>OX578149.1:33702320-34194820 GCA_951213105.1 Amaurobius ferox
TTCGGTGTTAACTGCCTGAGAAATGCAAGTAGTTCGGGAAAAATATTTTGAGATGCCGAGAGGAATGTTTGGGTACTATTTTTTTTTATAGAAAATGTATCGGCTGTTATGCGTGCACGTCTATTCTTGTTATGCGCGTTGAAAAATTTTAGTTTGCAGAGTATATTGCTTCAAGAGTTTGGAGTTTTCAGTGGCAGAGAAAACGGACCTCTTAAGTTATTATAACGGGATGAACTTTGAACGTGGATCGCTTTCCCTACAGTAAATGGTAATGTTCTATGGAAAGATTAGGAGCAACTGCAATGCATTTATCCACTGTAGCTAAAAAACCATTTGATAAATGTCTATCAAGTTAGGCAGTTAAATCTTTTATTGGTTATTGTGGCGCTGATTACAATTTGGTATAGATAGAGAAACAAAACCAGCCAATTTTCTCGAAATGGCTCACTAAAATCGACAAAATTGCACATAATAAAATATGTTTGTCTGTCTGTGCGTATGTCGTATCTGACGGAAAATCTAAGCTTCGAACAGCCGCGAAATTTAGTACTGGTTTTGAAATTTGAAAATAGACGATTTTCCGTTATTTCGTCAAATTCATGTATCCATCGCAACTACGGACGATGTTACGTGCTGGGGAGCAGATGTAGAATTTCTGTCTAGACATGAACTGCAATAAATATTGCTATTTTCTAGATTTTTGGATTTAAAGGATACAATTTTAGAACATAGGATAATTTCAATATACTCTGAAAATCTGACGTACATTTATGTGAAATTTGAGGTGTGATGAAAATTTGACGTAACTTGGAAGAAAACTCACTGATATATCAAATAATTTTAACGAATTTTACTTCTGGAGTGAAGAAACGTTTACATCTTTTGCGATTTTAAGTACTTTTATTTATTAGTGTTTATTTTAAGAAATCTGCTTCGTGAATTTTAAAAGATACAGCATATAAATCATATAGGGAGTACCGGAAAATTAAAGCAAATTAAAAGATTGAAATTGTTTATTGATTATACTTTTGCACCGTCATCTGTAATTAGAATATTTTAAATTTTATATATTTACTTTCCTTATATACATAATGTATAAGGAATGTATTGTGACGGGGTCGAAAATTCGAATTCGAGTTTTCGACGGGAGAGCACGTTTCAAGCATCCCTGATCACGAATCAAACATTTTGAAGTGATGTCTGTGTGTGTGTGTGTGTGTGTGTGTGTGTGTGAAAGTATGTGTGTGTGTGTGTGTGTGTGTGTGTCAGTGAGTCTGTGGAGACGATAACTGAAGAACGAATGGACCGATTCAAACAAAATTTGGGACCAAAATCACAATCCCTAAACACTGGAAGCCTATTGTTTTTATACGCAATCGAATGTTCAGAACCCCCCTAAATTTTCGAATGAAATTTTGAAAAAATTGTCAAAAAATCAAAACGGCTAATAAAGTTACGCAAATAGACATTTCTTATGTAATTTTTCATTAGAAAAGGATTGACATAAATTTTAGAACGCTAACATGAACCGTTCTCGAGATAATGGACATTTTTCAAAAAAATTATCAAAAAGTCATATAAAATTAAAAAAAAAAATTTCCTATTGAGAAACATGTTCACTTTTCATATGTAATACCATGCGAAAAATTAGGTGACATCCTTCTCGTGGATCTAGCTCGTTCCATTCATGAAAAAAGATACTGTAAG
The DNA here is from genome assembly GCA_951213105.1 of Amaurobius ferox. Taxonomy (NCBI): domain Eukaryota; kingdom Metazoa; phylum Arthropoda; class Arachnida; order Araneae; family Amaurobiidae; genus Amaurobius; species Amaurobius ferox. The sequence goes on from OX578149.1 coordinate 33,704,028, forward strand.
TAATACTTTTGTATTTGAACGCCAATATTCATTTATCTGCTGCAAGAATAACTTATTTCTTCGTCCATAACTCTTGGCGAGATTTTGGCGACGACTTTTTGAAATGTTGCCAAATTAACGAAAATCTCGCCAAATAGATAAAAATGACGCTAAATCAATGAAAATGACGACTAAATTCAATATCTTGGAAAGAATATTAGTATCTACTATAAGAAAAAACTATTTTTTTTACTGTAAAAGTAGTAAATTTATTACATTATATAAGGAAAGTCATGTGTTGCCCACATCAGATTTTTTACTTTCCCTGCAATACATGGTAATGTATAGGGAAAGTATTGGAATCATGCCGAAAATCACAACTCGAGTTTTCGACGGATCTACACGTTTCAAGACCTCTAGAATACGAAAAAACCATTTTTAGCGTGACGTCTGTGCGTGTGTCTGTGTGTCTGTCTGTCTGTCTGTCTGTCTGTCTGTCTGTCTGTGTGTCTGTCTGTGTGTCTGTCTGTCTGTCTGTGCAGATTTTGTATCCACTGTAACTAAAAAACTAATCGACCGAATTTCACAAAATTTGGTAGGTAAGTCACTTGTGGGCGGGGCTAGGGCTGATTAGTTTTGGGTACGATTCGGAATAAAAGAACCCGCCTTTTTTTGCGAAATGGCCCGCAAAAGCTTGTATCCACTCTAGCTGAAAAACTAATGAACCGAATTTCACAAAATTCGGTAGATGACTCACGTATAGGTCACTCTGGTGCTGATTAGATTTTGGTACGATTCGGAAAAAAATAACCTGCCTTTTTTTGCAAAACGGCCCGCAAAAATCTTCAAAATCTAAACTAAAGAACTTGGTATACTGAGATATATCCATTAAATGCCCGTTTAATACGTAATGTTTAACGACGAAAAGAATAAGACCAACCCCATTACACTAGGACTAGCCGTTCTCGAGATATTTTAGTTTTTCGTACTTTCCCTACGCCACCTTTGAAAATAAGCCCGGTTACCGAATGAGAACGAAAATTGAATTAAAAGTGAATTACATTTAATAGAAATAAATAGAACGTGGATATAAGTTTGCAGGGAAAGTCATGTGCTGACCACATCAGATTTTTTTATTTGTTTCTCAGTTGATCAGTTGAGACGAGTCGAATAAGACCAGAACCAAGATTCTAGCTACAGTCGATGTTTAGAATAATTTTGACATATTACTCCCTCACTCAATCAGCCACTTAGTCAGAGCAGTGCATATTATATAATAAAAAAAAAATAAAAAAATAGGAAGGCGGGTTTATGAATATTATAATACTCAATTCAAATATTTAATATCTGAGTTTCATTCCTTTTTGCTGACTGTATATAATGTTTAAATATGTACAAAAATAAAAACAAGATGAAGGGTTTATGAATATTGTACTACTCACTTCAAATGCTTAATGCCTGAGTTTCATTCCTTTTTGATGACTGTATATAATGTTTAAATGAGTACAAAACTAAAAAAAAAACCCATGAAGGGTTGATGAATATTACACTACTCACTTTAAATACTTATTGTCAGAGTTTCATTACATTTTGCTGACTGCATATAATGTTTAAATATGTGCAAAATTAAAACAAGAAAGATCAATCATGCTTAAAGCATTGATTATGAAACACTTTCCAACTTCAATGCAATTTTATTTAAACAAGTCTGAAATGCAATACATTCCTCGGTAATATTTTAAAACTTATCACAATACTACATTAATTTATTATATTTAAAAACTTAAACCTTCATCGAAAAAAATGAACTTCATTCAAATGACGGCATTGAAATATAAATTGCCTGGTTTAAACATCTCTAAAATGCGACACATTCCTGGGTAATATTTTTAAAACTATCATAATACTACGATAATTTATTATATTTGGAAACTTCAGCGAAAACAACTGAAATTCATTCAAATGACGTCATAGAAAAAATAACACGCCTGGATCTCTCTATAAAAACAGCATTTCATTCATAACATTTTCCCATTCATTTCATTCATCACAATACTATAATAATTTATTTTATTTAAAAACTAAGACCATGGAGCTACAAGTAATTAAACTCTATTCTCAAAGCTTCATCGAAAAAAATCGTCCTTCTCTTTGTAAAATCAATGAATATTTCATTCATATCAGTTATGCAAACTCCATGGGCTAAATAATTTTGTGTTAAAGAAATACAGCAAGTCTAATACAACTCATTCTACATATTTTGCTGTTTACATTTTACATAAGTGAAAAATAGGCTTCGTTGTAGAAATAATCAAATTTGGATGATCATTTAAACTCAACTATATTGTAATTGCGTTGTTTCAGTATGTAGATGCACAGAATTTAAGCAAAAATAAAGTGGTTTTAGGACGAATACAGCACTCAATATGAATTAAAAAGAACTTAAAAAATCACGATTCTGAGACAAGATGGATGCCATATATCATTTTGATGAGGGTCATGTGATCTTTTCATATCATGGTCACGTGATTCCTTCATATATGAGGTGTAATTATTATTTTAATTTTTATTTATAAAACTACTGAATATATTTCGCTGAATTTTTTGTTATATATTTTATAGAACAATTTGGATATTACCTAAAATTTTCGAAGCAATTTGTGAATTTTAAATCCGCTTAAAAAATGTTTGTTAATCCGTTTTAAAAAATGTTCCCATAGGGCGCAATGTATTTCATTTTTTCAACCCGGGTTCAATCCAAAACTAAATGGATGATATTATTCATTTATATTCCCATAAGTCCGACAGACCGTCTAAACAACATACTAAAATTTAATTTTGATTATGTCATTTTTACGGCAATTATCGTGCTAACGAACACATAGACAGACAGACAGAATGAACAAAGTGATAAACACTTTTCAACTTTGTTGTAAAGTGTTAAAAAAACATGAAGGTTTTATGAATATTGTACTACTCACTTTAAATACTTAATGTCTGAGTTGTGGTAATGTTTAAATGTGTACAAAAATATTTAATGTTTGTCACAAATTTCATTTATCAATTGTAAAGCAGAAAGCAATCTTGATAAAAAGGGACATATCGGTTATAAATGCGAGCGTAACAAACAATTTCTGGCAAAATTTCGAATCAGAAAAAGAAATGCGTTTAAAGCGAAAAATCCCTCTCGATTCTCTGAAACAAATCACCGATTTCTTTTAACTTCTGCTGCCCAATTCTTTCCTCATAAATCTTTAATTATTGCTTTGTCTCCTTTCCGTATAATGCGAGGAAAAATAATTTTCATTAAGTGAAAGGAGCACTTTAAATGTTTTTCTGAAGCGAAGCGAAAATATTTAACTTTATTCATATTCAACATTATGTAACTCGTTCAATAAACAGTCCAGAGTATGAAAAAGAAACATTATTCCGGAAGGAAAAAAAAATAAATAAATGAAGAATTTTACAAAAGCTCCCTTGAAATGAAACTGGCAGGAATTTCGGCAAGTTTATTATTTTAGCAAATATTGTCTTTTTAAGTTTTCGCATGAGAATTGAATATGTGTGAAGGGTATACAAAAAGTATTTGTACGAAGAGAAAAAAAAATATCTTTCAGCTAAATTGGTTTTGAAGTTCTGTGAAATGAATGATTAATGGTCTGTTTGTTTTCAGGAATATTGTAATTAAGCACAGAGTTGTATATATTCTTATTTAATTAATTTGATGTGAGCAGCACATGACTTTCCCAACAGAATCAAATTTACTATTTGTTTTTTATCCCCTTACTCTCTACATATTGCTTTCAATTTTACTGCACGAAACACACTTAAAATATAATGTTTAATATATTTTAAACTAAAAGATAGATATAGACAGTAAATGTTCAGACAGTAAAGATAGATATAGACAAAAATGTTTAGTAAGAAATCCAATTTCTAAATTGATTAACTATTTTACTAGTTTCGGAGGCATCGCCTTGTTAAGTGCGAGAATAATTTAATGTGCGCAGCACATGACTTTTCTAACAGAATCAAATTAATTATTTTTTATTTTCCTTCTCTTTATACATTACTTTCAATTTTACTGCACTAAACACATACATATAAAATAAAATACCCAATATCTTTTAAACTATAAAAGATAGATATAAACAGTAAGCGAAAAAATGTTTAGTAGGAAATTCAATTTCTACTAAACATTTGTTAATTGTGAAAAGAATGAGTATTTTCAGCCTTTTAAGTTTGTAATGCTTATATCTCGGAAACTAAAAGAAATTGCTATGAAGTTATAGAAGTAATTTAAAGCTGTTTAAATGCCCTATAAGTATATATAATTGGATTTTGGATCAGATTTTTAGTTTTTGAAATATAGTAATTACTGCTTTGATAGTTCAATATTTTGAACTATTTTGAAAAAGTGGTTCAAATTTCGATTTTTGTAAAATTTTGAACAGTTTTCAAAATACCTGAAGAAGACAAACCACCCACAAAAAAAAATTGTTATTCAGGCAAAACCCCTTTGGCTCCATTGGACTGGAGCCACTGCCGATTATTTATTTCAACGGCCATCTTGGGATAAAAAGTCAGGTCTATTTTTTTTCGATTTGTACTAAAATTTTATCAAAACTACAGCTACACAAGAATTATTTACTTACCAAATTTCATAGATATCAGAGAGATAGTTTTGGAGCTTGAGTAAATATATACATTACATAGACAAACACACAGATATAGACATAACGATAAATGTAGATATCACGATAGTTGATTAGTGTTTTAAGGTATCTAAAATATGTAAATCCATGTAAAACTAAAAATATGAACTTTAGACGTCATTTTAAAACTTTCTTTAGATAGTAAGTATGTAAAATTTTTTTGTCCTTTTGGCCTCTTTAGATGTCTTTGTAGAGGATTTTTACTTAAAGTACTTGATATTTCAACTTTTCAGTCCAAGGGCAATAACACAGGACGTCACTGTTTAAAATTCAACTCAGTTTATTGGGGACTTCGCAGAAATAACAACAGTTTGCTGTTTAAAGCAATGGACAATATATATACCAATTGTTATTGTACACTCTCAGAATAAATGACAATTATTCATGCTATTACCATATACTGAACGGGTATATGGTAGTAAGTGATAATGCTTACATGGATACGCATTTACAAAGCTTATATGCTTATCCCGGTATTCTGTTATTTCGCTCCGTATTGCGGGAATACCCCGGATACTAGACTCTTCCTAGTCATCGTTGTATCGGATGAGGTTTCCGTCCACTCCTTATTCAAATCCTTCAATGTCTACTCAATCATCCTTCTTTCATCCCAAGAGCACTGAAAACCTCACTATCCGAAACATATTTCTATTCTTCCGTAGGAAGGCAGAAAATGCTGATTAGGTCAGTGATTCGTCCAACAACCGAACCAGTTAGGATGGTTAGTTTAAAGAAACATAAATTATAATCCAAATTGAGGGAAATAGTAATCGAAAGGTTGTTTAGACCTCACAAGTACAAGTACGAAAATGTTAAAACTTTCCTCCTGAAAAAATATGAAAATTTTCTGAAATAATAATTGTCTCCAAAGTTATGTTCTTTAATTGAAATTAATGATCCTATTTCATGGAAGTCTTTTCATCGTCTCTGCTGATGATTATTATCATCAACATTTGTTTAAAAAAGAATAAGTCAGATTTCAAAACTCATTGGAGCGCACCATAAAATATCCTTGTGTTTCAGTTGAAGGACTATTTACTTAAAACCTCTCCGCATGAATGTTTCTGTCTGAGTATTACATTTTACTTTCCTTAGATATATAGCCCAATGTATAGGGGAAGTATATTGTGAAAAGTTAAAAATTTCGAATTTGAATTTTTGACGGATTGACTCGTTTCGAGTAATTCTAAACTCAAATTGAAATTTTATAATATGATATTGGTGTTTACGCGTGTAGGAATATGTATATATATGTGCATGTGTATGTATGAGTGCATGTACATGTATGCTTGCATATATGTGCATTAAGGTGGTTCAAATTAAAAAAAATGATGAATATGCTGCCCTTAATTTCTTTACATTTAAATATAGTATTGTTGTCGTAAGATTTTAGCTTCTTGTTTCAAATCGAAGTAGACAAACCACGGCTAATATTGAAAAGCATTGTTTTTTTACGCATTTATTAAATTTTTAAATACATTTTTATAAATGTATTATAGTCGTTATTTTGTTGAGCAATTAAAAAACGATATAAATAAGTGAAATTAATAATCTATTAATAATAATTTATACGGATTTTAGAAAAATAAACTTTACTTACAACAATGATTTTCTGCCACATTTAGTCCTAAAATAGAAGTATTTTTCTATGGGATCAATTTAGCATAATTATGAGGATTTTTTTGTAAATAATATAAAATATGCCAATTCTTCAAATTTTTGAACAAGTAACGGTCTTTTCTGGTGATAGCGGTTACATCATAGTCATTTACCATGATTTTTGGGAGGCAAATTAGAACACATACAAATAAACGTATTAATTGTGTATATTTATAATATTGTAAATATATAAAAAAATCTGAAGTATTTATTTTAAAATTAAATATTCATTAACATGACATCGAAATATTCTATTTTTTCTCTCTTTTAATTTTTAATTCATATAATTGACTTTCTAATTAATACACCGAAAATTAATATATTCCAATTAGTACCATTAGCCATCTCAGTTCTTTTTTTAATTCAAAATGAAAAACATAGATTTTTATTGCTTTATAAGTGATTAGAATCTACTTACAAAAAGAGTCTTACAAAAAGAAATTATCTTCATATATGCTCAAATACTGAAAAAAATTATACCCTGTATCAGATAATTCGCATCAATTGTAATTTTCAAGGAAATTCTGTAGAGAAATACAGGGTGACCATAATTAAAGTAGAGGTGTTTTGAGCCCGATAGTGAGAAAACTGTTGGACCAAACTCAAACATGTTTTCAGTAAATACTATTCATTCCATTGGGGTATTGATTTTTAAAAGAAAAAAAATAGTTTGGATTTATGCCACCGCAGGCCAAATTGGCGCTCTAAGGTCCATTTTTGGAGTAAAATAGGCATAGGAAGTACAGAAAGTTAACATTTTACATGCATTTTGAAAAGGATATCACATTTACATTTTATACGCATTTAGTACATTTTATATTTACATCCACATCTTACATTTACATACATATGACATTAATTTTTATATTGGTATCATTTACATGTATGATTCAACATGTTTTCCTTGCATATGTTCCAAAAAGTGCATTCTCCAAATAGCAGTCTCTACTGCAGAATGCAGCAGATCTCCATTGATTTGCTTGACGTGCAATGTTATTCGATCCTTTAAAGTGGCTAAATTATCCACATTCCCTTGGTATACCAACCGCTTTATATGACCCCACAACCAAAATTCACATGGGATCAGATCAGATGAACGGGCTGGCCACTTCATAAGAAACGGTTAACTAATTATTCGGTTGTTGGTAAAATGCTGTCGTAGGACTTCCCTATACGCGGAATCCAATATGAGGTGGTCCATTCTGCATAAATATCGTAGGTTCAAGATATTCACGCTGTTGAAGTTGCGGAATAACAAAATTCAGCAGCATTGTTCGATACCTTTCATTATTGACGGAACTTTCTGTACTTACTATGATTTTGCTCCAACAATGAACCTTACAGCGCCACTTTGGCCCGCGGTGGCAAAATTCCGAATTTTTTTCTTTTAAAAATCAAAACCCCATGGTCTAAGTAGTATTTACTACAAATTTGGTTGAAATTGGCCCAACAGTTTTCTCACTATCGGACTCTAAACATCTCTACTTTAATTACGGTCACCCTGTATAATGGGCATATTTGTATATAGAGCGAAGACATACTTCTGTTTTAATTGCTTTTTTATCGCTAATAAGTTACATGACACAAAAAACGTATTTTGTTGTGTTTAATAATTTTATAAATCAAATTAACGTTAATATACGAAAGGAAGGAAAGTATATTGAAATGTAGCTTATAGATTAGGCCCATAGATTATTTTGAGACTGGCTAGCACTGAATGTTATTGCGGTGTTATAATTTCCATAGCATTAAAATGTATTTTTATTTTGGAGATTCCAAGTCTGATCAATTGTCCAAATTACTTAAATTATATTACTCTGAACTCAATATGCACACTTTTATAGCATCTTTGTTTATTATCTTTAAATCTTTATCTTTAAACTGTTGCTCTTAAAATTGCAATGTTCAAAATAACACAGTTATTGTTACTATTACTATACTATTTAACAGTAACTATACTATTAATAGTTACTATACTTATATATATATATATATATATATATATATATATACAGTTACTATACTATTTTACAAGATTACTATTATACACTAGATTACAAAATTGTGTCCAATTTCAAAATGTGTATTGATCAGGTCATAGAGACCTTGATTTTCTAGCCTTTGCTTATCATATGTAAATTACATTTTTTAATTTCAAACAAACATTTTAAAATTATCTTAAAATTATATTCATTTTTAGGTTTATTTTATAAAGGTTCAGAGGCTATTTAAAATGTTTAAAAAACAAATCAGTACGAATGTGTTATCCAACTTTTAGAATTTTAAGTAGAAAATACCAGTAAAATAGGTGCAATAATCAGAATGTTAAAGTATACATCTTGATTTGATGGTAGAATTATTTGGATGCCTTATATGGATAATCAATTGTCCAACATCAGAAGTTTTTCGGAGCTAAATTTCAAATGTAGAGAAGCATTCAATAATATAACGTTTTCAGATCATGCTAAGAGTTAGCTATCCAGTGTCGAACTTTCAAGTTACAGATGTGTCCAACATAGAGTTCTTGGATAATATTAATATTATGGATTAATTTTGTTCCATGCAAATGGTAAATGTGTCCCATTTACAGATCTATACATAATGATTTGATGGTAACATTGTCTAGACGTCTTTGAATGGAAGATCAACTGTCGAACTTACTTAATTTCTCCAGTGTTTAATTCAAACTTTGAGATTTAGGGTGAAGTCCAATATTTTCCATTTTTAACTAATATTAAGCGTTCAGTGTCCAACTTCCAGGGTTGATTCAAATGTTATGAATTGATTCTATTACATGTAAATGTGCCCGACTTACAGGACTATACATATTAATTTTATTGTAAACTTTTCTTGGAGTCTACATATGGAGGCTAAATTCTCCAACACTGGATAATTTTCCAGTAAATTCTAAATTAGAAATGTCTCTAACATACAGTTCTTAGATAATGATAAGATGTAGTCATCTAGTGTCCCACTTCCAAATTAGAGAGGTGTATAAAACAGAGTTCTTAGGTAATGTTAAGAGGTAATCATCTAGTGTCCCTCTTCTCAATTAGAGATGATCCAACAGGGTTCTTAGTTAATGGCATGGCTATGGATTATTTATTTTCCATGAAAATGTGTCCGACTTACTGGACTATACATATTAATTTTATTGTAAACTTTTCTGGGAGTCTACATATGGAAGCTAAATTCTCCAACACAGGATAGTTTTCAAGTACTTAAATTCTAAATTAGAAATGTACTAACATACAGTCTCTAACATACAGTTTATAGGTAATGTTAAGAGGTAATCATCTAGTGTCCCTCTTCTCAATTAGAGATGATCCAACAGGGTTCTTAGTTAATGGAATTGCTATGGATTAATTATTTTCCATGAAATTGTGTCCGATTTACTGAACTATACATACTAAATTTTATTGTAAACTTTTCTGGGAGTCTACATATGGAAGCTAAATTCTCCAACACAGGATAGTTTTCAAGTACTTAAATTCTAAATTAGAAATGTACTAACATATAGTCTCTAACATACAGTTTATAGGTAATGTTAAGAGGTAATCATCTAGTGTCCCTCTTCTCAATTAGAGATGATCCAACAGGGTTCTTAGTTAATAGAATTGCTATGGATTAATTATTTTCCATGAAATTGCGTCCGATTTACTGAACTATACATATTAATTTTATTGTAAACTTTTCTGGGAGTCTACATATGGAAGCTAAATTCTCCAACACAGGATAGTTTTCAAGTACTTAAATTCTAAATTAGAAATGTACTAACATACAGTCTCTAACATGCAGTTTATATGTAATGTTAAGAGGTAATCATCTAGTGTCCCTCTTCTCAATTAGAGATGATCCAACAGGATTCTTAGTTAATGGCATGGCTATGGATTATTTATTTTCCATGAAAATGTGTCCGACTTACTGGACTATACATATTAATTTTATTGTAAACTTTTCTGGAAGTCTACATATGGAAGCTAAATTCTCCAACATAGGATAGTTTTCCAGTACTTAAATTCTAAATTAGAAATGTTTCTAATATACAGTTCTTAGATAATGTTATAAAGTAGTCATCTAGTGTCTAACTTTCAAATTAGAGATGGCTCAACAGAGTTTTAATGGCAATTCTATGGATTAATTATGTTGATGCAAATATTTCCGACTATACCTATTGATTTGATGGTAACGTGTTCTGGACTTTCTTGCACAGAAGATTATCTTTCTAACATAACTTAGTTTTCCAATGCTTAAATTCACATTTAGAGTGAAGTTCAACATAGAGCGTTCTTGTAAGTTCTCGAGAGATGTAATATTAAAAGTTAGTCATCCAGTGTCCAATTTTCAAATTAGAAATGTGTCCATTTTGTAGTTCCTAGCTGATACCATGGATTGTTGCTAATACCAATATTTGTTGTCTTCCAATGTGACATACTTATCTATATATACTTATTTCATAGTCACTTTTTTCTGAGTGGTGTCGTGTGGAAAATCAACTCTCCAAGATGTGATAGTTTTCCAGTAATTGAATTCTAAGTTGGAGATGTCTTTAACACAGAGTTCCCAGGTAATGTTAAGCGTTAGCCATCCAGTGTCCAACTTTCAAATTAGAGATGTGTCCAACATAGAGTTCTTAGATAATGTTGAGGCTTAGATATCAAGTGCCTAACTTTGTAATTAGAGAAGAATACAACACATAGTTCTTAGGCAATGTTGATGTTTAGTCATCCAGTATTCAACCTTCAAATTAGAGACGTGTCTGCTAAAGTATTTTTAGTGTGTCAGATAATTTCAATGTTTTGGATTATTTACACTCCATGCAAATTAGTTAGACATATGGCAGTGTTCATCTAGGGGATCCAAGTTGGGATGCTTCGCTGTAATTATAAATAATTTCCAGTCCTTGTTTCTACAGGTCTCTTGAAAAAAATGAATGATAACATGAAGTTGATTGGTAATGTATGTTTCTTGTGCGTCATTTAGCTTACTGATAGTGTAGTCAACGACGCCTAGAATCAATCCATATGATTTCAAGAGTGCCGCCTCAGTTACCTCCGAAAGCCCTCTTCTCCGTTAACGATGTGGGGTCCCAGGGCTACAGTGATTAGAAAATCAGTTGTTCGCACCACTGCTCCCGGGGTGGGGATTTATATCTTTTATCCCACCTTCCCGGCACAAATCAGGGAGAGTCGAGCCCCTGATGGGACGCCCTAATCTCTCCTTCAGCCCTCCCTTAATCCTGCCTCTCGACGATGGCCGCGACTTTGTATGCGCACGCTTGGCGTATTACGTAACTGACAAGTGGCAATTCTTTCCCAGCAGGGTAGATAAAGGGGAAAGAGAAAGGGGGGGGGGGTTCTAATATCTTTCCTGGAGATTTAAGTCATAAAGAGAGCAACAAAGTGGGAGAATTGAAAACAAAGTGGGACGCCAGATTTTGGTAGTCCCCGGGACTTAGATGAATTTCAATAACGCGAGAGGATGCTGTGGTTAAAAATGTTCCTTATGCTTGTTGGAATGAATCAGACGATTTGGGAATTTTTAATGAAAACATTGGAGATTAAGAAGTTTACGAAACAAATGCTTTCAGGTGATCAATAGAATGTCAAGAGTGTGTATGAAGGTTTTGGTTTTGATCTTTGAACAAAGGGGTTTTGTCTCTGATTTTTGTTATTTTGCAATTGTAAGATTTCACCAATCATGACCGGAGTGTGTAGGAGTCATCATTTTCGAGTATCTTATTTCCATTGAAGAGACCGCTAGCCAGAATACTAATGCAAGAGACTGCTAGTCAACATACTGTTATGTAGCAGACCTTTAGTCGGCATACCGCTCTGCAGGAAGCTGTTAGTCATAATACCATTAAAAATTTAAATTGTTATTTGTCTTTATAAATCATTGATTAATATTTAATTGTCGAATTTTCTTTTATAAATTAAATCAGAAATTTTATTTAAATCTCTATTAAAAGTCGCGCACATCAAAATTTAAAATAATATAATATATTGTAAAAATGAAATAGTAGACTTTCTTTATAACTTGGTGGTACTAATATATCTCTGAAAAATCTATGGCCAGCACATGACTTTTCCTACATAATGCAAATATTTTACTTCTTTCAATGAGAAATAATTAGTTTTGCGTCCGTTTCTTTTAAATGAGATCGTGTTCAAAATAAAAATTCGTACTTATAAAAATTTGATGTGGGCAGCACATAACTTTCCCTACATAATGCCAGTAATTTACTTTTATAGTGAAAACATGATGTATAACACGCTGCACAAGGACACGCTGCACAAGGTTTTCAACGTTGAAATGTACATTTTGAGCTTTTCCGGGTGACAACATGTAAAACTATTTTGCAGTACCTAAATAAGTTATATTTCGCACAACTCTAAATTAAAAATTTATCAATAATGATAGTATCTTCAATAAGTTTCCATATGCTAAAATATTTTTAGAAATAATTCATTTATCTGGCATAATTTCCGTTAATTTAGTGTCATTTTTGCAATTTTGACTCTATTTTCGTCAATTTGGGGCGACACATTACCAAGTTGACGATATTTCGTTAAATGAATCGCCAACTTCGTCAAATTTATCGCCAAGCTACACACAGACGAAGAAAAGAGCTTTTCTTATATATAAATGACTGTTGAATTGTTGGTCGTAAAAAACAAACCTGTTACACAAGTATTTTCTCCCACGAATGGAATGAACTAGATCTCCAAAAATTATGTTATCAAATTTGTAGCATAATATTGCACGAAAAAGAAATGCATTTCACGATAGTTAATACTTCTTTAAATTTCATATAATAATTTTGATACATTTACTAGAAAGCGTGAAATTACTTGAGAAGGGTTCTCGATACCTTTTAAGAGTGTATGCCATTCGTTTTATACTAAAAAATTAAATAATCATTGATCATTTACGCAACACTATTAAAGGTTCTGATTTTTTAATGTTTTTTTCAAAATTTAATCGAAAATGTAGGGGGGGGGGCGGTGCCTGAACATTCAATTGCATCTCTACTTATAATAAAACAGAGTGTGTGTTTGAAGGGGAACGCTTCCGGAGCGATTCACTCGGGAACGCTTCCGGGACAATCCACTCCTCAAAGGGATAGACAAACGTACGGTTTGTCCTTGATAGACAAACTTACGGTTGTATATATATATATATATATATACAGTGACCGCCGCTTATAAGAAACACGTTCGTTTCGCTCGTTTTGTTTCTTATAAGCAGTTGTTTCTTAAATCCGGAAATTTTTTAAATATCGTTCTTCCATTGTAAATACTAACTATTGAACACAGTTTTACAGAATTTAAAAGATAAATGTATATAAGTAAAATATTAGTACGTACATAATACATTTGTAAATTAAGTTTTGCATTCAAAAATATTTCTCATTTTACAAATTAAGCCTTACAACTTAAATTATTATCTATATGCATATAGTATGCAGTTAAATAAGAATAAAAAGTAAAACTCATAGGTCGTTCATTTATGTATAAGAGCATAGTACATTTTCATACATACCGTAATCTATTACTGAAGAATAGCAAAAAACTTATCCAGTATTGTTTGTGCTAACGAGTCTGTGATTAGTTTACGTACATCCATTTCTAAATCATAAAACAGTCCATAAACTTTTTCTGATGCCCCTCTGTGTTCAAGAGTTTTTCTAATTATAGTTAGGGCTTCTCGCGACTGTTTGGCTGTAGGAAAATTTTCTTCTTGTGGAACGTCGTCTTCATTTTCTTCTTCATTGCAAACATTCTGAATTTCCGCACTATGTCATCATCATTGTTTTCTTCAGATGTTTGTAAATTTTCGTCGATGTGAATCCATTCTTCGAAAGGTGCTTCAAATTCTTCTTCATCTTCTGCTGGTATGGCAACATTATTTTTCAAAAATCCTGCTTTACGGAAGCAATTAAAAATGCATATGTCAGAAACTTTTTTCCATGCGCCTGCGATCATATGGATAGCATCAAGCAAGGTTGTTTTCTTGCTTATTGACTACACGGAGGGGGAGAATCATACTTTTTAAGTAAACTTTGCTTTTCAAGCAAAGTAAGGGTTTGCGACATGCTTCACTAGCAAAACATAAAATGACTAACTAAAGCTGTACGAATCTTATTTGAGTGCATAAGCAAAGATGCCTTTCCTTATCAGTACGTTTCCTTAACTGCCAAAAGATTAAAGCTCGTTTCTTACTGGTTTGGGGTTGTACTCCCCAAGCCTTTCTGCGGAGAAATCCTCTGTCATCCTTTGTTACATAGCAAACTCCCACCCCCTCCCCGTACGCCCAGAGACAAGAGATAACAACTCGTCCTTCAGTTAACCTTAAACAAATCGATTTTTTTTTTACACCAGCGTCGCAAGGAAATCAACAAATTTTCTGTAGAAAACTGTTTCTTATAAGCGGAATCGTGTTTCTTATAAGCGACACAATTTTAATGTTAAAACGAAGTTTGTATTTGTTTCTGTCGTTTTGAGTCTTATAAACGGCTGTTTCTTATAACCACTGAATCTTATAACCGGCGGTCACTGTATATATATCATATTGCTAAGAAACGGAATTAAACCCAATGAGTTATTACACCAATAAACAATTCTCTATTTAAATAATAAAGAAATATATTTATAAATACATTGTTTTTTGGAATTGCATTTGCCATTAGATCATATATATCATTACGGCCTTTGAGTTTAACGAATTTAAATTACTGATGTTTTCAAATTCTTACACAGTTTGTTTTATTTTGGGGAAACATTTTAAAATCCATATATTGTAGTACGGGTATATCTTATAATACACGGGTATAATCTTCTAATCTACGAAAATATAAATGATTACGTCCGTCTGTTCCTGTAACGCTTGGGGTGAGATTTGGCGGGCTTTTTTTTAATGTTGCGAAATTGAGAAAAATGTTGTCGAATCGCTAAAAATATTGCCAAATTGATAAAAATGATGCCAAATTAATGAAATTAGTTTTGTTTTGAAAGGGGATAGTATTGTAATGACATTTCGGTAGTTTTTTACTATCAGTCTATCCAACTTGACAACAAATTTGGCGACCTTTTAAAATATGGTTAAATTGCTCAAATATCATCAAATGAACGAAAATATCGCCAAATCGATAAACTGTCTTTACTTGATAAAAAGGACGCCAAATCAATGAAATTAATTACGTTTTGAAAGAATGATGTTTCGACAGAGTTTGTCTCTTAGTCCAACTGCCCTACTTTCTAACAAATGTGGCGACTTTTTAAAATTTTGTCAAATTAATGAAAATGCGGCCAAATTGATAAAACGATACTAAGTTATGAAAATAACCCCTAATTTATGAAAATTCAATATTTTACAAAATTCAATTTCCTTCATAATCTCCGTCGCTTTGTGAGAATTAAATACAGTTTATAATAGTTTTTGTAAATGTGTTTACAAACGGGAGCAGGATAGTTTTTTTTCTTTCAGATCTGCCTGTGAAGATAATTTTGTATAGCGAGAACAGATATTCTTATACATCTTTTAAGGATAATTAAATTAAATGTTTTAATAAAATGTTTAGAATAACAAAGTCATTTAAAGTTGCACATAATTCTAATACTAATAATTTAATAATTCTAATAATTTGACTAATAATTCTAATAACTAATAATTCTAATATTTTAAAGTTGCACATAAGTTTTATGCGAAGAACGGGTATACTGCTAGTTTAAAATATAATGTTTGGCTTATTATATAATATTAGCTTGTAATATTCAAACACATTTTGTTTGGAATGTTTCATTCGTTCGTGAGATATCGCTTCCACACACACACACACACATACACACACTAACATATACATACACAAAAATCACCTCAATGTTCGATTTGAGCTCAGGGATGCTTGAAACGTGCTCTTCCGCCAAAATCTCGAATTCGAATTTGCGTCTCCGTCACGATAGTACTTTCGCTATACATTATAATATGTATATAGGGAAAGTAATATATTAGAAGTTATCTGTTTTAATATGTCAGACGATCATTAGAGTTCGTGGGGTCACATTTTAAGACAGTCAGCGTTACACTGTTTAAATTCTGATTCCTTCTTCTCTTCCATTTTTTGATATCTCTGGTAGAATTTTTTCCATTTCGGTAACCTTTCTTTTCTTTCATTTTTTTCATTTTTCTGATTTTACCTATTATTTTCGGTATTTTCTGACAAAGTTAACTCATATTGCTTCCTAAATTATTTAGTTTTTTCATACTGGTATTTGAATTAAATTTTATCTGTTTATCCACTCTCCGGTAGATTTATTGTTTTCATTTGCATGAAACATTTTTCACAATTTGCATTTGCATGCAATATTGAAGTAAATATAAAGTTATTGAAATATAAGAATCACAGCCAATAGTCCAGAATGAATATAACCACTGGATTGAAGACATCTGTCACTTACACCCTCCCCCTTCCGAGTGGGGCCATGAGAATACTAAACACAACTCGTACTGGATAGTTTCAAAGTGAAACTATCCAGATAGTTTCAAAGTGAAACTATATTGCTTCACTGACAAGGACATTCCTAGAAATTTTTAGTCGCATTTAATCTGCCTCAATTTTTGAATTTTTACTTTCCCTGCAATACATGGTAATGTATGCGGAAAGTATTGGAATCATGCCGAAAATCACAACTCGAGTTTTCGACGGATCTACACGTTTTGGGACCTCTAGAATACTAAAGAACTATTTTTAGCGTGACGTCTGTTTGTATGTGTGTCAGTTTGTGCAATGTATGTATCCATTCTTACTAGAAAACTAATTGACCGAATTTCATAAAATTTGGTATGGTATTTGATTTTGATATGGTTTTGATATGGTATATGGTATTTGATTTTGGTATGGTTTGGGATAAAATTAATCTGCTTTTAATATGATTAATTAATATTAATTAATTAATATTAATTAATACTAATTAATATGATTTTGATATGGTATATGGTATTTGATTTTGGTATGGTTTGGGATAAAATTAATCAGCTTTTAATAAATAAATCTGCTTTTATTTTGCGAAATAGCCCATAAAAATCGCATGTATCCAATCTAAAAAACTAATAGACCAAATTTCACAAAATTTGGTAAATAAATCACTTGTAGGTTAATCGGGTGTTTACTAGATTTTGATACGATTTGGGAAAAAAGAGCCTGCTTTCTTTGCGAAATGGGCTTCAAAATTCTTTAAATCTAAAAATAAATAAATCTAAAAATATGTACTCATATATATCAATTAAATGCTTTTTTATACTAAATTTTTGGGACAAAAAAGAATAAAACCAACCCCATTACTCTAGAGCTAGCAGTTCTCGAGATATTTTAATTTTTCGCATTTTCGCTACGCTACTTTTGAAAATAAGTCCAGTTACCCATTGAAACCGGAAATTGAATTAAAAGTGAAAATTTAGTGTAATTTAAAATAATTATGACTGTTATTTAAACCAATTCAACTCAATTTAGCGAGCTATTAAAGAAATAAAGAGAACGTGAATATGAGTCTGCAGAGAAAGTCATATGCTGCCCACATCAGATGTTTTTACTTTCCTTATATACATAATGCATAAGGAAAGTATTGTGACGGGGTCGAAAATTCGAATTCGAGTTTTCGACGGGAGAGCACGTTTCAAGCATCCCTGATCATGAATCAAACATTATTGAAGTGATGTCTGTGTGTGTGTGTGACAGTATGTGTGTGTGTGTGTGTGTCAGTGAGCCTGTGGAGATGATAACTGACGAACGAATGGACCGATTCGAACCAAATTTGGTACAAAAATCACAATCCGTAAACACTGGAAGCCTATTGTTTTTATACGCAATCGAATGTTCAGAACCCCCCTAAATTTTCGAATGAAATGTTGAAAAAATCGTCAAAAAATCAAACCCACTAATAAAGTTACGCAAATAGACATTTCTTATGTAATTTTTCATTAGAAAACGATTGGCATAAATTTTAGAACGCTAACACGAACCGTTCTCGAGATATTGCACATTTTTAAAAAAAATTATCAAAAAGTCATATAAAATAAAAAAAATATTTCCTATTGAGAAACATGTTCACTTTTCATGTGTAATACCATACGATAAATTGGGTGACATCCTTCTCGTGGATCTAGCTCGTTCCATTCATGAAAAAATATACTTTGAGTAATACGTTTGTATTTGAATACCAATAGTCATTTGTCTGCTGTAAGAATAACTTATTTCTTCGCCCATAACGCTTGGAGAGATTTTGGCGACGAATTTGGCGGAATGTCGCCAACTTGGCGACTTTGTGAAATGTTGCCAAATTAACGAAAATCTCGTCAAATGGATAAAAATGACGCTAAATCAATGTAAAGGACGACTAATTATCGAAAATTCAATATCTTGGAAAGAATATTAGTATCTACTAAAAGAAAACCTATTTTTTTTCCTGTAAAAGTAGTATTCATTACATTATATAAGGAAAGTCATGTGTTGCCCACATCAGATTTTTTTATTTATTTATAAACAAAAGATTTTGTATAATTTTAAGTGATAAAATTTTGTAATAATTTCAAATTGATTAAAAATATTAAAATACTCTCCTCCCCCCCCCCCCGTAATATGGGACACTAAACGGTCACTGAGTCCGCTTTATCTGTAAATCTGCCCTGGATGTCCTGCCTTGCATACTATCATCTCCATTCGAGTTCTGATTTAACCTCAAATAAACTCAAAAGACTGTGTGTAAAACTTCTCCGGCTTCCAGAATGGCTAAAATCGAAACGTTTCTATGAATGGTGCAAGGGACTGGCAGAATGCCAAAAGTTATGCGCCAAGTCATCAATGGACTCGGGAATATCAATGGCATAGAAGAAGGGGGGAGAAATTCTACTGCGGGGTTGTTGGTCCGAAATCTCATTGAAATGCAGGGTCATTTCTCCGTGGTATGCACAGTGATCGTGCGTTTGCGAATGGGAAGAGATGGAACGTTATTGCATGCCTGTATGTGTCACCTTTATAGAGGTGACATTTTTTAAAACCGATTTATATTGGATATTTTTTTGTTTTGAGCTTTTGGTCTTCTTGTACTCCTTTTCAGAGATTCCTATCATCGGCGTATCACCTTTTCTTTTGACACACAGTAGTGGCGTTCTCCCATATCAAACGGAGGCAATTTTTGTATAGGGGTTTCATTATATTATATTGTAATTTAAAATCTTAATTTTCAATTAAATAGTATATGTAGGGTTTAACTTCCACAGCTGCAGAAATGAAAAAAGTCCCACCTCTTGTTATTCGAGTATCGTTCATCGTAAAGCAAATTTAGAGATGCCATTCAATTAGGAATAACGTCCTCTATAAATTATTCTCAACAGAATTTGTACCGATTTACATAGGATGCTTTTTGTTTTGAACTTGTGTTCTTCTTGTACCCCTTTTCAGAGATTCATAATATCGGCGTACCACCTTCTTTTGACACACAGTAGGGGCGTTCTTCCATATCAAACAGAGGCAATTTTTATAGGGGTTTTATTAAATTATAGTGCAATTTAAAATCTTAAAATTTTCAATTAAATAGTATAGAGTTAACCACCAGAGCTGCAGAAATGAAAAAGTCCCACCTCTTGTTTTCCGAGTATTGTTCATCGTAGAGCAAATTTAGAGATACCATTTGATTAGGAATAACGTCCTCTACAAATTATTGTGCACATAATTATATTAGATACCATTCGAATAGGAATAACGTCCTCTACACATTATTGTGCACCGAATTATATTAGGTACCATTCGAATAGGAATAACGTCCTCTACAAAATATTGTGCACAGAATTTGTATTAGATACCATTAGATTAGGAATAACGTCCTCTACATATTATTGTGAACAGAATTCGTATTAGGGTCAATCTTCATATTAAAACGCACACAAACTTTGAAATTTCCAAATGCAATACCCATCTTTTACACCATATTTCGAATCTAGAGCAAAATTCAACATCCGATACTGAACTTCAAGTCATTTGTATAAAGCGTTTCCAAGTTAGAGTATGTAAAGTTTTGAGCTACTAATGTTAAATTAGTTTCCTATACTTTTATTCATATCTTCTGTAATAATTATCATCTCACGCTGATTTATTTTGTATTGAGTTATTAGTAAGCAACCCAAGCACAATAACATGATTTTTATTTTTTTTAAATAATTTTTTGCATGAAGTATGAATTGAGAAATTAATATTCGAAAAAAAAAGTCTGAATATGAACCTTGACACATTTTGTTGAAAATTGGTTCACAATGAATGAATTGTTATATGATTATGCATAATTGCAGTTGTTTTTTTTTGTAGTTCTTTCTCTATGTTTAAATATCCATCATTATGATGTCTTTAGGGGTCGTATATTAGTTTAAAAAATAACTGATTGAAATATTATATTAAATTTAATTTAATCTTCATTTAATATAACTGGAATTTCTTTTTATCCTGTTTTGATTAAACTTTGTATAAAAGGTGCAATCTAGATGCAACGTAATTATGAAACCTTATCGAAGAGTTAAGGAAGAGGTGGAGGGTTATAACTAATATTGTTATAAATGGAACGCTATAAGACATGTAATGACATATTTTTTGTTACTGTATGAATAATATTCCCGGAGTTATTGCCAGTTGAAACTGGGCAAAAAATTATGTAATAAGTTATGTTAATGAAATATTTAAAAAATAAAAATAAATATATAAAAAATTATAATAAAAATCTGATGTGGGCAGCACATGACTTTCCTTATATAATGCAATGAATTTACTACTTTTACAGTTAAAAAAAACTGATGTGGGCAACACATGACTTTCCTTATATAATGTAATGAATTTACTACTTTTACAGTAAAAAAAATAGGTTTTTCTTATAGTAGATACTAATATTCTTTCCAAGATATTGAATTATCGACAATTGGTCGTCATTTTCATTGATTTAGCGTCATTTTTATCCATTTGGCGAGATTTTCGTTAAATTGGCAACATTTCAAAAAGTTGGCGACATAAAATAAGATATATTTATAAAATATGTATAAAAATAATTATTTATATAATAATTCCAATTTATGATATTAAAATATTTATAAAATAATAATAAATATATAAAAATGTATAATGAAAAATAATAAGTAATAAAATGATGCGATGCTAATTAACGCAAGACGTAGCTTTACATTAAAAGACAAATATGCATGTATGCGATTTAGTATGAATAAACTAGGAACCGTTAGACATCGTTCATTATCTATTCAATGAACTAATATCACGAGTTTGACATGTTCGAATGTTAACATAATGTGTTGATTCCATCATTCACGCACTTCGCCCATTATTTCGACCGTTTTGAAATCCCATAAGAGGATTTTTACTTAAGGTTTTACGCTCCCAAACACAAGATGAGAAAATCTGATGTGGGCAGAGCATGCCTTTCCACACACAAGTGACTTAACGACCAAATTTTATGAAATTTGGTCCATTAGTTTTTGAGTTAGAGTGAGTAGATAAATTGCATAGATAAACACACAGACTGACAGACACACAGACAGACACATAGACACACAGACAGACAGACAGATAGACAGGCATACAGACACCATGCTAAAAATAATTTTTTCCTATTGTAGAGGTCCCAAAACAGGCAAAACTTTCGAAAACTCGAGTTGCGATTATCGGCATGATTTCAATACTTCTATATACATTACTATGTATTGCAGAGAAAGTAATAATAAGCGAGAAAAAATGAAAATTTAATTTAACATAACTTTTTACTTCACAGCTCATTACATCAATTACATCATAATCATAAAAGATTGAATCCCTTTCCAAATTAAAGCTTAGAAATGTTATGTTAAAAATGCAAATTGCACAATGGTTATGTCAACTTTTTAAAATTAAACTTAAGTGATAATTTTAAGCATATCTTTTAGATTTACAAATTACTAGAGCTATATAATTACTTCAATTTGTAAATAACAAAACTAGTAAGTCCCATGTAAATTCATATTCTGTTAACTATTTTAAACACTTTTATAAATATAGACATTTTGTTACTAATAAAAATATTCTTATACAAAAAAATAAAAATACAAGTACAGTTTGCCTAATGGTAGCTGAATGTTCAATTATTAAAATATCTAAATTTTTAAATGAAAAATCTCAATATTCATGTGCATGTAATGAAATTTCTTATTCATAATATGTAAAAAGAAATTTGATGTGGGCAGCGCATGACTTTCCCTGCAGACTGAAATTCATTTTCACTTTATTTATTTAATAATTCATTAAATTGAGTTTAATTGCACAAAATTGCACTGAATTAATTTATCTAAGTTTTTATTTTTATTTGGCAACTGGAAATTTTTTCAAAGGCGGCGTAGCAAAAATGCAAAAATGCGAAAAAAAAAAAAAAGAAAAAATACCCCTAAAAGAAAAAATACCCCTAAAATATTTCAAGAACAGTTTGTCCTAGAGTAATGGCGGTGGTTTTTCCTCGTCAAAATTTTTTCGTCAAAATCCTCGTCAAATTTTTTCCTCGTCAAAAATTACGTATAAAATACGTATTTAATTGAAACCTTTGAGCACACGTAGTCTTTTATTTTAGATTCTTGGGAATTTTGCTAGCCATTTCGTAAAAAAAGGCAGACTTTATTTTCCTGAATTATACCAAAATCTAATCAGCACCCAGGTATCTCACAAGTGACTTATCCACCAAATTTTATGAAATTTGGGTAATTAGTTTTTTAGCTAGAGTGGATACATCGATTTTGGGGACCATTCCGCAAAAAAAGGCAGGTTCTTTCATACCGAATCGTACCTAAATCTAATCAGCATCAGGGTTACCCACAAGTGACTTACCTACCAAATTTTATGAAATTCGGTTAGTTAGTTTTTCAATTAGAGTGGATACATACATTAAACAGACAGACAGACAAACAAACATACACACATACACACACACAGACGTCATGCTAGAAATGGTTTTTATTTGCCCTGCAATATATGGTAATGTATAGGGAAAGTATTGGAATCGCGCTGAACATCGCAACTCGAGTTCACGACGGATCTACCCGTTTCGAGACCTCTAGAATACGAAAAAACTATTTTTAGTGTGACGTCTGTGTGTGTGTCTGTGTGTGTCTGTCTGTCTGTGCAATGTATGTATACACTCTAACTCAAAAACTAATGGACCGAATTACATAAAATTTGGTATGTAAGTCACTTGGGTATGACTCTGGTGCTGATTAGTTTTTAGTACGATTCAGAATAAAAGAACTCGCCTTTTTTTTGCGAAATGGCTCGCAAAAATTGCCTGAATCCACTCTAACTCAAAAACTAATAGACCGACTTTCAAAAAATTTGGTATGTAAGTCACTTGCGTGTGACCCTGGTGCTGATTAGATGTTGGTACGATTCCGAAAAAAGTAACCTGCATTTACTTTGCTAAATGGCCCGCAAAACTAGTCAAACTCAAAAATAAAAATCTACGTATGCTCAAATATATTCATTAAATGCTTGTTTTATACGTAATTTTTAACGAAGAAAATAATAAGACCGACCCCATTACACTGGGACTAGCCGTTCTCGAGATATTTTAGATTCTTCATATTTTCTCTATTCCACCTTTGAAAATAGGTCCACTTACCAAATGAGAACGCAATTTGAATTAGAAATCTGATTTGGGCAGCACATGCCTTTCGCTGCAGACTTATAATCCACGTTCTCTTTATTTTAATTAAATTTGATTCCCTTTCAATTTAATTTTCGTTCTCATTTGGTAGGTGGACTTTTTTCAAAGGTGACGCAGAGAAAATATGCCAAAACTAAAATATCTCGAGAATAGCTAGTCCTAGTGTAATGGGGTTGGTCTTATTCTTTTCTTCGTTAAAATTATGTATAAAAAATCATTGAATGGATATATTTGAGCATATGTAGTTTTTCATTTTAGATTTTGACGGTTCTTTCGGGCCATTTTGCGAAAAAAGGCAGGTTATTTTTTCCGAATCGTACCAAAATCTAATCAGCACCAGGGTAACCTACAAGCGAGTTATTTACCTAATTTTGTGAAATTTTGTCTATTAGTTTTTCAACTAGAGTGAATACAGGCAATTTTTGCGGGCCATTTCGCTAAAAAAGGCGGGTTCTTTCATCCCGAATCGTATTAAAAACTAAATAGCATTAGGGTCACCCACAAGTGACGTACCTACCAAATTTTATGAAATACGGTCTATTAGTTTTTGAGTTAGAGTGGATATATTTATTACACAGCCAGATAGACACACGGCCAGACAAACAGACACACAGATACACTGACACACGGACAGACAGACAGACACAGAGGTACACTGACACACACACTGACGTCACGCTAAAAATAGATTTTTCATATTCTAGAGGTCTCGAAACGTGTAGATCCGTCGAAAACTTGAGTTGCGATTTTCGACATGATTTCAATATTTTCCCAATACATTACCATGTATTGCAGGGGGTAAAAATCTGATTTAGGCAGCACATGACTTTCCCTGCAGACTCAAATTCATATTTTCTTTATTTATTTAATAAGGCATTAGATTGAGTAGATGAAGATTGAGAATATACATTTTCTATTAAATTATTGCGTAACATATTGGTAAATTAACATTTTATAATAAATAGACTGAAATACATATACAATAACAAGTTTAATAACCTATACATTAATAATCTAAAAAGTAGTAGTATGTTATATAAGTATTCTGAAATTTTTTATTAATAGAATTATTAAAAAATTTGACTGTACGTGGCTGTACTCTCAGGATACAAAAATGAGTCCAAAATTTTTGATAACAAACTCGTTTATTTAAATGCACAGCGTAAAGAGGAACAATATACGGAAAATAGCAAGATAACTATCGTACAAGGTCACTAAACAACTGTCAGGTACAGTAAAACAGCAATTAATTGCTCCGTAATTTCACAAAACAGCCGATATTATTTTCAAAACATTAACTTACCACACAATTCAATGTAGCTCGTATCACATTAACTGCTCTCCAACTGAGCGACGACACCTTTTACGTACCCTCCATAAAAACTACTTGAAGGGGGTTTGTTCTCCATTAAGCTACTGGGATTAAGTTTTAGGATTGGTCTTATTCTTTTTGTTGTCAAAAATTACGTATGAAACACATAATTTTACGTATTTAATTGGGTCAACGGCCCTACCGTGCTGAAAACACTGGTTCTCGTTAGATCACCTAAGCCAAGCAGCATCGGGCGCGGTTAGTACTTGGGTGGGTGACTACCAGGGAACACCGCTGGCTGTTGGCATATTTCGGGCGCGGTAGCCCGGTGGTTTGCGCGCTGGATTTGCACGCTGCCACAACTGCCGCCGTGTTCATGCGGAGTACGATCACGTTAAACATGTGGGTCCGTAATTCCTTCCAAGAGGTTGGTGGTAAGGGAAGGAGGGTACGGTCCCTGTGGATGCCTCCCCCACTGGGTTCCGGTCTAAATTAGGTGGCATTTCCCGGCCTTCCAAACGGTTACCTTACACCTTTCTGGTTGGTCGGACGGTCTGGGTTTCGACGCATTTAATTGATACATTTGAGTACACGTAGTCTTTTATTGTAGATTTTGACAATTTTTGAGGGCATTTCGAAAAAGCAGGTTTTTCTTTTGAATCGTACCAAATTGTAACCAGCAACAAGTATCCCACAGCTGACTTATATACTAAATTTTGTGAAGTTTGGCCAATTAGTTTCTCAGCTAGTGTGGATACATATTTTTTGCGGGTCATTTCGCAAAAAAGGCTGGTTTTTATTTTCCGAATTGCACTAAATTTATATCAGCACCAAGACAACCCACAAGTAACTTGACTTACCTTGCAAATTTTGTGAAAATCGGCCAATTAGTTTTTCAGACAGGGTGGATACATACATAGCACACAGATATACGAACAGACACATACACAGACACAGACACAGACACATACACAGACTTCAAGCTAAAAATATATTTTCGGGATCTAGAGTGCTCGAAACGTCGAAAATCAGTCGAAAACTCGAGTTGCGATTTTCGGTACGATTCTAATTCGTTCCCTATACATTACCATGCACTGTAAGCAAAGTAAAATGAAATAGTGAGCTAAACGAGGAAAAGGGAGACAAAAAATAATAGTTGAACCCTCTGCGAGATTTACCCTCACGTGATTTCTTAAATAATTAAATTTTAACTTGAAGACGCAAAATACCTCGATAGCCCAAACTTTTTTTGCTTCACAATATCCAAAATCGAACGGACACATACACCAGCCTTTGACTGGCAGAGTGCCCAACGTTTTGCGTCAGGCCTCCAATGGATGCAGGTACATGAATGAAGACGTACAACATCGACTAGGTTGGTGCTCGTCTTTGTGATTTTTAATGTTCAGGGAGAGACAAGTAACCTCCTTGCCCTCCTTTATGGACGGGGGCGTCCAGGTGTAACGTAGAAGTGAAACAGATGATAGGGTTTTCTGACTCTTCCTATTCTCAACCTTTTTCCTTCTACTTTAACAAATTATGAATTTGGCAAAACTTTTTAATCGATATTTTATATACTTCCTTACTGGTCATGACCCATTTTTAGATTACCTCTATTATTTCAAAATTAAATCCACATCTAACTGTATTTGTAATAACTTCGGGAGATGTGGATCATATGTATTATATTTCTTCAGGTCTTATACAAAAATGTTTCTTCTTTCTAAATGTTCTTCAATAAATCAACCCTTATGGTTTTCAAATATTTGTAAAAAGATACAGTCTATTAAAAATATGCAAAACTGTGTTTTTATTGCCAAAACTATTTCGGAAAACGGTCATTAGTAATGTGTTGGCTACTGTTTTAAACTATATGGTCAATAAAATTTTACACTGTTCCAGATTTTATGTGACTTTTCCCCTTAACTCAATACATCTGTCTGAAATTATTTGATCTCTTTGTTGTAAAACTGATTATGATCAAATTGAAAACTACTTAATGAACGTACTTTTTTTTTTCGGGTTTTAGGCTGTTTCTGTAAAATTTTCTATTGTTATTTATGTTTTTTTTAAATGCGTTTAATAGTATTTTGGTGTTTCTAATTTGATTGTAATTTATTATTTAAAAGGAGTTTTAAAAATTTCTGTTTTTTAAATTTAAAACTAATTTTCCTTGCAATGGCGATTTTAAATTATTTGAATGTACCTCATTTTTTATATCAATCCCAACTGTTTTCAAAGTGTTTTATTTTTCTTTGTATGTTTTCTTGTATTGTTTTCTGTCTGTATTGTAGTTCTATGTATATTGTTTTTGTATGTCTGTGTATTGTTATTTCCTTGTTTTTCCTGACCATCCCCTGTAGCTGTTCCATACACCCTTTGGGTGAGCTGGACGGCCTGGGTAATAAATAAATAAATATAAACTATGAATTTGGGGGTGGGACAGTCAAGTGGTTAGCGCGCGGAAATTGCACTCGGACTACCCGAGTTCGATTCCTGGCTCTGTCAACTGAGAGAGAGAGGGAGAGAGAGAGGGGGGGAAGTGGGTGAGATAGAGAGAAAGAGAGAGAAAGATAGATAGATAGATAGAGAGAGAGAGAGAGAAAGAGAGCGAAAGAGAGAGAGAAAGAGAGAGAGAAAGAGAGAGAGAAAGAAAGATAGATAAATAGATAGAAAGATAGATAGAGAGAGAGATATTTAGTTATATTTGGACACCCAATGGAGGTGGCAACCACAAGGATCGTGAAATCATTCCCATAACTTATCTATCTAGGATGAATTTTCGGAAAATCTTGCCATAGCCACTGCGACATTCCGACCCAGATGCTTAAAAGCCATCGCAGCATTCATGAAAATGCCCCATTTTATACCTATGACGTCCTAGTTACGAATAACAACGCGACAAAATAGCCAGTTTCTGGATCACCCAACGGCGCCCTCTAGCATCAATGGGTGTCGTTTAGGGACATACATTCATTGATGAAAAATGTTTGTTCTGCTGCTTTCTATCTCTCATTAAAGTTTGTACAGAGAGTTTCAAATCACCCTGTATATGCATTGTAGGAGGGAAATTGAAATATGAAAAGCCTCCATGAATGGTGTACAGAGACTGGCAAACTGCCAAAAGTTATGCGACCAGTTATCAATGGACGTGAAAGCTTCATTAGAAGAGAACAGAACGCAAGGTTTACGGAACTTGAAGAGAACGTGATGGTGATAAGGAGGAGAACTTCTACTGCCAGGTTGTTGGTTCGGAAACTCATTGAAAGGCAGGGTCATTTTACGTGGTATGATTGTATTTGTGAATGGATACAGGAGGTACGGGAATATTGTTGCTTGCCTACATCTGCCACCTACATGGAGATGGATTATAAGGATGTTCATGTAACGTTGTTTAGCCGTTGTTTATTCGTTGCATTCCAGAATAAAGTATTCTGATTGCAAGAATTTGAAAACTTGGATATAGATGCAAAGTGTTTTTCTTCAATGTGCCTTTTATTTTCGTTGAATATATAGTATATGTGAAAGGGAAGGCATTATGATGAGGTTAAAAATTCGATTCATAAATAATATCGATTCATAATAAAATAAGATGTTTGTGTGTGTGGCGGGAAGTCTAAGCGTCGTACGACCATAACTTTGGTATACTTCAGAACGCTGAAAGGTGCAATACGGCGAGACTTTTTTTTTCAATAAAATGAATTATTTTTTTAGCTAATTTATGTTTTAGCACGATTTTGAGCAATTTTATCAAAATCTGTTCCTTACGGACCGAAAATATTATCAGAGTTCCCTATTTACACTATTGAAAGATTTAAAAACGTTATTTCCAACTATATTTGCATCGTGTTCGTAAAATACATTAAAACTTGCACTTTTAAGATTATGTGATACTTATTTCATCGCAACCAAAAAAGTAGCACTAGCACAAGTCCACAGTTTGGCATAACATAGAGTATTCGCATTCAAACAAAATTTTTATTTTATTTTTTACATTAATGTGGTATTTTAATTTTGTTGATTTTTGAAGCCAGCGCATAAAAGTAACAAACCTATTTTCCGCAGAATTTTTGCTCATGTTTAGGAAGTTTTAAGACATGCCAGCTTTCCTGTGCACATGTTTATTTAATTACTTTCTCACACTATGTACATAATATAGTATAGAGAAAATATTGTTCTCACGTAAATTTTCGAATTCGGGATTTTGATGCTAACTGTTTTAGAACCGCCTGAACACGTTTCGAATATTTTTGGAGCTGATATCCGTCTGTCTGTCTATATATGGTCGATTTGTTGTAAGTTCTTGTAGCA
Source organism: Amaurobius ferox (assembly GCA_951213105.1). NCBI lineage: Eukaryota > Metazoa > Arthropoda > Arachnida > Araneae > Amaurobiidae > Amaurobius > Amaurobius ferox. Next base: position 33,733,736 of record OX578149.1, read on the forward strand.
AAATACTAATGGATTTCCACGAAATTTTATATCCGGCTTCGTTATCAAGAACTTTATAATTAGACGGAATTTTTTGAAATTTGAGTGAAAACTTCGAACTTTATTCGAAATTATATATTTTTTAATATGGCAGCTTAGAACAAAATTGGGCATCATCATGGAATAAAAGGGGTTATTTATGGCACAATGATCACGGGATGTAAGTTTCAATCATTCTTGTGAAATAATAGCTGCGAGACAATTTTTGGGTTCGTGACGTCATTAGCTCTTTCGGGGGGGGGGGGGGGGAATCTCCACGGGGGTATTTTGTCAAGTATGGTATTCATCATAAGATTTTTAAGACATCTAAAGTGAAAGGTAACACGCTATCATTGCAATCAATTGAACCAACAATACCGATTTTTCAAAAATTTACTTACAAAATTAAGAAAACATCAACAACCGCAAACTAAATAAAAATGTATTCTGGTTAGAGAAAGTCGAGTGGAGTCACACTCTAGTTAATTTTTTTTTGCTTTCCACGTTTGACGAGAGTGTACATGGAAATGGTTTAATTTTTTGTTGAGAGGTAGACTTTTGTGTAGACGACAGCGCGTGCACTTAAATTAAAGATTTTGTAATTCATAAGGATTTGATTGAAACTGATTCGGCGAATTGGAAAATGAGCGGTGTTATTTGTAAACGTATTATTCAAGTTGCGGCAACTTATTTAGGACTTGGGAAATTCCGGGTAATTCGTTCTAGTAGAGTACGTATATGTAAAACAGAAAGTATCGTGAAGAGGTTAAATATTTGATTCTCCAATATTGGTGGGTTTTATGCGTTTTGAGAATTCTTGGATACGAATTAATTAATTTTTGTATGATGTCTGTGAAACTATAAGTAACCTGAACTCATAAACAACCCCACTCTAACATACTGAGTACTTAAAAGAAATCATGAAAAATCGATGTGCAGCTTGTGTGGCTGCTAGAAGGGACCATATTCTTTATTGATACGTATGTATCAGCTTCATTTCAGTCTTTTTCTCCGCGAAAAACGGAAATCACATTATGAAATTAAAGAAAATATTGCATAATTCCTGCATAAAATTATTTATTTCCTTGTTTCTCTATTTTTGTGCTTGCATTACTTTATTACACACGCATGTCAAGTTTCGTTCCATTGTGGTTTTTGATTCGTGAAAGATTCACACTCATCAAATCATCATCCATCATCAAATCAAATATTCACAGGAATAATCCAGAAAGGAATGATACCTACTGATGTTCATTGCCTTCTGGACACCATTGTATAAGCTGGCCATAGTTTAACTAGAATAAGTAGCTGTGATCCGACTCAAAGTGATTTGTAACGGCATCCATTTGTGCCCATTACTTTCTGGACATTATATAAGCTGGCTATAGTTTAATTAGAATAAGTAGCTGTGATCCGACTCAAAGTGAATTGTAACGGCATCCATTTATGTCCATTACTTTCTGGACATTATATAAGCTGGCTATAGTTTAATTAGAATGAGTAGCTGTGATCCGACTCAAAGTGAATTGTAACGGCATTCATTGGTGCCATTACTTTCTGGAAATTGTATAAGCTGGCTATAGTTTAATTAGAATGAGTAGCTGTGATCCGAGTCAAAGTGAACTGTAACGGCATCCATTGGTATCCATTACTTTCTGGACATTGCAAAAGCTGGCCATAGTTTAATTAAAATGAGTTGCTGTGATCCCAGTCAAAGTTAATTGTAATGGCATCCATTGGTGTCCATTACTATTTAACTTTTCAGACACCATTGCATAAACTGGCCATAGTTAAATTAGGAGTAGTTGTATAGGTGTAATCCGTGTTAAAGTGAACTATAATGGTACCCATTAGTATCCATTACCTTCTGGACACCATTGTATAAGCTGGCCATAGTTTAATTAGAATTAGTAGCTGTGATTTGAGTCAAAGTGACTTGTAACGGCATCCAATGGTGTTCATTACTTTCTGGACACCATTGCATAACCTGTCCATAGTTAATTCAGAAGGAGTAGCTGTAATCCGAGTTAACGTGAACTGTAATGACATCCATTAGTGTCCATTACCTTCTGAACACCATTGTATAAGTTGGCCATAGTTCAATTAGAAGTGTAGTTGCGATTCAAGTCAAAGAGAATTGTAAATAAATACATCATTGGTTTGAGAATATAATCGTCTTTTTGTGAATTCGCTGAGCTTTAAATTGCTATTTTATTATACCTGACAGTTATTTTATGAATTTAGATAACTATATTACTATTAGCTGTATATTGTCCGTGTTTATTCTCATTTATGCTTTAAATTAAAGCGTTAGTTATTGCGAAATTTGGAACCGTTCTTAAATTCTGAGAATATACCCAAGATTTTAGTGGACAGGTTGTAACAATACCGTTATTAATTTGTTATATGTTGCGTTTTAAGAATGGTTTGACTTTACAGTTGCGTTTAAAAAACTTTAACAGTTTAGTTCAAAAATATTATTATAGGTAGATATGTTGATGTTAAAAATGCATAGCTTAACTCTGATAGACAGGCGGAGGCGGTCTTGAAGAGTGATATTAGTTGAGAGCCAAAGAGGAGGGAGAGGGAAAGAGCCACAGAAGAACTCACAACTTACATAATAAAATAAGTGTGTCTCTGTGTGTCGTATGTAGCGGAAAATCTAAGCTTTGTACAGCCGCAAAATTCAATACAGTGTTAGCTGAACTCTCGATATAACAGACGTCAGCAATATTTTTTGAAATTTCGAATCATATTAAAAGTGTGGGGGCCGCAGATCCCCGATGGTGGGGAAAAGGTTCGAACTCGGAACTTTTAGTCTGCTGATCCTCTGCTATACCTTTGAACCAAAAGAATTCTTCGAACCCAAAGGTATAATCGGGGATATCTTTCGTAGCAGTGAGTGGCATAAAGCAGCCCGCCACACACTTCCCTTCCTGGTGAGAACGTAGATAGGATATCTAAGGGCTAGAAGTTCGGTCGAATTTCAGTGAGGAGGGTCCAACCGGAAAACTCCAACCGCGTCCCCAAGCTGAATCTCAGTCGTGAGCTGAATAGCCGGGAAGTGTGTCGTACCTCATCGTGCGACGACATGACGTCAGTCGTAGTCAACCGGGCGAGGAGAAAGTGTACGTCATCCATGGTGCTGCCATCTTGTGAGAGAGATGAGATCGTTGAAGAGGGAGAGAAGGTTGCGTGCTCGTTTTTCATCCAGGGTCACCAACTGTGGGGGCCGCATATCCCCGATGGTGAAGGATAGGTTTGTAAGCGGAACTTTTAATATGCTGATCGTCCGCTATACTGTTGAAACAAAAGAATTCTTTGAGCCCGAAGGTATAATCGGGGATGCCCTTCGTAGCAGTGAGTGACGTAATGCAGCTTCGCCACAAAAGTAATGACTTTTAAAGCGGAAAATTGGCCATTGTCCTCAGATTCGATAAATCAAATATATGTATTCTTTGACGCTGCATACGATATTCGAGTGCAAGTGTTTTCATTAAGTTTCACTGAATTAAACTATGCGAATGTAAAAGATTTTGTTCTATTTTAATTTCGTTTTATACTGTCATTATGAATGTAGCGAGCGTCCATAAGACAGTATTAAATGCCTTGAGTTGAAGACGTTTTTAGCTCAACGCTATGATACTGACCTAACACGCTTTGTGCTAAAATTTGATTTAAATTGGATGAAAACTCGCTGAGATAGCAATGCATTTATAAATTTTACTACGGGGTAAAGTGACTTTATATTTTTGCGGTTAAGTAGTAATATTTTTGCGGTTATTTAGAGGGTATTAAAAAAAGCTTATTTAGTGAGTATCAAAGGAGTTTATTTAAGGTGTATTACGACAGCATTGCCCAGTTGACATGGGAAAAACAGAGCGAGGGAATGAATTTAGTTCGAAACAGGCGATTAGGAAATTGAATCATGTTATCTGTACTTGTATTATTTAAGTAGCGGGTGCTTATATTTAGGACCTGTGCAATGTAGGTTAATTCGTTTTTGTTTATACTACGAATTAATTCTGGACTCCTCTCTTAGTATTATTCTTATTTAAATTCCTAGATAATTACATTTTGATATAGGAAAACGTATTAAAACGTAAGAAACTTCAAACGCAGTGGAATATTTCTTTTATCCTCCATCAAAAATGCCTCTGTACTTTATTGCCAAAAAAACGTCCTCCGTTATTAGAATGGGAAAATATAAAAGTGTTCGTGAATGGTGCAAGGGACTGGCAGAGTGCCAAAAGTTATGCGCCAAGTCATCAATGGGCCGAGGAGCTTGAATGGACGAAAGGCAAATGTGGTGGTGAGGAGAAGGAGGAATTCTATATTGCGGGGTTGTTAGTTCGGAAACACACCAAAAGCTAGGGCCATTTTCTGTGGTATGCAATGCAAATGATCACATTTTTGTGAATGGGCTGATTCAGGGTTGTGTTTTCTTAAAACCAAAGGCAACCCCCGTTTAGGGAGGAGGATTTTCAGGGGTTGGGATCAAATTCCCTTCCTATTACTTTCCGTATGTACATAGTATGGTGCATAGGGGAAGAATTGTGATTTGGTCGAAAATTTGAATTCGAGTTTTTCGACGGAAGATCACGTTGCAAGCATCTTTGAACTCGTATCGAACGTTTCTGAGGGGATGTCCGTGTGTATGTGTGTTTATGTATGTGTGTGTGTGTACGTGTGTGTTTGTGTGAATTGTTATTCGGAAAGGAACTGGACGTTTAAAGTCCTCAGTTAATCATAGTACCCCCGAAAGAACTTGATACTGAATCCACATTAGTCATCATATAAACTCTATTTATAGCCGATTCGAAGACATAGGCGTTACATGGGAAAATTTTGAGCCGTTATTGGTAAATGAATTTTAAATTTTTAGTGAATCCCTAGCTTCTTTAGAAATTGATACTGAATTCGTTTAAGCTCTATCTATATTCAATCCGAGAAATAAATGTTTCAAGAAACATCTTTGAATCTTTGTACCGGTAGTGAAAAAGGAATCAGAAGTGAAAACTCTCAGTAAACCCACCCTACTTACTTCAATATTTGATGCTGAATCCATATCAGTCATCATCTAATCTTTATCTATAGCAAATTTTGAGAATAGATGTTTCAAGAAAAATAAAATTTTGATCCGCAGAGGAAAAGATATCGGAAATAGAAAACCTTAATGAACCTCCAACCTTCTCTAGAATTTAACGCTGAATCCAAATTAGTCATCATCTGAATTCTATATCTGGCAAATCCAGAGAAATACATGATGTTTCAAGGAGAAATACATGCTTCAAGGAAAAATTTCCGCCAAACAATAGTATGACAAAAATTTTGCAAACAAAAGAAAACGTCCTCCGTTATCAGAAAGGTAAAAGTCGAAAAGTCTCCATGAATGGTGCAAGGGATTGGCAGAGTGCCAAAAGGTATGCGCCAAGTCATCAATGGACGGAGGAGCTTGAATGGACGAAAGGATAATGTGGAGGTGAGGTGGAAAAATTCTATTGCGGGGTTGTCGGTCGAGAAACGCATTGGAAGTCAGGACCATTTTCCGTGATATGTAATGCAAGTGATCGCATTTTTGTGGATAGCTGATCCAGGATCGTATTCCCTTAAAATCAAAGACATTTCCCTATTAGGGGGAAATTGGAGGGGTGGGGATTAGATTACCTCGTTATCTAGATTCCAGAAATATAACTTTCAATATGAAAATAGCGATAATGAGTAAAAATTTACAATTTTTCTCATTCCACTGACTCTCTTCTTTCTGTGTCGTTTTTTTCATAGGGCGCTTTTGAAAATCTACTGTGGCCTACTGTGTTTTAAAATTCAATTGACGTGTACACGCCGGGATTCATGACGTGTATCTATGCAATACTCATTTCAGTTATGACTAGGCCATGTCACGATTGTTTTTTCGGTTATCTATGGTTACTCAGAAGAAAAAAACCCAACCCCGTAGTGCCGTCTCCATGAGTGGATCCCCGTAGTGCCGTCTCCATATCCTGGGTGATTTCAGACAACATTTTCAGTTAAAACTCCAAAATAAGCCTTCTTCGCATCACTCCGCGATGTAACTGGGATTACCGGAAAAAATTCGTTTTGGTTATAACCGGAACGTGACCAAAATGCGTTTTCACACGACAACTGATTATGACCACGATAATCGAAATTAGTTTTCAAACGCTTTAATACGATTAACGGTTACCGGCCATAACAGCAGATACTTTTCAACCGCACCTGTAGCCACAGAACCCGCCTTTAAATAAGTCCCCAATCTAGGAATATGCTCCCATTGAAAATGAATTCCACCATGGACCGATTTCGTGCTTATTGTATGCTCGTCAGACGTTAGTATGGAGTAGCTGATATTTGCTCTGATAGTAAGAAAACTTGCTACGACTACAATTTTAAAAAACCTCTATGGTATTTTCACAAATTCTGCCCTACTTCATAGTTATCTTCAAATTTATTTCGAAGATTTATCTAGATAGTAACAGATCGTTGCAGAACTAGTTTAAGCACTTTTAATAGTTTAAGGAAAAATCCTGTCCCCCCCCCCCTCTCTAGTTATGTGTGTGTGTGTGTTTCTGTGAGAGTTATTTATAAGTCTTTTTAAGCATTATTAAATATAAACAAATATATTTTGATTACAATAAAAAAATCATTTATGAATTAAGGCATAGTTATCCAAACTGAAAAGCTTGGTGTGGGTTGAAGTACGTGTTTAAAATTTATTGTCCGCACAAACTAGTCAAATGGTTGAGTTGAATAGAGAGGATCTCAAATGTTAAAATGAAAAAATGAAAAGAAGCTATAGCTTACCCACATTTGTTGTCTACAAAAAGCAAATTTCACACCTTTTCCTTAAAAATTACTGAGCGTCATTCCCCGTGATTCTCAACATTCTCTGCGACATTGAAATTTTTCAACCGATCATCTTAAATGAATGCCAAACTATTAATTTTGCAATTAGGTGCGTAAATTACAGGATAAAAAGCTTTAGCGCTTGCGGGCGTCACTGCATGTAAATTTAGTGTATAATTTTACAATGCGCTAGTGCTCTACCCAATGTCTCTGACGAAGCGCTAAGGCTGTTTAATCTTGTATTTTACATCAATAATTATGAAATTAAAAATTTAAAGATTTTGCATGAATAAATCATCCGAATATTTTTGTGTCGATTGGTATATGAGTTCAAGATTTAGAACCCAGTACAAGCAAGGCAAACGGTTCAGCTGAAGACTTATTACTGGTAATCTCACGATAAATATTTCAAATATATCATTACTCCAATATTTTACACTGTTACTTATTGCAGTCAATTTTTACTTTCTCCTACTCTGTAATATACAATAGTACAGAGAAAGTATAGTTTTCACGAAATTTTTTGAAGTCGAGATTTTGATGCCAATATATGCTTTAAGACATCCTGAATACGTTTTGATTATTTTTGCAGTAATGACTGTATGTCTGTGGTCGATTTCTTGTGTATACGATAGCGGTCACGAATATTAATGGATTTTCACGAAACTTTATATCCGACTCTGTTATCAAAAGATCTGGAACTAGATTGAATTTTTTTTAAATTCGAGCGAAACTTTCAAAATTTATTCGAAATTATATGTATTTTTTAACATAGTAGCATAGGACAAAATTTGATATAAACATGCATAAAAAGGTTTATTTAGGAGTTCAATGATAATGAGACTTAATAGTTTCAATAATTGTTTTGCAAAGTAGCCGAGAGGCAATTTTTTGGGGGACAAGTTTCCTCCCAGGGGGGACATTGTCAAATATTACTTGTATATCAATCAAAAGATTTTTCAAGCTCTTTAAAGTGAAGGGTAACACGCTATTAATTATAATCTTTGGACGCTCGGTACCGATTTTTCTTAAAAATTCTTGTAAAACTTGAAATAAAGGAAAAGAAAAATCTGATGTGGGCAACACATGACAGTCCTTATATAATGTAATGAATTTACTACTTTTACAGTAAAAAAAATAGGTTTTTCTTATAGTAGATACTAATACTCTTTCCAAGATATTGAATTTTCGACAATTGGTCGTCATTTTCATTGATTTAGCGTCATTTTTATCCATTTGGCGAGATTTTCGTTAATTTGGCAACATTTCAAAAAGTCGCCAAGTTGGCGATATTACACCAAATTCGTCGCCTAAATCTCGCCAAGCTTTATGGACGAAGAAATAAGTTATTCTTGCAGCAGAAAAATGACTATTGGCGTTCAAATACAAAAGTATTACTCAAAGTATCTTTTTTTATGAATGGAACGAGCTAGATCAACGAGAATGATGTTACCCAATTTATCGCATGGTATTACATATGAAAAGTGAACATGTTTCTCAATTGGAAATATTTTTTTTATTTTATATGACTTTTTGATAATTTTTTTGAAAAATGTGCAACATATCGAGAACGGTTCTTGTTAGCGTTTTAAAATTTATGTCAATCGTTTTTTAGGGAAAAATTACATAAGAAATGTCTATTTGAGTAACTTTATTAGTGGTTTTGATTTTTTGACGATTTTTTTAAAATTTCATTCGAAAATTTAGGGGTGTTCTGAACATTCGATTGAGTATAAAAGCAATAGGCTTCCAGTGTTTACGGATTGTGATTTTTGTACCAAATTTGGTTCAAATCGGTCCATTCGTTCGTCAGTTATCGTCTCCACAGACTCACTGACACACACACACACACATACTTTCACACACACACACACACACACAGACATCACTTCAAAAATGTTTGATTCGTGATCAGGGATGCTTGAAATGTGCTCTCCCGTCGAAAACTCGAATTCGAATTTTCGACCCTGTCACAATACTTTCCTTATACATTATGTATATAAGGAAAGTAAAAAGGAGCTACTGAAAATGATTTTTGATATGAGAAAGTCGAGTTGAGCCATATTGTAGATAATTTTTCAGAATTTCTTTTTTATAAGAACTTATTCTACAACAACTTCATTCTCTCTACAAGAACTAAGCACCATATAGAAGCAATTTATTTGTCAGATTCCATGAAAAAATCCGTTGAACGCTTTATTGAGTCTTATCTATCTTTATGTACTGTGATAACAGGCATGGTCTGTCAAGAGTTTTGACATTTGCCGTTCATTGTTCTTTTTTAAACGTTCCACTCTTGTATTCCTGATATGAAGTTCTTGACATGATCAGTTTTAAAATTTTAGACAGCGTTCGTGAAAAGCGCCTTTGATGACATATCAGTTGAGTTTAAGTTTATTTTGGGCTCTTATCCAAGTACGAAGTGTTGTACGATGTTTAAAAAATATTTTCCAACAGTAATGGATGTTTTATTTTATTCCCTGCACTTCTCATAACCTTCACGATCATTCTTTTTGTCCCTTCATTCAACATCTTCGACTGGCTCGTTTTCGGTCCCCAGAGTACGTAGAGAGCTGAAATTCGGCAAAGTTTTATCTTGCGGAATATTTAAATCTAAAAATGTTACGTCATTATGTTACGCCATTTACGTATGAAATCTTTTACGGACTCCTAGACCATCAATGGAACTGAAAACAGGCACATAGTTTCATTTCGCGAAATATTTTCATCTATCAATTGGTAACACCATTACGTTATGTTGTTACGTCACTTACGTACGTCATGTCCATGTTTTTGTCCTTTTCATGTATTTACTTTGCGAATTATAGCCCAGTGTCTTTTGATGGAATGTTCTCTTGCTACTTACGCGTCGATATGTATAATATTACATGGCTTATATATAATAATGTATATAAAATTATGTATAATAATATTACCATGTATAATATTACAAGTTTGACCGTAAATCAGAACTAAAAAGTAAAAATAAATTATGAGAAAAAACAAAGATTTCAACGTTCTCTCCTAATAAACAGTGACGCACGAAAAAGTAGAAAATAAATTTTAGTGACACACGAAATTGAACTGAATTGAGGGTGCAGGTAGATTCAATTCAAAATCTGATCCTTATCCATATATTATTTGAAATATGAATGTATGAGAAAGTCGACTGTCGTATACCTCTTTTATACATATATCCAGATATGTTAAAAATATCGGAACCCGAGCAAGATATATTGAACTATACATGGTCCACCATAGAAACAGAAGAAAGTGAGTGCTGGCTGATGATAAGCCACGTAACATTCGTACTCGCTATCTGGAGAGCTTTTACCCCTTTTACGGGCAATTGCACTTCCTTTTCGATCCTATTAGAGTGCCTATATCAGTAGGAGGATGCATCGGAAATTCGAGGTTCGAAATGGTTATAGACCAGCTGCTATTGTGTGGAAAACCATTTGAAAATGGTATTTTCTACTTTCAGATACTATTAAATGTAGTATAGAGAAAGTATTTTTTCACGAAAATTTTCGAATTCGAGATTTTGATGTCAATATCGGGTTTAGGATCTCCTAAAACCTATATTGGCCTTACTTATATTGGCTGAACACGTTTTGACTGTTTTTAGAGGGATGTCGGTCTGTCTGTGGTCGATTTTTTTGTGTACACGATATATGCTACAAATATTAATGGATTTTCACGAAATCTTAAATCCAGCATTGTTTTAAAAAAATCTAGAACTAAATATAATTTTCAAAATTCGATCGAAAACTTTGAATTTTATTCGAAATTTTATATGTTCTTTACATAGTAGCACAGGAAAAACATTGGCATAATTATGGATAAAAAGGGTTACTTATGGCTTAATGATCATGAAACTTCACAATTTCAATCAATGTATCAGTGATACAATTTTTTGTATTTGTGACGTCATTAGTTCCTTCCTCGAAAGTATATGGTCAAACTTGGAATTAATCGAAATATTTTTTAAGTCTTTTAAAATGAAGAGTAAGTAAAAGATAAAAAAATACCACAAGTTACTTGAAAAGGGGTACTGGTATGAGAAATTGGAGTTGTGCCACACTTCAGTTAATAGTTTTAATTAGATTGATTTAAATAGACTGAAATTATGCTTACTGAATGAAATATTTCCCCCCCATCCGCTAGAAAAATAATAAATCTAATTGCCAGAATTATAGAGAAATATCACTGCTGGCAGTGACAAACAGAGTATTTGCTAGAATTGACTTCTTAGTTCTTCGTTGAAGAATCTTTGAGGGATTATCAATGTGGTTTGAAGCGAGGTAGATTAACTACTGATCAGATTTTTGCAGTGCGAACTATTATGTAAAAATATCAGGAGTTTAATATTAATCTGCATCATTTGTTTTTGGAGGATCCAAGCTTTTGATGGTGTTAGCAGAGCCAAGTTAAAGCTTTGGGGGAATTTTAAATTCCACCCAAATTAATCCACAGATAAAAGGTGAACTTACACCTGAGTTTAAAATTACTAGAGATATACGACAATGAGATCAACTATCAATAATGCTCTTCAATTTATGTCTGGAAAAGGTGATGAGAAATGTAATTATAAATAGAGGTGGAGTCATCACGAATAGAAGTCTGCAACTTCTAATTTATGTAGACGATATGGACTGTGTTGGAAGGACTGAGAGAAAACAGGTATTATAGGGAAATTAAAGCGAAGGCGGTTAAAATGGTATTTAAAATGAATGAAACTAAAACAATATGTTTGACTGTTGCTAGAGATAGGTGAAAAGGTGCTAATAGACAGTATTTATCAGTTGGTGAAGAGAAGTTTAAAAGAATATAGCAATTCACTTATTTACGCTGATTAATAATAGAAAATAATGCTGTTTCAGTTGAGATTACGAAGTCTGCACCAAATAATACCTATTATTGTATTAAATCACTATCAAAATCTAATTCGATCTGGTTTGAAAGTAAAATTCAGTTATTTAAAGTAATTTTCAAATTCGTTTTTATGTACGACTGGACATTAGTCCAGTCAGATCAAAACCGATTACTTATTTAAGAAGAAAGGGTGTTGAGGGGAAACTTGTTGGCCCAATCAATGAAAATTCAATATGGTGAATAAGAAATAATGAAGAAATAAGGAAAAAAATTAATGATGTTAATATCGTTACTGATATAAAAATCAGAAGACTAAGATACTTGGGACAAATTCAACGAATGAATGACAATAGAATTACTAAAAATTTCTTTATTTCTAGACCTGTTGTGCCTAGACCCCCTGGGCGGCCAAGAAGAAAATGGCTTGATGATATGGAGGATGATCTTGCAAGGATGAAAATTGAGAAGGGAAGGGTTTAGAATAGTGAAGAATTTTGGGTTGAGCTGAGGCAGGTATAAGTTCTAAAGGTACCTTGATGTAGTAGTAGTAGAAAAACTCTTCTAGGTTAGCGAACGTAGCGAGTACGGGCGGAGTCCCTAGTGTACATAAATGTAGAACATCACAACGCTAATCTAACGATATAAGCGCAGTGATACTCCAGACTATTTGAACCAACAATGTCGGATGCGGCTTCTCCCGTTTTGGGGCGTCTTAAATCCCGTTAGTGGGAACTTGTAGACTGTTAGAAGACTGTCAAGAGTGCCCCAGCGAATTTTATTATTACAGAGGCGTTCATTTCCGTTTTGCGGGACGCATTTTGCTGCGCGCCCCTCTCTATTTCCATTGTACCTCGAAAGATGCATGGAATTGTCTGGTGATGACAGTTTAGCTCGCTGTGAAGGATACGAGTTACGCTAATTTCCAGGAAATTTGCTAAAAGTACAGCAGGTATTCACTATCAGAGACGTTTATTATGGCTACATGGCAGAGTTATACTGCAGCTGGACGGTATTGCAGGATAGTTTTATGGAGTCGTAAATGGAATTTAATATTTTATGTTAATTCGACAAAAACCTGTATTGTTAACAATCAATAGTAAATTCAAATTGTTCTTACATTTTTATCTGTTACGTTCTCATACTATCCCTATATATAATTGTCTAACATGTCTAACGAGTTTTTGTTTTTTCAGACCTTACAGAAGCCCCCTCCTCACTCGTGATCTAGAAGACTGAATTTTTGCATACTTATAGTATCGATTACGGTACAGAATCTAACGGAGCCGGATTTTCAATTCACTCCCTGGGGATGGAGCGAAGGGTTTTTCAAAAGTCTTTTCAGACCATCCAGAAGCTCCCTAGTCACCTAGAAAGCTGAATCTTTGCACAATTTTAATATAAACCATAGGATAGAACTAAACACAGTCGAATTTTTGATCCTCTTGGACGGCGGTATTGTTTTTTTAAATTACAGACTCTCAAGTAGTCTTCCGGTAATTTAAAAGTTTGAATGCATACTAATAATATTGAACACAGGACCGAACCTAAGGGAGGGGCCGGAGTTTCGATTTTTCTTCCGAAGTGGGAAAAATGAGGAGGGAGGGGTAATGGATAAAGACTTTCACGAAGCTCCCCCTGGGGACATAAAGGACTGAAACTCGATCACGAGGCAGAACCTAGCTGGGCCAATTTTTGAATAACTATTTTTGACTCGTAGCGGCGTACATTGTTAATCGAAATAAAACCAAAAAATTTGCAGCTTAGTTTTTTAAGATGTTATTTTTTCTCGTCTTTGATGATCCTAAATAATAGTGGTATATAGAGAATCATTTTAATTTTAAGGTTTTCTGAGCATTTCCTACAAAGAAACAATATTTTTTTTCGGAAAAGTAACGTTAGTTAATGCAGGAAAATGGTAGTTTGAATTTCGCTATGGATGTAAAGGCTATTCATTAAAATAGCACATACTTGCAGTCAGCCAAATGCCTCTGAGTCATTGGCATGATAAATATGTTGCCAACTCGAAAAAAAAATATTTAGGAATTTTATTAAAGAAGATAATACTGGTCGCAAGTGAAAGCTCATAAAAAGAAGATAATTTTTTCCATTCTGATGCTGATTATGGCAGTAGTTTTAAACAGTATGAAGTATGTGAAAATATGAGAAAGTCAATTGGGGCTTAACACCTCAGAATTTCAAAAATTTATTTCAAAACGCGAACAAGATTTATCGAACATCGTGAAAGCGGAGTTGAAAATTAAGCGACGATGCTACCTACTAATGTTACATCTATCAATCCTACTCGCTATCAAGATTCATATACATAGGATTGCGCCATTAGATCCGTAACTAATCAGGATCCTTAACAGTCTGGAATGGCTTTGGATTACGTTGCACATATTGTGAGTTTTAATTGGCGCTCCCAAGATTTCTCACTTGTTTTTCTTGAATCACCGACGCCACTTTTGGTTTTGGGAGACGTATTGCGCAGGAAGATAGATTAAAAAAAGAAATACTCTGGAGGTCGCTAATGGCATTCTCCTGCTCGCTATCAGGAGAGCTCTTACCCTTTTACAGGCAGTCGCACTTCCTTTTCTATGCCGTTACTGCGAACTTGAATTAAAAGGCCTTCAGGAGAGCCCCCGCAACGTTTTCATTGCAGGGGCATTCATTTCCGTTCTGAGGGCGCATTTTGCCGCACGCGCCCCCTTCTCTATTTCCATTGTGTCCCGAAAGATGCGCTGAATTCTCTGGAGATGGCAGTTTTGCTCCCGAAGAAGGATATGAGTCAGGTTAATTTGCAGGAGATTTGCGCAAAGTACCGTGGGTTTTGAAATTCGTTATCGATGGCATTTAATGTGGATGGATGACAGGAGATATGAGGAGACTGGGCGGTATTGCAGGATAGTGATCAACTTCGTGGAGTCATAAATGGAATTTATTATTTTATGTTAAGTTTAGAAACAAGTAAAACGAAAAGAAACATCGTTTTTAAAGTACCACCTTTTATGCTTTGTTTGTAACTTAAATGCAAGGAAAATGCGTTTACTAAAATGTAACTTATATATAGGAAAAATGCGTTTATTAAAATTTATGCAACTTGATTATAATAAAAATGCGTTTATTAAAATGTATGTAATTTAAATATAAGAAAAATCTGTTTATTCAAATGTATGCAACTTAAATGTAAGAAAAATGCGTTTATTAAAATGTATGCAACATAAATGTAAGAAAAGTAGGAAAAATGTATTTCTTAAAATGTATGTAATTTAAATATAAGAAAAATCAGTTTAGTGAAATGTATGTAGCTTAAATGTAAGAAAGACAATGACATATCAAATATGGGTGATCTAGCTGCTCCGGTTTTCGTGTGATTATCCCCGAGATGAGTACACTCCTATGGCGGGATAGCCCGATAAGGTTCAAAATCTAAGAAACTTAAAATATACCACTTAAGACAACGTTTACTAAATTTGAATTTTTTAGCTGCTCCGGTTTTTGAGTTATTCTCCAAAAGACGAGTGAATTCGTATGCAGGGCCCAGGACGGGCTGACTCGATAGGGTTCAAAATCACAGAAATTAAAATATATCACACACACACACATACAAAAAAACGAAATTTGGACTTTCTAGTTGCTTTAGTTAGCTTCTAATTGCTCGAGTTATTTCCCAGAAAACGAATACATTTCTATGGCGGGCTCAGGGCGAAATTAGCCTGATAAGATTCAACGTCAAAATAATTAAAATGTACCGCAAAAGACAACGACATACCAAATTTGTTGTCACTATGATTAAAGGAACTTGATAAGTTAGAGCCGTTAAGATTTGAAAAACGAGAATTCCTATAGTGGGCCCAGGATGGACTAGCACGGTAAGGTTTAAAATCAAAAGAATTAAAATAACGTACCACAAGACAATGACATACAAAATGTCATGTTACTGTGATGAATGGAACCTGCCTGACAAATCATAACTACGACTTCCTTGCAAAACATTATTTTCCCACGAACAGGAAAAATCGCTATATTCTTGATTCAAGAAAAGTTAATTAATAGATCTCATAAAGCGACATAGATTATATAATTTTTTTTTCAGAGTTATAAAATTATGATCAACTTGATTATATATTTTAAAAAGTCCCCACTTTATTTATGTAATTGTAATTCATTTGTATCATAAATGGTTATTACATTTTTATTTCGCTTCTATAAAAAATTTTTGAGAAAAAAAAAATTCGGTATTGCAGTTTTTAGTTATACGATTCTAAATCTAATATACGAACTGAGCACTTGTTTTTGAAAGGTATGAGCTGACTTTTTGGCGTAGGAACTTTTACATCGTCATGCGTTTACAACAGAACACTGAGACCTGAACAACAGAGACCTGAGAGAAGAGAAAAACCACCTGGGAGATACTGTGATCATACGCCTGCTTATCCCACCCATTCTCATCTTTTTACGAGTAGGTGACGGAAATACCCTTCTTGTTTACTTGTGACTCAAGCAAAAATAAACAAGAAAGAACAATCATACATAAAGCATTGATTATGAAACACTTTCCAACTGCAATGCAATTTTATTTAAACAGCTCTAAAATGCGATACATTCAGCGGTAATATTTAAAAAATTATCACAATACTACAATAATTTATTATATTTGAAAACTTTAAATTTATCGAAAAAAAATGAACTTTATTCAAATGACGTTATCGAAATAAAAATCGTCTGGCTCTCTATGTAAAAGCAGTAAATATTTCATTCATACATTTTTACTTCATTCTTCATAGTGCTACAATAATTTATTTTACTTAAAAACTTAAAACCATAGGGGTAAAAGTAATTTAACTCTATGCGTAAAATTTCATCGAAAATGTCTGCTATAAAATCGTCTATAAAATCCAAAAATGTTTCATTCATGTCAGTGATATTGTAGACTTCAGAACTAAATAATTTTGCGTTAAAGAACTCCAGCAAGTCTTATACAACTCATCTTACATCTTACTGTTGTTTACATTCTCCACAAGTGAAAATTAGGCTTTGTTGTAAAAATAATCAAAGTTTGATGATCATTTAAACTTATAAATATTATAATTGCGTTGTCGCAGTAATGGGTGCACAGAAAACAAATAAAGCGGTTTTAGGATGAATACAACACAAAATATGAATTAAAAAGAACTTTAAAAATCACGATTTTGACTCAAGATGGATGTCATATTTTATTTTGTAGTGGATCACGTGATTTCTTCATATGGTATGGGTGTAATTATTATTTTAACTTTTATTAAAAAAAATTACCGAATATATTTTGCTAAAATTTTTTATATTTCTTATGGGATAATTTGTGTATTTCCTAAAACTTTCGAAGCAATTTGTGAATTTTAAATTCGCTTAAAAAATGTTTGAAAAATTAGGTCCCATAGGGTCCAATGTCTTTCATTTTTTCAACCCGGGTTCAATCCAAAACTAATTGGGTGATATTATTTATTTATATTCCCATAGGTTCCACAGACCGTCTGAACAGCATACTAAAATTTCATTTTGATGATTGAGTGATTTCATTTTGATTTGAGCCATTTCAACGGCAGTTATTGTGCTAATGGAGAGACAGACGGACAGATAGACAGAATAAACAAAGTCATAAACACTTTTCAACTATGCTGTAAAGTTGTTAAAAATACTTTAAAAGTGCGAGTATTTTGCTCGAATGTTTCGGGATTGTCAATATTTGGATGAACCTTATGATTATAAATTTGCAAAAAATGGTGAGATTTAATGGATGGCCATTTTAAATAGTTGAAAAATAGTCTTACTTTTTTATAGCTAGATATAGCCAATTTTGGATCCTAAATGTTAATAAAATGGTTAGATCTAGCTATAAAACGGCTGAGTTGGTAACCCTTAATAAATATCAGTCAAACGATTTGAAGATTTAGCTTAGGCAGATATTGAAGAAATAATGGCTGATGAAGAATTGAATGATGATTTAATTAACATGATTCGTGAAACAAACAAACATGATGAAGACAATGATTCTGATGAAGAGCAATCTGAACCAGTTGCGTTCACAGCAAGAATCATAAGCGTAAGACTTGATTTGGGAAGAAAATTGGGCAACCATTTCTTACAATATAACACAAACGTTGATCGAACTCTCCGATTCCAGAGAGACCTTCGTAAATGCTTAAATCAATATGTAGAGGTCTATAAAGATTTAACAAAAAAACCTACGTAATTGTTAATTACCGATTTCATGACAAAGTCTTGTCAACCCGAGATCTTGCCTAATTCGTCAACCATTGAGCCAGAATCGCATCAAGAAAGCTCAAGTGATGAAAGTGACATCATACCTATCAGAAAGAAAAGACTGATAGTACATGAAAGTGATGACAGTGATTAAACTTATAATTAATTTTTAAGGGTCTTTTTGTTTTTTTGTTCTTTGTTCCTAATGCAAAATAAATTAAATATGTTATATTACTACATTCATATGTTTGTTGTTTTATAAACTAAGTATAATTGTAAATTTTCTAAGATGTCTTACTTTTGTTTTACTTAAATAAATGGCTGAATCATGCGCAGTTTGAGGTTGCGCGTTTTCGTTTTACACGATTTTACATAGCAAAATCCAAGATTTCAATTTACACGGTTTTGTGCAGAACCTATATTCCGTATAAATCGGGGGGGGGGGGAGCAGGTGTACTTGTTTGACGGGTGTGTTAAGTTTACTTCTAAAATACTTTAGCTTTATTACCGCTTTAATTTTATTTCATTGTTATCTTTGAAAAATGACAAATATTTCTGATAGCGTAATGTAGTGGTTTTTTGTCAAACTTCTTTGTTTCGCAGAATCCTTGAAATATTTAGAAAAAATCTCGTGGTATTCTTGCGTGGATGATGCACATTAAGTTCGACAGGATTAAATAACAAAATATATGATTAAAGTAGTAGTAGAGTTTATTATTTAACTAATATTTTTGAGTAAAATATTACAAGAAAATTTAATGCCGATATCTATTTATTAAATATTGTTAATTAAAAATTATTCTTGCTTTGAACATGGTTAATTAGTTACAAAAAAACATTGTGTATATATTGCGTGGGGGGCCGCAGATCCCGATGGTGGGGGATCTGCGCACCCCCCACAATGGTGACCCGGACGTGATTCGTCGAAGCATCAAATTTTGCAATTGGTGGTTCTTTGAATCACGTCCGAGTTACCATTGTGGGGTGCCGCAGATCCCTTACCATCGGGGATCTGCGGCTCCCTCACAATTCCGTTAATAATTATTTTTCTTAAACATTTTTCACATAAAATGTTACGTTTATTGTTTTATAATAAATTCATATTTTCATGTGATGTGATATATACATTTAACTGGTTTGGCAATTTTCTATTATTGTTTGCCATTTTTTTACAAAATTTTTATCTGGCAAGTCTATGAGTAAGTAGTTGGCGAGAATGCTAATGACGGCCATTACTGCCAACTTAAACTCTTGCCGCTACAAAAAATTCCCTATTCAACAAAATATCAACTCTTACACTTATTTATGTTTCAACTCTTACGCGAATATCTAGCAAAGTAAAACTTTCAAAATTCTTCATTGATTTATTAATAGATTTCGCTGAGGCTTTATTAATTTAAATATTTTTAACCAATTATAAAATAGGTGACACCTTTTATCAGCAATATTTTGCAAATTCTGTCGGAACTCCATGGTTCCACGGAACCCTGCAGAGTCACTTCGACAATAAGAGCTTGCAGTTTCGTCCCAGTAGCTCGACGGTAGAGCGTTTGCTGGCTAGGTCGAAGATCCAAGATTTGAGTCCCGGTTGGGGCCCTTCTCAATGACGTCCGAAAAAATCAACCCTTTAGGTTAGTGCAAAGACGTCAGAGGTCTGAAGACCCCAGACCGTGCGACTCACATAGTGGGTTTAGAGTAGCTAGCTGCACCACTGCGAAAGGATACCTCCTGCACTCAGGAGGCACCCAAGGTCTACCGTCCCGCCAAACGAACATTTATTTAGATCTAGAGAGATAACAATTGATGAAAAATTAGTGTGATTAAACAGACAGTTTTACATTATATTTGAACTTGACAAGTACGTTCGTTTTTCAAAAATGAGAAAAGGGTTATTGCGAATATTGATAAAAAGATCATTGAAAAATAAAATTTAGAATGAGGTATAATAACATAATGAAAAATAGATTAAAATTAAAGAAAATAATAAATTTTTAAAAGTAAAATTTAGAAAATATATAAAAAGAAAAAATCTTAAATAATAAAAGGCAATGTCTGTGTGTGTGTGTGTGTGTGTGTGTCTGTCCGTCTTATACACTATACGTTTCGCGACCGCGCGTCG
The DNA here is from genome assembly GCA_951213105.1 of Amaurobius ferox. Classification (NCBI taxonomy): domain Eukaryota; kingdom Metazoa; phylum Arthropoda; class Arachnida; order Araneae; family Amaurobiidae; genus Amaurobius; species Amaurobius ferox. Next base: position 33,753,855 of record OX578149.1, read on the forward strand.
GAGAGCTACGAAATTTGGCAATCGGAGACCCGGGGGGAGGGAAGGGGACACATGAAAACCGATTTTTAAAATTTTAATTATTTTTTTATTTATTTAATGTTTTATGCGATTTCGACCGTTTTTTGCCCTTTTTGCCCTTTTTTCTCCACGATCCAGACATCGTAGAAAAAAATAAATTACACCATCGGAAAGAGCAGAGAATTTCGAGTAAAAATATATCAATTTCAAATCTGAATTTCGATTTCTAATATTTTTTAAAGATTTTAAAACAAAACTCACTTTTGGCTCAAAAAATCAATTTTTTGTTTTTAAATTCTCGCATCGTGAAAAGTACTCATAATTTCGACTAATAATTTACATTTTTAGAAAGCTGAAATATCTGGCATTCTTACAAGTCTAATGTGGTCCAGAAATAATGAAAATTGCCTTCAGGATGGCAATTTTAAAGACGCCATGATTTTAAATTTCTCGGCGTTCCGTTCGTTTCTCCCCCGCTGAAGCAGGGAAGGTGGTGGGTGGGGACGTCAAGGTGGAGGTGACGTCACGGTTCTGAATAGAGCACCTTTGCTCTATATAAATTATTATATTTATATTTTAAATGATGGGACGATCTGGATTTTTTAAATGTATATTTTAACTTTTGGATATTTTAAATGGATATTTTAATTTTATGGATATTTTAAATGATAGAACAATGAAACAATGGAATGAGGATGATGGAATTAAGCATATGGTCATTTTAAATTGCAAATTAGCGCGCGGGAAGTTAGCGGTAGGCCCGGGTTCGATTCCCGCCACTGCCAAAACTGCCGCCGTGTTTACGTGGAATACGATCACGTTAAATATGTGGGTCCGTAAGTCCTTCCGAGAGGTTGGTGGTAGGGGAAGGAGGATACGGCCCCTGTGGATGCCTCCCCCACTGGGTTCCCGTCTAAATTGGGTGAATATGTAGAAAGTTATGGAGATTGTCGCGGAGGGCGCGGCAGCCCAGTGGTTAGCGCGCGGGAATTGCACTCAGTAGGCCCGGGTTCGATTCCCGCCACTGCCAAAACTTACGCCACGTTCACGCAGAGTACGATCACGTTAAACATGTGGGTTCGTGAGTCCTTCCGAGAGGTTGGTGGTAGGGGAAGGAGGGTACGGTCTAAATTGGGTGAATAAAAAGAAAGTTATGGAGATTGTCGCGGAGGGCGAAGTAGCCCAGTGGTTAGCGCGCGGGAATTGCACGCGGTAGGCCCGGGTTCGATTTCCGCCACTGACATGGAGTACGATCACGTTAAACATATGGGTCCGTATGTTTTTCCGAGAGGTTGGTGGTAGGGGAAGGAGGGTACGTTCCCTGTGGATGCCTCCCCCACTGGGTTCCGGTCTAAATTGGGTGGCACATCCTGGCCGTCCAACCAGTTACCAGGCCCGGGTTCGATTCCCAAAATTGCCGCCGTGTTTACGCGGAGTACGAGCACGTTAAACATGTGGGTCCGTGAGTCCTTCCGAGAAGTTGGTGGTAGGGGAAGGAGGGTACGGTCTAAATTGGATGAATAAAAAGAAAGTTATGGAGATTGTCGCGTAGGGCAAAGTAGCCCAATGGTTAGCGCGCGGAAATTGCACTCGGTAGGCCCGGGTTCGATTCCCAAAATTGCCGCCGTGTTTACGCGGAGTACGATCACGTTAAACATGTGGGTCTGTAAGTCCTTCCGAGAGGTTGGTGGTAGGGGAAGAAGGGTACGGTCCCTGTGGATGCTTCTCCCACTTGGTTCCGGTCTAAATTGGGTGAATAAAAAATAAGTTATGAAGAATATCGTGGAGGGTGAAGTACCCCAGTGGTTAGTGCGCAGGATTTGCACTTGGTAGGCCCGGGTTCGATTCCCAAAATTGCCGAATAAAAATAAAGTTATGGAGATTGTCGCGGATGGCACGGTAGCCCAGTGGTTAGCGCGCGGGAATTTCACTCGGTAGGCCCGGGTTCGATTCCCGTCATTGCCAAAACTGCAGCCGTGTTCACGCGGAGTACGATCACGTTAAACGTGTGGGACTGCAAGTCCTTCCGAGAGGTTTGTGGTAGGGGAAGGAGGGTACGGTCTCTTTGGATGCCTCCCCCATTGGGTTCCGGTCTAAATTGTGTGGCACTTCCTGGCCTTCCAAGCAGTTACCTTACACCTTTCTGGTAGGTCGCGCCAACGAGTTTGCCACGGTCAGAATTTTCAAGGGTAGCGAACAGGCTGGTCGCCAAAGGCGGCTAGTATATAATAAAAGACGTCAGAGGTGGACTCTGGAAGATTGCTCTCCGATTTCAAATCGAGAGGATAACAACTACACAGAAAGCAAACCTGGAGGATAAAAATAGCATCAAGAGGCTAATCAGAGATAAAAATAGCGGGAGGTGGTCAGTCAGTTTGTCAGTTGCTCTCCAATCTGACAGAGAGTGGAGAATGCAGAGTCCACTTCGACCATAAGAGCTCGCAATTTCGTCCCGGTAGCTCAACGGTAGAGCATCGGCTAGCCAGTTTGAAGATCCAGGTTTCGATTACCGATTGGGGCAGCGATGCTCTTTATAATCTTTGCTGGGAATCACTGGTGTAATGTAAAACAAACACCCATATCCCATTGTATGAGATATGGGTGTTTTCTTTACATTACATCAGCCATTCAATTTTTTTGTCTTGCACTAAAAATCCTGCATGTGCGCATCAATTGAGTTTATTTGGTTTAGAAGGTCGTTAGGAGCGCACCGAAACGTTTTCATTTCCGGAATTAGGGCGCATTTTGCGGCCCTCTCAATCTTCCTTTCGGCTCCAAAGATGCGTGGAATTCTCTGGAGATGGCAGTTTATGGTACGAAGAAAGATACGTGTCAGGTTAATGTTCTAGAGATGTGGTTTGAAATTAACTGCAGATGACGCTTAATATGGATAAATGACAGAATTAAGATATGTGGGTGGCATTGCTGGCGAATTTAGAGTTTCATGCAGTCATGAACCGCGTTAATTAGTTTACGTTAATCATACATGTCCGACGTGTCCAACACAAAGCTCTAAAGATTAATAATGTTTGATATTGTGTGAAAACGATAAAACAAATTTGAGATTACTTATCACTCTCGATAAAAATTGGTAGGCTTATTGCTGTTAATGATTAAAAAAAGCATACAAAATGTCAAACAATTCCTTTGATTTTTTCTAGAAGGCAACATGCTTATGTCAAAGAATACAATTTCTAATGTCTGAAGCAAAAAACTTCTTCTGTACAACTGGGCGGTAAAATGTATAGCAATAAAATGCTCAACTGACTAATTCTTATTACCTGTGTATCATGATTTCTCGGTCATTACCGTTCGTCATTATAAGACAGGGGATGAAATAATCAGGGAGCACAAAACTTCTTACAACAAGGATTTTAGAATTTTTTGGTATTTCTTTTACTAGATAATTTTATGAAAAATTCTTTTGCTAGAAAACATTTCTGCTGCAAAGAGTTCTATGATCACTGATCATCTAATCGCCTGCCCTCCTATGCTGATGAGCGACAATGACAGTCAGCATAAGTTCCACATATGGTGAGAGACGATCAATTGAACCATCCTCCATAGGTCGTCTTCTGTTTGAGGCGAGGATAGGACAGTCAAACGACGGCCAATCACGTCCCATACATGCTCGATGGGTGAGAGATCTGGAGACAGAGGTGGCCAAGGAAGCATCTGAATACCTTACAAGGCTTGTCTGCTGATATTTGCTGTATGCGGTTGCGCGTTATCTTGCCGTAACAGCATTTTTCAACCGCTGAAGGTAGGGCAGTGCAACCGGTTGCAGCACGCCATCTACATATCGTCATGCCGCCATTGTGCCTCTGATACTAACTAGAGGTGCCGGCTATCGAAGCCGATGACACCCCAAACCATGATGCCGTGTTGTTGAGCAGTACGGCGTTCAACAGTCGCAGCTGAATTGGATATGTTTCCACGTCGTCTTCAAACTCTCGAACGCCGACTGTCATTAGACAAACAGAACCGAGACTGGTCGCTGAACAGTACCCTGTCCCATTCAGTCGTCCAAGAGGCTCGGGACAGATATCATTGCAATCTCTCACGTCGACGTCTTTTAGCCAATGGCAGTCTTCGCAAAGGACAGTTTGAGTGCAAGCTGTTTTCAGCCAATCGTCGAGAAACTGTTCTCGCTGATATTGGAACAGCCAATGAACCCTGCAAATTCTGCAGAGTGACGGCAGTCGCTGTTTGTGGGACCGCCACCGCATGTCTTCGAATGCGTCTATCAACTCGTGCTGGCTTACGTCTGGATGGACCTGTACCAATACGATGATTCACACGGCCTTCTTAAATCCACCTTCTCCAAATTCTTTGTACAACGGACGCATTTATGCGTGTTTCAGCGGTGATACGCCGATATGACCATCCAGCCGTATGTAGGCCTAAAATGAATCTCCTAGCACGATCGTCTAAATACTGAAACGTACTTTAACGTTGTTGGCCGGGCATCTCTTCAACAACACGTGTCTTCTGAAACGAAAAACAACTCAGAAAAGGGGTTTACGTAGGAAACAAGCAGTAACAACTGTTGGTTAATTTGCCGTTTCCATCCCTTTCATCCCGCGCTCTGATCACGTGACACACTTACATTTCAGATCATTTACATACATCGGCCAGCTGCGTTTGTCTCGCAATTTGCATAGTTATACGACCAAAGTTAATCGCATTGTATTTTCTATGTCGGATAGTATATATATATATATATATATATATATATATATATATATATATATATTTGTATAATTGTACCAACTTTATGCGATTGTTCGAAATGTATAAACACCCCATATGAAAATAATAAATAAAATTTACTACATCTGAAGAACAAATGTTCTTTAACAGGGTCAGAATTTAATGCATAAAAAAGTAAAGATATCTTATCCTTACACTCGGAAGAATTGTGTATACATGTTCAAAAGAGCAAAATTTATTACTATCAAGACAGCTACAAGATGAAATGTATATACCAAGCAATTCATTTTTCTATAAACCAACTGCTTTCAGCTTCAATCATCCGAGTAAACTTATAAAAATCCTTCCCTTATGACCATAAACAAACTTCTCTGACAAGTGGATTTTTGACCTCCACCAGTTTAATTTGATATAGTGACTATCTCTGGAAAACGCCTGCAGTGTCTTCGAAAATCACTTCTCTCGATCCCAAAACGCTGAGCTGTTGACAAGGCGAAAGATTTATCCCGTTCTCCATCTTTTTGCGAAGGTGGTAATCGAGGTTATTAAGCAGAACTTCGTTATCTCGGTGGCAACAGTCATTAAGATGGATTAACCCCGATTCGATCGGAGAGCTCGACGATTCCAATAATGAGCTTTATTTCCAAATTTACAATCGCAAAATGGGAGCTGCCTTAAACGTTTCTTTTTAAACTGATTTTTAACAATTTTTCCACCTTAACGTATCAAAAATCTAGGATATTTATAGAAATTTAAACGACAAGAAAGCGTGTAATGATCTTGCTAAATATGATATCTTAGGAGAGTGTATTGATATTAATATCATAATAACTAGAAATTGGGCTGGTTGTCTGGGTGCTTTAACTTTCTTACATAATAAAGTAAGATGTCTATCTGACTGCAGTCTGTAGCGGGAAATGTAAGCATCGTACGACAATGAAATTTCGTACTCAGAACCCAAAGAAGTGCACCTGGATGGTTTTTTTTTAAAATTTTGAATTAGTTTTTAAGTTAATTTACTTTTAGCCTGATTTACAACGATTTTGGGCAGTATTCACATAAATCGATTTCTTAGTAACTAATAATATTATTACACAGTTTCCATCTTATACCATCGGTATAAGATGGAAACTGTGAAATCGGTATAAGATCGACTGAAAATCCTACCCATTTTACTTTCCCTACAGCACTTTGTAATATATAGGGAAAGTATTGGAATCGTGTCGAAAATCGCAACTCAAGTTTTCGACTGATTTACAGGTTTCGAGCACTCTAGAACCCGAAAAAACTTTTTTTGGTGACGTCTGTGTTTGTCTATCTATGCAATGCATATATATATCTACTCTAAGTAACAAAACTATGTGACCAAATTTCACAAAATTGTGTAGATAAGTTACTTGTGGATTACTCCTGTGCCGATTAGATTTTGGTACGATTCGGAAATAAAAGAACTTTGCAAAATGGCCATCACAAAAGTATGTATTTATATTTGTTGAAAACCTATTTGACCAAATTTTACAAAATTTGGTAGATAAATCGTCTGTAGGATGATTTAATGGTGTCTGAAATTTTGGTACGCTTCGGAAGGGAAAAAGCCTGCTTGTTTTGCAAAATGGCTTGCAAAAGTGCCAAAATCTAAAATAAAAGATTCCGTACTTTCAAATGTAACAATTAGATGTTTGTTTTATATGCAATTTTTGACGACGAAAACATACGACCAACCCCATATTTCTAGGACTAACAATTAGATGTTTGTTTTATACGTAATTTTTGAAGACGAAAATATACGGCCAACCCCATATTTCTAGGACTAACAATTAGATGTTTGTTTTATACGTAATTTTTGACGACGAAAACATACGACCAACCCCATATTTCTAGGACTAACAATTAGATGTTTGTTTTATACGTAATTTTTGAAGACGAAAATATACGGCCAACCCCATATTTCTAGGACTAACAATTAGATGTTCGTTTTATACGTAATTTTTGAAGGCGAAAAATTCGGCCAACCCCATATTTCAAGGACTAACAATTAAATGTTTGTTTTATACGTAATTTTTGACGACGAAAACATACGACCAACCCCATATTTCTAGGACTAACAATTAGATGTTTGTTTTATACGTAACTTTTGATGACGAAAACATATGACCAACCCCATATTTCTAGGACTAACCATTCTTGAGATATTTTAGTTTTTTCGTAATTTTGTCACATTACCTTTGAAAATACGTCCAGTCGCCAAATGAAAAAGAAAATTGAAGGGGGGGGGGGAAATCTACAAATTCAGTGTAATTTCAAATCGTTATCCATGTTATTTTGTGCTGTTAAACTTAATTTAATGAATTGAGAAAGAAAGAAAGAGATAATAAATTTGAGTCTGTAAGGAAAGTCATGTCTTGCCCACCTCACATTTTTCGCTTTCGGTGGATTTAGGTCGCCACATCATCATTAAATACGAGATACTTTTTTATTAGAGTCTGCATGTTGCCAATTCCGAGAAATTAATGTTTTTCTATCAACCGGAACTGGAAGAAATACCCTGTTGTAGAAACAAAATTCGAAAAGCCATGGTTTAAACCTAGGTCTGAACTAACCATCTTTGCTATCAACCTCAAAACTCTCAAGTTGTTTTCTCTGGAAGATACTCCCATTGCAGATACCAGTATCCATGGACCGGTTTCGTGCCTATGCACTCGTCAGCATGGAATGAGCTATATCTGCAAAGTAACTTGCTATAAGCCAAGCTTTCTGCGAACGTCTATGGGAACTAACAATTTCAGTCCTTCCACGTGGCTGGTGTAACATTAATTTCGCATCTTATAGGCGGGTCTTGTGTTTATTAATTTTCTCTGTTTTAATGTTTTAATGCAATAATAATGCGAAATTGTAAGATGAGATGCAATTATTGTAAAGATATGTGGTTTAGAATCAGCCTGAAAAGCTGTGCTTAATATGAAAATTTTGAAATTTCCGGCAACACTGCCTTCTTTTCCTGTAAACCACTGCACGCAGTATTTCACAATACAATTTATTATATTGGACTATTAGGAAAGATCTTAAGCACATCAAAACATCGAAATACAAGGTCCCTAAGTGTACATGTTAGGTCTGTCTAGAGTGTAGTGCTTAGAAATAATTCAGTATAATAATTTCTTCAATTTTTCACTGGGGGCACTGGGATCACTTTCATTCAATCGGGTATGATAATTTTATTATGGGTATACTTAAAGTATACAAATGGACATTTCTTTACAATGTTATTGCGGTGCTTATGGCTTTTCCTAGGAACCCTATTTCAAGGTTGGATTTTAAGGAAAATATAAATTTTTGAATCGGAAGTGACATTTCCAAAACCGGAAGTGAAAATCCTTATCGAGGTTTTTAATCCCCTGAGTTTGATGGTGAGTTTATATCAGTCATTATATAAGCTCTATCTATAGCCAATCCTGTGAAATACATAGATCAAGGGAAATTTTTGAATCTGAAAGGGAAAAGAAATAGGAAGTGAGAATTCCTAGCGAAGCACCCTATTTCCTCCAAAATTTGATGCTGAATCTACACCAATTACTATCTAAGTCCTGTCTTTAGTCAATCTTGAGAAATACATGTTTAAAAAAAAACGAACATTTTTGAATCGGAAATTGAAAACGAACTGGAAGTCGAAATCTTTAGTGCTTCCATCCATTCTCCTCTCGAATTTGATGCAGAATCCAGATCAGGAATCATATAATCATTATCTATAATAGATCTTGAAAAATAGATGTTTCAAAGAAATTTTTTTCATGAAAACAATAGTATGACAAAATGTTTGCCACCAACAATAAAACAGAAAATATACATTGCTGGAAAACATTTATAAAATTTAAAATGTTCGTTCTTTTTAAAAGTCATTTCTCCTGGCGTCATTGATAAATATGATGGAGGGCCATTTAAGTTCTAGAGCACTCAGTGATCGAAGGAGAATTATAAGGGTTAGACTAAAATTGTTCACAAAGATCAGATCTGAAGAAAAGCAGAGAAAGTCGATGGCACTTTAAGGTTAAAGGGTCCTCAGCGATCGATGGAGAAGTACAAGGATCAAACCGATACTGTCCATAAAGATCAAATCTGAAACAATGCAGAAAAATACCATTCCATAAACTCTTTCGAAAAGTGGCTTTCTCCCTCTACCAATTTGACATAATATTGTTACGACTATGTGAAATCCTCCATGGCGCTTTGTTCCCCCACAATGAGAAAACATTTTACTGATAACTATTGCTATTATGCGAAGGCATTGTTACCTGAACTTGGCGATATTTTTCTTGACCTTGGTTTCAGATTTGGCAAACTTTCGCAAACTTGGCGAGTTTTGTATGGTAATGGAACTTTCTAGATATATGCATTAGTTTTGAAGATGCGACCTCTTTCTAGAGATTTTCACGGAGAATATATAAGGGAGTCATCTTTTATTTGGACAGACTTGACGTAATACGGGGCAAATTGAATTATGAGATACATCAGTGTTTTAAGAAAGTAATCAGCTATTTTGTGAATTAGTTAAATATTTAATTGCTGTTTTATTGTACATGACATTTATTTTGTGATCTTGCAAGATAGCAATGGTGCTATTAGCTGCAAAATTTTCCTGTTTCCACTTATTGGGGCTTTTAAATAAAATTGTTAATTCTCCAGAAATTAGGACTCATTTCGTATCCTTGGAATACAGCCACGATTTGAGAAGATACGTCGTATCAATATAGTAATTTATTCTCATAAAATGCCTGTAGCATCTTGAAAAATCACTCCTCTATCTTCAGAGGCAAGGTTGTTGACAAGGCGAAAGATTTATCCCATTTCCCATCTTTCATCTTTTTGCGAAGGTGGTAATCGGGGGTTATTAAGCAGAACTTCGTTATCTCGGTGGCAACAGTCATTAAGATGGATTAACCCCGATTCGAACGGAGCGCTCGACGATTCCAATAATGAGCTTTATTTCCTAATTTACAATCGCAAAACTGGTACGGCCCTAAACGTCTCCTTTTAAACTGATTTTCAACAGCCCTTCCCCCTTCGTTTGCTGTGAAGTATCAGTGATCTGTGATATTTTTAGAAGTTTAAACGACAAGCGAGTGTGTAATGACTTCGTTAAAGATGATGGCTTAGAAATGTGCGTTGGAGCTTATGGAATGTATTAATTATTTTATTATTTTAACTGGGAGTTTCTGTTGGCGTTTTAATCTTCCTTACAGCATATAGTACATGTAAAGGGGAAGTGTTGTGATGGTGTCAAAAACTCTCGGATTTCATTGAATCTATACTTTTGGGGCATTCTGAATATGAATTAACTGTTTTTAATGATGTTTAACTGACTGCCATCATATCTGTCTGTGTATGTGTGTGTTTTTCTGCGAGTCTGTGGTGAATAATATCTTATTTCCTACCTTACTTTCAGCATTTTTGCAATTTACATTGCTTACTTATCTCCAACAGGCAAAGAATTAAAGCGCGTTTCAATCTTTTTGGGACACCCTGTATATATATATATATATACATATATATTATTATTATTATTATTATTATTATTATTATTATTATTATTGATTATGTAAATCGAAGGCGATTATTCGCTAAACATTTCTCATAAAGCTGCTGGTTCTATTTTTAAAGGATCCTCGAAATTTAAATAGATAGATTAAAATGTTCTACTGGACTAAGCTGTGTACCAAATTTCAGATCTTTAGGACTTAGGGATGCATGTTAAAAATGCCATCGAATAAGTTGTAACAGACATCCAGACAGATAACCATCGATCTTGGCGACTTCAATAAAAAACAATTTATTATGATTGGATATCAGATAAAAAATTGATTACAGAATCGCAAAAGAATACAAATTATAAAATAAAATATGAAAATTCTATTTTGGTTACGTTGTAGTAAAATGCACTACAAAGAAAAAACATATATTTTAGCTATCACAACATTCTCGGTCATATACGACTAAAAATAAAACCATGAAGCGTCCATAAAAATTGTATTTAGACATTAACCAGATTTTAAAAAACATTAGAAGTTATAACGTAGAAATGGCACATATAATAATGATGGATTATTAAATTAAAATTGTCAAAGAAAAATTAATTGAATTGAATGTAATCATTTTTATAATTCATTTTTATGTTATCGTTCTTCAAAATTTTGCTAATATCCAAATACAAATCTTTTATGAGCGACCCACGGTTTTAATTTTAATTGCATAAGACCAATAATGTTGTGATACATAAAAGTTATTTTTTTACTTTTTACTGCGTTTTACTATAGCAATGTAGCTTATAAATATTTTTCATAACATTTTCTACACTCGCTACAGAATACACTTCTTACAGAAAATATACTTCCTACAGAAAATATTACTTACTTTCTATTTCGAATTCGAAACCGTTTTGACAGCACGAGTTACTGGCTTTCTCCCCGAGAGGGATGATGACTTAAAATACGGGGTAGGAAACAAAACACTCGCTTGACGATTTAATATATCTTCATGCATGAGGGGAAATTCAAACCTCACGGACTTACGAGATTATTAATAGCTTCAATTTGGAACGGTTTGTAATTTTAACCCAGCTTGAATCCAAACTGTTGTGCGAGTTTGCCAATGGAGAAAAATATCTATAGGCATAAATTGGCCGTTCATTTTACCCACGAAATTGATTGAAAAACTTTCAAATTCCCCAGAGTTTGAATTTAGTTTTGAACTAGAAAATTTACTCGGCTTTGTTTGTGATTTACTTAACCCTGTAGAAATATTGAATATCCACTTGATTTTATCATATTTATATATTTTGGAATTTCGTTAGACCATTGATAGTACTTTTCGAAAAATGGGGGAATAATATCACCACGAAAAATTGGGCATGATTTTTACATATTTGGAAGGAAATGAACGTTTTATTTGACTATATATTCATGACTGTATTATTTAGACAATTGTTCAATAGGATAATAGGTATTAATTGCATTACGCATCATATGATTTCATTTTAATGTGACTGATATAATTTTCATGTGTGTAATATAATTTTATTTTTGTATATATTTTATATGTTACCACTACTATTTTACCACTTTATATATTACTCACTTCAGAGTTTTTGTTGTTGTTGTTTCTCATCCCCAAGACCAGCAGTGCTAGATCAGGTCCATAAGTCCGTTCACTCTCAGAAAGCCCAGCACCAAAAGGGGGTCATGAGCCAGGTCCTGCCTGGTGAGCCCCAGACAGGATAAAATGTGGTCAGGGGAGGCTTGGGCAGTAGAACACTTAGTGCAGATTTCGAAATGCTTACTACCACCAATAAAACTCATTGATGACAGATGACCACTGAGGAAGCGAGTAAGTGTAGTTTAATCTCTTCAGAGTTTTTGTATATGAGTAATGTTAAGTATTATGTGTATTATGTATATAAGTTACTTTGAGAATAAATAACGTTTGAATTTAATCATGTTTATGCAAATATGTGTATCACTATATTTACCTTTAGAAATTAGTTTGTATAGACATATGCCATTTAAAAATGTTTAACACACGCACACAAACATATACTATATATATATATATATATAAATTCCCAAAAAGGACAAGTAGCAATGTACTCGTACAGATTCTAGATGTGTGACAGAAGTACCGGCCGGGGGGAGTTGCGACCCCCAGCACTCCGGTTAAAGCTTTTTCCGCCATGGCAAACGCTCCCGGTAACCGATACTCCCTACACGATTTCCTTCATGACCTTTTATAAATCCGCAAAAATACATACATATACAATTTCAATAACATGTAAAATCTAAAAGTTTACTTTTCTACGCTAAAACTATCCATGAAGCATTCTGTAAAAATATAACAAATAATTTAAAATACAAAATTCTTAAGACTAAAGAAATCCCAGTCTGAGAGGATATTTTTTTAAAAAATGGATATAAGACCCATAAACCGCATTATTTCCATATAAAAACCTGTGTGTAAAATTACCTCACAATTAGTCATTTAATCCTTTTTAACCCTTTCTATTCAAAACTAATGTTTGAAATACTAGTCAGAGTGTCTGTATTTTTAAATATGGACAAGATGTATTATAAATTATTTTTTGCTTTTAGCTTTTTAATCTGTTCACTAAAATTGAAAATAAATTTTTCAAGTTTTATAATGTATATATATATATATATATATATATATATATATATATATTAACCGTTATAATTGACAACTTATTTACAGTATCTGTAGTACCTTACATTTCAAAAATATTTTTATTTAGTATAGTCGAATTTCAAATTCCTTAGCGAGGCATAATTAGGTTGTAAACCCAATGGGTCGGTCCCTCTACTCAAGGTGATTTATTGATTGATTGCCAAGAGAATCAGAGTAAAATATATATTTTTATGAGATATACTTGCTATTTTAAAACTTACAATTATAACTTATGTAAACTATTTAAAATTTCGATTTCCAAGTTGGCAACAGGCCAATGTCGACGAATTTGAAGATTCAGCTGACTTGCGTTATCATGTTCTACATGGCAAATACTTTCGTCATATGTTGGGCTACATTAGATTACATTAGGTTGCAGAGGTTATGTTCACAGTTACAGACTTCTTCAATGGGGGTGTTATCAAAGTTAGTATTACGCCTCATTCTGGTTCACAAAATTTTGACATATAGTAGGTCCTCTTGCTGCAATTGCAAGTATAGGTTGTTTTATGCGGACAAGCCCAAAAATCGCACGAACGATCGCTGCACTTTGCAATGGAAGCAGAATTCTTGTTTTGGGATATCTTCCTATAGACAGGTTCTACGAGTATGGGTTCATCAAGTTATATAAAAAATTTCCCTTCCCCTTGCGTATATATAGCACTTACGCATTAAAAATCCACAGTACGCACAATCTATCCGTCTTTCCCGATCAAATTAATTAATTTACGACCTTTAACAAACAATAACTACTTTACGACTCACTAAGAAATTGTAATAACTTTACTGCCCACAAAGAAATGGCAATAACTTTATTGCCCATCAAGAAATAGCAATAACTTTACTATCCACAAAGAAATGACAATAACTTTACTGCCTATAGCGAAATAGCAATAGCTTTACTGCCCACAAAGAAATAGCAATAACTTTACGATCGTTAGAAACGAAACGTTCACGTCTCATGGACAGTGGAATTCGCTATATTTTGATTCAACTATATTAAATTAAAGATTCTACCGAAACAACAGAGATTACTAAACATTAAACTGAATTTGTAAATGCACAGTTAGCCAAATTTATCTTTAAGTACCAAAAAATAAGCGGCGCCAGCGCTGTGTACGAATCATGTTCCCCTGCGAATTTTTGCAATTCAGGATTTGATTTCGGTGTTTATTGATTCAAAACAGTTTTTATGCCTCCAAAGTATCAGTTAGAAAGAATTTTTAAGGTGGCGAACTGCCAGCCGTTTAGCGACTGGACAAACATTGATGGAAGTGGTAAATTGTTTTATAATTAGTTTTGTATCATATGCTTTCACAGATTTTTCAGTTTGTATTTATGTGTTAATGCTATGTATCCCCTAAAAAATAAATAATTCAATTACATCGAATAGTTGTTGATAAATCAGTGATTTTGTGCATGTAAACATAATGTTGGACACTAGTGTATATTGAATGATCGCCAATTTGGGTATATTTTACAAAAGTTGTCTATATTTCGCCAAATTGGTAGCCAAGCGTGACGGATAGATAGTTAGATGTGATGTATTCGATTTTCTTTATCATTGCTTTTCATAAATTATAGTGTTACTATAGTTTCGGGAATTAATATTTATTCGCTAAATAAACAAACATTTTATACGTAATTTAACATTGGAAAGAAACATTCTCAAGATATTGCACGTTTTTCGAATAGATTTTTTTAAAAGTTACACAAAATTTAAACATTATTAAGTATTGTTAAAAAAGTTCATTTTTTCATGGGCAATATTGTGTTCTAAGTTCAACGCATTCTCGTGCATTTCACACGTTCCATTCACGAGAAAAGATAACCGTTTTGTGTTCCAGCCCCAACTAATTAGCCAAATGTTACTTAATAATTAAATAGCAATGTTATTTTGATTTGCATTGTGCACGTGCGTATAAATGAATGATTTTATTTGTCCAACAAAGCTATAAATTTCAAAATATCATATATGGCTCTATCGGCATTAGAGGGTGACTTGCCAACTTAATTTAAATTACTGAATACAAAAAGCAAAACCCATAAAACGGATGTGAATAGGACGATTTTTCAGTCCTTTCTACAACTACAGAGAATCGACCGGCCTGCAACTGACACCTTTCATATTGATCACCCGGTGGCCCATTTAACGCCGGCCCTTTTAAAATGGAATCGCCGCCCAAATTAGATCTTCCCACCTTAATTATCCACCCACCCTCCCGACGGGACACCTCGAACGGGGCCTTTTATTTCCCCATGAATAATAGAAAAGGGAAAAAAGGGAAGAAAATCGTGGAAAGTTCATTAATATCATTGTGAAGGGTTGAAGAAAAAAAATTACTGGGATTTTATTAATGTTATTGTTGGGAGGCTTTGAAAAAATGATGAAATTTCATTAATAGTGTGTTGATGGAGAGACCATGGTAATTTGAGTGATAAAGCCAGCAGCATATGAAGAGACAATGGAGCTATTAATACATTTTATCTATCTTTGGTTTGGATTTGGAACGTTTATCGTAGAAATATATCAGGATAATGAGGTTGGCTATGAATAGCCTACACGTTCAGCAGTTGAGGAGTGATTTTCTCACAGATCATTCAAATATAAACTTTTTAAAAAATAATTTGATTGAATAAGATGGTTAAATAATATCGGGTTTTTGCAATAGCTAAGAATTTTATGTTGTTTTAATTCTAATGAAACCCGTGGCCATTATGTCCTGTAATTCGCTAAATAATTTTCCCCCCTTTTTTTCTAGCCAATTTTGCAAGAAAAATTTTGAGAAATATGTACTGTTGGTCTAAATGATCACAATTACAACATATTACCTTTCATTTTAAAGAGCTTAAAAAATCTTTTGATTGAATTATTTGATTAAATTTAAAGGGCTTAAAAAATCTTTTAAAAAAATCGATTGATACCAAGATTGACAATGTGTGAGGTCTATATAACTTTTGGTCATTATTTCCCTCAGTTTTCGTTATAATTTATTTTGATCTTATATTAACAACTTCTGACTGGTTCAGTTATCTAGACCAGTCGCCGAGCCAAGTAACATCTGCGACATGGCGACAGGACAAGTTTGAGATCGCGAGTGAGAGAGAGAGAAAGAGGTTGCGTACAGTCCGGATAGTAGTCTGGTTGATAGTTCTGCGGAAGTGCGGTTGGACCTGGGAAGTTTCTAGGAGTCGAGTCGATGTGTGGATGAGAAGGGGGAGAGTGTATGTCCGTGGAGCAGGCACTAGGGTTGATACAGCTATGATCCTAAGGATCTAGTATCATTGGTTGGCCAAGACACTGATTACTTAAAGACAGTATGTCACCAGACCCGTCAAGTTTAAGTGATGATCTGTTGTGTTAAATAATGATAATGCACAATAGTGGCTGACTGGTATTTGTCTATATTTAGTTACGCAGCCAACTGCTGTATTTTGAGTGAGTACACAATAAATGTGTTTAATTTAACTTCCTGCATCAGTGTGTTGTTTCACCTGTCCACGAGGTCCTTTTGTATTAATTACTACCAAAGTTTAGAGTTATATCACTTTTACTTGCCATATCTCAGAGTTACGCAATCCAGAACAGATCTGGATTTTACAATGGTGTCCGATGAAGGGTTAGAACTCTACAATGGCACCCGATCAGCCATGACCAAATCCATTTGAGTTAAAGGCGCGTCCTTTATAAATGTACCCTCTCGGAAGGGGCGAACTAACCCCTCCCCCTCACGAGGGGCTAATGAATGATGTCACGAAAAACAAAAATTGTATCGTAGCTATGTTTCACTACAATGATTGAAACTGTTTAAATTTCATAATCATTGAGCCATAAAATAACGTGTTTTATGCATAATTATGTTACATTTTGTTCTATGCTGTCATGTTCATTTTTATAATATAAATTATTAATAATCTGAAATTATAAAATTTGGAATAAATTTCAAAGTTTTTGGGCGAATTTCAAAATATTCTCTCTTGTTCTAGATTTTTAGTTAACAAAGTCAGATAAAATAAATAAATAAATTGCAGCTCTTGTATTTAATTGGACTAGAGTGGATTATTTTGCTACTTCCTATTCATTTTATGTACACGAGGGCTACTTTTATTAAGATTTTGAGCTACTAGGAGCACATACCCCCAGTTCCTTACTTGCATTCTGAAATTGGATTCCTCTATTACGGATAAGAATTTATAACGCGAACCGTTTGGCTTGCAGCTGCAGGAAAACCCTTCCTTTGGTAGATGTGGTTGCAACACAAGATATCTTGTTAAAAGGTTTATTGGTTGGTAAAACTTTTTGTATTTTCTAACAGTAAACATAAATTTGTCTGTAGTAAGAAAAGTTTTTAGTGCGGACATTGTGACAATATTTTCACATATTTTGATACATAACCCTGGGAAAAAAGGGAATGGTGTAAATATATTGAAATGTATACTATGTTTTGGTGATTTATGTTTATAGCTAGGCCTTTGCACAGACGGAATTGGGATTTTTTGGCGCCGTTGGGTTGTGTGCGCACTGACATGGATTGTAAATATTCAGAGATTTAATTGCAGCAAAATGTCAAAGTTGAGCTACAAATCTTTGAAAATTTATAGCCCTGTCAGGTGTGGCGCGCGTCGGTGTCCGGTATTTTGGACCACCCTGGTTTTGTATGCCCTCTGGTTCTTGTATTTTAGTGGAACGCATAAAAAATTAGCGTCGCTTCTAGACCAATGGTGAAGCATTTTTGGACCTCCTCTTTTTTTTATAGCGTTTGGGAACAGCGAATGAGAGTTGGGGGGGATTTCCTCCCTGTTTTTGTCGTTCCCCTTGTTTTTAAAGTTTGGATGTTTTAGAAAATGTAAAAAATAGTTAGTTGCTTTTCTGAGCTCGAGTAGAGAGCACTCCAAGTGCGGGGCACTTGTATTTCGGTGTAGCCCGACCCGGCATGTATTTTTGATGCCTCTCTGAGCCGGCATCCGCGATTCCTATCTCGGGCGGCAATGCCTTTGCCGAGGAGCCGATGTGGTGGGTCAGGTATAGAAGGCGACTCGTGGCCAAATCGAGCCGAGCCTAACTCAGAGCGAGGGCGCATTTTCTTCGGGCAGTTCGACCAGAAAATGGAAGAAGGTCGTCATGTGTTAATTGGTTGCAGTACGCACAGCTCTACCACCAAAACGGCGCAGTATAGGACCTTTGCCCCTTTAGCTGCATTTAAGCCGTGGTTACGTAAATACTGTGTGCACGGAATATTGCGGAGCATCAATCCAGGGCTCCTAAGCAGCAGTCAATCTCTACAAATAAAGTATCTGATCTCCACTCTTTAGGCAAGGACCTGTACGCATGCTCACTCAAGAGCCGCTGGGTCTAAGCCGCATTAAGAGGAGGAGAAGGAAAGTGCGCAGTATGCCCATCGTCATTTGTTTTTGTTAGTTGCAGTGCAACACAGCTCTACCACTAAAACGGCGCGGTGTAGGACCTTGCTCCTTTAGCTGCATTAAGCCGTGGTAACTGTAACACTGCGTGTAAGGACTGTTTGCGGAGCCGCAATTCCGGGATCCTAAGCAGCAGACAAGCCTCTACGAAAACGTATATATATATTTGGCAAAACCTGTACGCATGCTCACTCAAGAGCCGCTGGGACAAGCCATCGTTTAAGAGGAGGAGAAGGAAAGTGGACAGTGTGCCCATCTCCAAAATAATACTTTTCAATAACTTATGACCTGATGATATGCAACCTAGTGTTTCCCGGACTGGTAGTGTTTTCCACGAACCATCGGAATAAATGAACTAATAAACATTCAATTAATTGTGCCACCCTTTCCTACGTGCAGAGGTCAGCTACAGCACTCAGTGAGAGTCCTATGTATGAAGGTATGGAAATTATATATTGATTTTAAAATGTGTACATGAATGTTTAAGTAACTGATGTAATCCAATAGTGTAAGGGCAGGGTTATGATAAATGGGAGTTTTAGCAAAATTGAATATACATATTGTGTTCTTAACAAAAAGTAATTAATTACAAGTTTGGATTTTATAAATATGCAAATTCATGCAAAATAAATTGTACATCCCGAGGTCAAGTTAGGTAATTTGGGGAACTTTTTTGTAATTGTGTATTTGTATATTAATGTTTAAAATTGAGATTTCATGTGTTCTATAAATAAATTGTAGTTGGCCACAAAAAGGGAGTGATTAATTGTTGAGTAAACGCAATGTACTTAGGTCCAATCGGACCCCACTATACGTTAACGCGGTTGAGCCTGGTGGAACTATTTGGTGAGTATCTTTAATGTATTTATGTGTTTAAGTATATTGTATTTATGTGTAAATTTCACCTCACCACATAGACCACAAATACACGTATTTGGTGCCGTGTCGTTCGGAAACGAACCACGGGCTTTTGCTAGAGAATAACTGTAGTTTGGGAGGCTTAGCCAAAATTGCAGGCCAGTACTGAAGTTACTGAAGTTGAGTATTTAAATACATATTTAGTGTGTAAATGATAGACGGGGTGTACTTAAATAAATTATCAACGCAAGTAAATAAAAAAAAAAAAAAAGTTAAGTAAAATAAATGCTGTATAAAAAATATATACAGAGATAGGATGTACAAAGTATATGAATAACTGTGGTAAAGAGTGTGTTTTCGTCTTTGGAAATATTGTGTATAGAAAGTATATAATGTGTGTGCAAATTTTAAATCATGTTGTGAAAAGCGTAATGCTATAACTCTCTGTAATATTTTAAAATTACAAATTTTAGATCAACAAAAAATTAGGATTAATTGAAAGTGATTTATTATGTATAGAAATTGGACTAGCAAGTTCAGTGATTAGTTAAGTGAAATAAAATAATATAAAAAAGTAAAAAATTAAAATTGTCTGCTAAATTAAGTGGAAAAATTAAAATATTATAAAGCAGAAGTAAATAGTAAGTGTATGCAAATAAATGCAGCACAAGGTGTAGAGCCAGTGAATTTAAAAATAAAAGTTGGAAAAGTTTTACAGTATGTGTAATATTATACAATAATGCAAATTAATTCAAATGATATTCTGCAAAATAATTTTTTTTGAGTAGTCTACAATAGTTATTGAATATTTTAGAAGTTGTTCTGCAATAATTGGTTTTTACGATTCTACAATAAAATTAAAATTAATTGGAAAGCATTCTACAAGATGTGTAGCAGTCTATAATAATTTTAAAATTAATTTAGATGGTATTATAAAATATTTTAGTATCCTACAATATTTTGTAAAATTTAATTGGAAGGTAGTCTACAAATAGATATTTTTGGTTAATGTAAAGAAAATGAATATAATTATAATAATAGAAAATTTATGTAGATAGAGCAACTTTCAAAATTAAGTGATAAATAAGTAAATAGACAGCACAAGTGTGTTACAAATAGCATAGTGCCACAATATGTGCAAAATATAGGGCAGCAAAAGTATATGGTTATGATTGTATATTGTGTATTGTATATTATGTATTGTATATTGTGTAAACTGTAGTATTGAGAAAAAAAGTGTAGTATTTTAAGAATTAGTGTGAGGATAGGCATGATAGTCATCCAAAATGCACGGTAGTCAACAAAATCGCAAAAT
Organism: Amaurobius ferox; assembly: GCA_951213105.1. Classification (NCBI taxonomy): domain Eukaryota; kingdom Metazoa; phylum Arthropoda; class Arachnida; order Araneae; family Amaurobiidae; genus Amaurobius; species Amaurobius ferox. The sequence goes on from OX578149.1 coordinate 33,774,409, forward strand.
AAAATAAAACTTCGGGAAAATTTGTCTGGAGGAAGGCAAGTCCAGCGGATAGAAATATTTAAATTATTAAATTTATGCAACAACAACAACAACAACAAAAAAACAAAAAACGGGACAATATGGAAGTATCAACGGTATCAGCAGCGTATAAATGAGTATCAAGCAGTACAACGTAAAAGTCTTAGCGCCAGCCATTTTATGAAAATTATCAGCGGTTCATCGATAGCAGTACAGCAAAAATTAAAAAGTTCTAGATTCTCGTTCCTTTTATGCAAGTAGATATTAAATAAATGAACGGACAATGATAAAAGATAAATAATTTATATGAAAATATAAGTAAAATAAATAAATTTAATCTTAGAAAATATAAGTAAAGTAAATAATTCAGTGGACGTAAAAATAGTAGATATCTGAAGTATAAATAATATGTAATACAATGATAATTTCAAGAAATTAAAATATTTGAGAACAAAATAAAACGGAGACTCGGAAAATTTTGAAGTGAAAGAAAATAGTAAAAAAAAAAAAAAAAAAATACGACCTGTTTTCAAAGCGGGGTGGCAGAGTCCTCAGGTGAAGAGCGTCCATTTGGACATCATATATGGCAGAAGGTATCGCTAGAAAATTTATATGAATCTGATAATATATAGCCAAAACAGATATACACAGATATAATGATATACATAAGAGTAGTGAATGGCAGTCGGCCAGTTGCAACTTCAAAAAAAAAAAAAAAAAAAGGGGGGGGGGGGGGGACTAACTTGCAAGAAAATTCTAAATAACAAAAAATAAAAAGAATCAGTAATCAAAATAACAAAATAAGTAAATAAAGTAAAAGACATATATGTATAGCACAATAACAACAAATAAATACTTCACCATATACAAACCGGGCGGCCTTGATGACAGGCATTTGAATTAGGGTATTCAGATCGTTGATATCGCTGCAAAATATTTTAAAAATCATGACAACGGATGTTTTAAAAGGTTTACATTCAAAGGTATACAATCAAAATAAATAAATAAATAAAAAAAAATTGGAAAGGAAATGTAAACAAGCTTTAAAAAATAAGAGCAGCTCCGCTTACAAAAAAAAAAAAAAAAAAGCTGACGGCCGGCTGATCGAAAAAGCCAGTGCTTTACATACTCCAAAAAGGTCGGACGCTTTCGGTAAGAAAAACTGGTTCCGAGACAAAGTATGCAGGCGGAAATTCAAGGTCATTCTCTTCAACGCGGGGGAAGCTTAGCATATGTCACAAATAGGCATGGAGCAAATACAGTAATACGAAGTGATGAACTCATAGTAAAAATGAATAAATATGTACAAGATTAAAGAATCACAGAGGAATAACAATATACAGATTTTAATATAAATATAAGTGAATGACAATAAAAGATAAATTAAGAATAAAAATATAAATAAATAAATAAAACATATAGCTGCGTTAGAAGCATGATTCATGGTAGTGAACCAATACAGGTATTTAAAACGCGGGTCGTTCAATTTAAATACTAAACATTAAAATTATAAAAGGTGTCCTAGGTAAATCTATAGATGTTATTCAAAAAAAAAAAATTGGGTTAACTCGTGAATACATCAAAATGCGCAAAAATAAAACATAAAATAAAAATTCAAATCACAGTAAAATAGACGTAAATTTAGATTAAAAATAAGTAATAATAACATTTTGAAAGAGAGATCAGGGATTATTGTGACACAGTATCAGTGTATGTGACGATTTGAATTTCCCGCCAATGTAGCACGATGGTCAGATGACAAAGAAAATGAATCTGACTTGTACAATTAGACAGCCAAATTTCATTTCCACATCAAATAACTCACGTGTGTGTAAATTATCAGAAATAACATTGCTAAAGAACATGCTAAAAAACATGCTAAGATACTTACCTGCTCTTTGGTGCTTGGCAAAATGGATACGATGTGTATGGCGATGCGGATAGCCAGCCGCGCTTCTGCTCTGAATCGAGCTACGCAAGGCGCGAGTTCGGATTTCCGGTCTTCGAGAGAATTCGGAGAAGGGTTTTGGGGGGTTGCCTGGCAACGAGCAGATGTTTACTCGTAAACAGAGAAACGCCTGGACTGACAGTTGTTTTGTTGTGGTCGTATTGCGTTGTAAATTAAAATGTGTAAAGTAAAATTGTGAAATTATACAAATGTAGATCAGATAGTACTTGTTGTGTGTAAATGTATGATTCGAACTGTAAACAAAAAAAATTGTGAACTGTGAGAAAAAGTGAGGGAAAATCTGTAAACAAATAATGATGATGTAAAGTGTACTATATAATATTTTGTAAACCTAGCTTGACTTCTTTTCTGTTCAGGAGGGTGAGAATATGTGACAATATTTTCACATATTTTGATACATAACCCTGGGAAAAAAGGGAATGGTGTAAATATATTGAAATGTATACTATGTTTTGGTGATTTATGTTTATAGCTAGGCCTTTGCACAGACGGAATTGGGATTTTTTGGCGCCGTTGGGTTGTGTGCGCACTGACATGGATTGTAAATATTCAGAGATTTAATTGCAGCAAAATGTCAAAGTTGAGCTACAAATCTTTGAAAATTTATAGCCCTGTCAGGTGTGGCGCGCGTCGGTGTCCGGTATTTTGGACCACCCTGGTTTTGTATGCCCTCTGGTTCTTGTATTTTAGTGGAACGCATAAAAAATTAGCGTCGCTTCTAGACCAATGGTGAAGCATTTTTGGACCTCCTCTTTTTTTTATAGCGTTTGGGAACAGCGAATGAGAGTTGGGGGGGATTTCCTCCCTGTTTTTGTCGTTCCCCTTGTTTTTAAAGTTTGGATGTTTTAGAAAATGTAAAAAATAGTTAGTTGCTTTTCTGAGCTCGAGTAGAGAGCACTCCAAGTGCGGGGCACTTGTATTTCGGTGTAGCCCGACCCGGCATGTATTTTTGATGCCTCTCTGAGCCGGCATCCGCGATTCCTATCTCGGGCGGCAATGCCTTTGCCGAGGAGCCGATGTGGTGGGTCAGGTATAGAAGGCGACTCGTGGCCAAATCGAGCCGAGCCTAACTCAGAGCGAGGGCGCATTTTCTTCGGGCAGTTCGACCAGAAAATGGAAGAAGGTCGTCATGTGTTAATTGGTTGCAGTACGCACAGCTCTACCACCAAAACGGCGCAGTATAGGACCTTTGCCCCTTTAGCTGCATTTAAGCCGTGGTTACGTAAATACTGTGTGCACGGAATATTGCGGAGCATCAATCCAGGGCTCCTAAGCAGCAGTCAATCTCTACAAATAAAGTATCTGATCTCCACTCTTTAGGCAAGGACCTGTACGCATGCTCACTCAAGAGCCGCTGGGTCTAAGCCGCATTAAGAGGAGGAGAAGGAAAGTGCGCAGTATGCCCATCGTCATTTGTTTTTGTTAGTTGCAGTGCAACACAGCTCTACCACTAAAACGGCGCGGTGTAGGACCTTGCTCCTTTAGCTGCATTAAGCCGTGGTAACTGTAACACTGCGTGTAAGGACTGTTTGCGGAGCCGCAATTCCGGGATCCTAAGCAGCAGACAAGCCTCTACGAAAACGTATATATATATTTGGCAAAACCTGTACGCATGCTCACTCAAGAGCCGCTGGGACAAGCCATCGTTTAAGAGGAGGAGAAGGAAAGTGGACAGTGTGCCCATCTCCAAAATAATACTTTTCAATAACTTATGACCTGATGATATGCAACCTAGTGTTTCCCGGACTGGTAGTGTTTTCCACGAACCATCGGAATAAATGAACTAATAAACATTCAATTAATTGTGCCACCCTTTCCTACGTGCAGAGGTCAGCTACAGCACTCAGTGAGAGTCCTATGTATGAAGGTATGGAAATTATATATTGATTTTAAAATGTGTACATGAATGTTTAAGTAACTGATGTAATCCAATAGTGTAAGGGCAGGGTTATGATAAATGGGAGTTTTAGCAAAATTGAATATACATATTGTGTTCTTAACAAAAAGTAATTAATTACAAGTTTGGATTTTATAAATATGCAAATTCATGCAAAATAAATTGTACATCCCGAGGTCAAGTTAGGTAATTTGGGGAACTTTTTTGTAATTGTGTATTTGTATATTAATGTTTAAAATTGAGATTTCATGTGTTCTATAAATAAATTGTAGTTGGCCACAAAAAGGGAGTGATTAATTGTTGAGTAAACGCAATGTACTTAGGTCCAATCGGACCCCACTATACGTTAACGCGGTTGAGCCTGGTGGAACTATTTGGTGAGTATCTTTAATGTATTTATGTGTTTAAGTATATTGTATTTATGTGTAAATTTCACCTCACCACAGACATTACACTTCTATTATAGAAAAAGATATGACGCGAAGCTACTTATGATGGGCAAAGAATTTTAGTACGCAAAATATGTATTGGTTATTTATGCACATCACAGGATAATCGTGTGCAGTGGATTGTTAAAATTAAAAAAATAAATTGTCGAAATCAAAATTAAAACAAATTAAAATGATTCAAGGTAATGAGATTATTTTAGGATATAGAGGTATTTTGTATTACAATACTGAAATGCTTTCATTTGGGTATTTTATTAACTAACAACTTTAAAAACAACTTCAGCAATTACAAACTTCAAAAATCGCTGTTTGATTTTTTTATTCATATGTTAACTTTCTCTACAATACATAATTTAAGTCTAGTGTGGTAGCTAGCATATCGGTTAGCAATTCAAGAGGCCAGAGTTCGATTCCTGTGGCTGATTATTATTTCTTGGCTAAAATTAGGTCTGGTCTTACAATACCCACATCGACTTACATACATGTAAACAGACAAACATATCTTTCGTACACACGTCAAAGGCAGACATAGATATCTTTTCCTCGGAAAAATATTAAAAAAAAAATAAATCGAAGAGAATAAAAAGACATTTCTTCGATAAAATATGTTTCGAAGGTATTGTCATTGCAACCGATACATCAAATCAATTGGCTTTATTGCGCAGATGCAGGTTATAGATGTGGCAGAGAATGACATGTTACTAGTTTTCAAAGATGAATTATGTTATGTCATTATTTTCTTCATATAAACTGTTTCGGTTCGTTAAATAGTAGGAAATGCATTGATGCTTTCTTTTGTGGATTAAAACAGTTGTAAAGTTGCTCTTTACTTTCTCTACGTGCATTGTATAAAATGCATAGACCAAGTATTATGACGAAATCGAAATTTCGAATTTGAGTTTTTGACAGATGAACATGTTGTAACCATCCCTGAATTTAAATGTACCGTTTTCGACCTGATGTTGGGTGTGTGTGTCTGTGTATCTGTGTGTGTGTTTCTGTGTGTGTATGGTGTGTGTGTGTGTCTCTTTGTGTGTATGGTGTGTGTGTGTGGTGAGTGGTGTGTGTATGTATGTGTGTGCATTTATGGTGTGTGGTGAGTGTGAGTGTGTATGTTATTGCGCAATATCTCACTAATTAATATAGTTCTACAAAAATAATTTGGTAAGCTTAATATAACTAGCAAAGTCCGAGCGCTACACCCGTCTAAGTACACCATGGCCATGCATAGGAAACAGAAACTGGCTGGTATCAACTTCCGCCGACCTTTCCATCCTCCACTCCTAATATTTAGACACATGCGAGCCATACACTTCTCTCATTCAATATTACTATTTCTTTTACAACTCCCTATCAAAATATACATACTATACCAAACCTTAACATAACGCAATTAACTTGCGCCCTCTAGACCCTCTAACAAACCAATTTATCAAAGTTTAGATACCTCAAACTTTTTATCATAAGTTTTCGATTTTTGCTCACATATGGAAGAAAAGGGACTGAATATCTCTAACTTTATGGGCCAAACAGTTCAGCTCCAACGAATTTATATATAAACAAAGCTTAAATTAATTGCATTGTCAGATATACAAGCCGATATTCGGTGGGATGTAAAGTAAATTAAATTGCTTATGTCCTTCTGTGAAAGATTCTGCCGCAAATATTGCGACTGGTCAGTCAATTCAGTGGTATTTGGAGAAAGTTGCAATTGCCGTCCCAGCATGTCTCAGAAATCCTAGAATGCATTGTTGAGAAAGTCGTGCAGTGTGTGATCGAGCGATGTCTTGTTGGAAAATGTAACCTGGACGGCTTGACAACATAGGCAGAACAATCGGCTGCAAAATATCGTCAGCGTACAAACAAGCCATCAGATTGACTTGCAGCATAACTAGAGGAGATCGGCTCTCTTACGAGATGGCGCCCACAGTGTCACATTACGTGAGATGTCCATGTTCCGTTCGACCTCAAATGCGGGATCAGAACGCTGATCAATCCTCCTCCACACACGTATGTGGCGGTCATCAGCACTGAGAAAGAAACGGGATTCCTAGCTAAAGACAACATGCCTTCAATCGGCACAGTCCAGGCTGACCGAGCTCGGCACCAATCCTGACGGCTCTGCCTCTGTTGAGAGGTTAGTGATAGACGCCCTAATGGACGCCGACACATAACCCCACCTTCTGTCAGTCGTCTCCAATTAGTATCTCTTGATACAGGATGCATGGAGGATGGCAAATTCTTTCTAATGGCTGATATCGACGCCATTGGTGTTGAAATAGCTTTTCTACTGACTCCTCTCGAGCAGTTGTCTATCTGAAGAGCAGGGAGCCTCTACGACGTTTACATATGCCTTCTCTGATCCACTGTTGCCAACAACGAGCAACTACCATACCGCTCCGATCAAGATGGCAACTGATACGTCTGTTGGACTAGCCAGCTTCCCTTAGGCTTATGATGCGACCTCTCTTTAAATCCGACAATTATTCGTAGTGTTTCGAGTACATCTCAAAGGCATGTTTGTACACAACTTGCAGTATCAAAGCCGAAAATCCAGTTTCAATTGCCCGTGAGTGAGAAAACCAGTCGTTTTAAATGCTGCACGATCCGCCATTCTTGTACGCTTTTCATGAGCCCTATTACATCATTGGTGCTGACTGTGCGATCATTTGCATAACTTTTTAAGCGACAGTTTCATGCCGAGTTTCAAGGCTGTAACTCAGTTTATTATGGGTGCATATAATGGTTTGTAACGTAGTGTATAAACAAAACTGCTTCAAAAAATAATATATAGCAGCATAAAAGTCTGATTAAAAGTATTCTACAGATGGATGCCTTTCTACACGATTATTTTTACAAGATGAAACCGTCAATGGTCAAAACGACAACTATAAGAATAGCATAAATCAAAACTTTTGTACGTGAGGTTCACCACCAATGGCAGTATTCTATAAACGTAGTTTGTTTTCAATGGCTAGGCACTTGATATTTTCAATAAATATGTGATGCTCTATGTTTTGTAACTTTGGTTCTATGTTGTTCAGAAATACACTGATTGGAGACCGATTCCTGAAAAACGATAGTTTTAACTTTTCATCACCTCTGCTAAAATACATTAGATCTCTGTCCTAAACATACTTTGAATATCTGCCCTAAACATACATTGAATCGAACATTCCCTCTTTAAAAAAATGTAAATATTTTCTGAAAGATTTTAATACCTAAACAATGTTTTATTATAAATTCTTGTCGGAATCTTTTAATCATCCATAATTTTCATAATCATCTATTTTTTCATCAACCTTAAAAAGTTGATTGAAAGGTAATTTTAATCAACTTTTCTCGCTTTACTGCTATACTAGCAAAATATAATTTTTTTAGATTGTTTCAGACAGCAATTTGAGCGAAATTTTATATTCATAAAAGCATAGCAGTTATAACAGCAGAAAAAAACAACTGGGAAAAAGAGCGTTGACAAATCAGATGTCATAGAAATAGAGGAATGCAACCTAGATAGGAATGCAACAGAGTTAATGAGCAGAGAAAGATAATTCAGAACGACTTTTTGATGAAAACGGAAATAGGTATAAAAAATAATCACAAAATAAAAATTAACTGCAGTGTGGCTCAAGTATTTTTGAATTTTTTTTAAAAATTGGTGTCGTGGGTCCAACTGATTACAATTATAGCGGGTTACCCTTGACTTTAAAGGACTAGAAAAGATCTTTTGATTGATACCATATTTGACAATGTATCCTCCGCCCCCCCCCTCTCCCCGGGGGAATAATGACGTCACGACCAAAAAAATTGTATCGCGGCTCCCTTCCACATCAATAATTGAGAATATTAAGTCTTGTGATAACTGAGCAACAAATAAACCTTTTTATGCATGATTATGTTAAATTTTATCTCATTCGGTCATGTTAAAAAATATAGAATTTTGAATACATGTTGAAGTTTTCCTCGAATTAAAAAAAAATTCTACCTATTTCTAGACATTTCGATAAAAAAGCTGGATATAAAGTTTTGTGAAAATCCATTAATATTTGTGGCTGCTATCGTACACACAAAAAATTGACCACAGACAGACAAATAGACAGACAAATAGACCGATACAGACTGAAAAATAGATAGACAGACGGACATACTCCAAAATAGTCGAAACGTATATTGGCATAACAATATCGGCATTAAAATCTCAAAAATTTTCGTGAAAACAATACTTTCTCTATACTATGTTACATAGTACGAAAAACTAATAAAAGAATTATCAACGATTCTATAATTCAGCAATTGAAGATTCATGTGTAAAAAAAGACATTAAAATCATTCATGTGTAAAACAAAAACATTATAACTTTCTTAATGTACACCGTAATGAATTTAACAAACATTTAAAAATTAGTACAGCTGGATTTTTTTTAAATAAATGAATTCTCATATGGTTGAAACACAATACATAGAATTTTTTTAAGATATATATTCTTAGTTTAAATTTGTGCATCTATTTCATTCGTTCTCTGAATTTAAATAAAATTTCCATAAGAATCTAAAAATTTGCATTAGAAAATCGTTCAGCTGCATTCACCTATTTTCACAACGTGCACAATTTCAAATATTTCTCCCGCAACGCATTACATTTATAAATCATTTAGGTATTAAAACCTTTCAAAAAACAGTTTAAATAATTTATTTAAAATGACGAAATGTTCAATTGAATGCGTGCTTAGAAACTTGATAGCAGCAAGGGGTGTAAGGTTAAAAACACCGTTTTTGATAAATTGGTCGGCAATCATCCTAACTCTGTCTATCGTAGGATAAATTAATGTCAATAAGAATGGGAACGTGCCAATTTAGTAAAAATTAAAATAAAATATAGCAAAGACAACCAAGTTGTTTGGTAAAAAAAGTCTTTAATATCAGCACCATCAATGACGTATATTTACATATATGACAAAAGATTCAGAGTGATTTTGCACTTCACTATGTTCTTCATCAGTGGCAATGTAAATTGTTTAAGGTGTGACGAACATGGGTCTTAGTAGGAGAAACTTAATAGCAGAGACTTATTAAGTTTCTTGTATGATTTACAGTTATTTATGTATATTTTGATTGGTATCGGATTTTCTGATGATCCATATGCAAATCTTGTTTTACGGTTGTGGGCTGTGTATAAGTGCTCATGTTCATCTCATTTTAAACAATTTACATTGCCATTGATGAGGTACTTGGTGACGTTCAATAGCGCTCTGGATTTGTAACTTAAATGTACGTCATTGTTGGTGTTGATATTAAAAACCCTTTTTACCAAACAACTTGGTTGTCTGTGCTATAACTTTTTAAATAAACTAACGTGTTATGAAAAACATCGCATCGTATATTTGTAAAACAAGAAAGATCAATCATGCTTTAAGCATTGATTATGAAACATTTTCCAACTTCAATGCAATTTTATTTAAATATCTCTAAAATGCAATACATTCCTAAGTAATATTTTAAAACTTATCACAATACTGCATTAATTTATTATATTTGTAAACTTAAACCTTCATCGAAAAAATGAACTTCTTCAAATGACGGCATTGAAATATAAATTACCTGGTTTAAACATTTCTAAAATGCGATACGTTCCATGGTAATATTTTTAAAATCATCATAATACTACAATAAAATATTATATTTGAAAACTTCATCGAAAACCACTGAAATTCATTCAAATGACATCATAGAAAAAATAACACGCCTTGCTCTCTCTATAAAAGCAGCATTTCATTCACAAACAATTTCCCATTCATTTCATTCATCACAATACTATAATAATTTATTTTATTTAAAAATTAAGACCATGGAGCTACAAGTAAGTAAACTCTATGCTTAAAACTTCATCGAAAAAAATCGTCCTTCTCTTTGTAAAATCAATGAATATTTATTTCATTCATATCAGCTATGCAGACTCCATAAGCCAAATACTTTTGCGTTAAAGAAATACAGCAATTCTTATACAACTCATCCTACATATTTTTCTGTTTGAATTTTACATAAGTGAAAAATAGGCTTCATTGTAGAAATAATCCAATTTGGATGATCATTTCAACTCAAATATATTGCCATTGCGTTGTTTCAGTATGTAGATACACAGAATTTAAGCAAAAATAAAGCGGTTTTAGGACGAATACAACACTCAATGTGAATTAAAAAGAACTTTAAAAATCACGATTTTGAGACAAGATGGATGCCATATTTTAGTTTGAAATGGGTCACGTGATCTTTTCATATCATGGTCACGTGATCGCTTCATATAAGAGATGTAATTAATATTTTCATTTTTATTTAGATAACTATTGAATATATTTTGCTAAAATTTTTGTTATATATTTTATGGAATAATTTGAATATTACCTAACATTTTCGAAGCAATTTGTGAATTTTAAATCCGCTTAAAAATGTTTGAAAAATTAGGTCCCATAGGGCTTAATGTATTTCATTTTTTCAACCCGGGTTCAATCCAAAACTAATTGAGTGATATTATTCATTTATACTTTCATAGGTCCTACAAACCGTCTGAGCAACATATTAAAATTGCATTTTGATTAAGTCATTTTTGCGGCAGTTATCGTGCTAACGGACAGACAGACAGACAGACAGACAGAATGAACAAAGTCATAAACACTTTTCAACTTTGTTGTAAAGCATTAAAAAAACTGATAATAACTATTAACCTCCCGGGTAAAGTATATATTTATGTCATTTCATTCTAATGATAAAACAGCATTCGTTTGTTCAAAGGAATATTTCTTAGAAAAGAGAGATTGAAATCTTTCTGATTTAGTGCCCAGTTGAAGAAAGCTAGACTACGTTGTTGATCTGTTTGTTGTAAGCCAGGGATCTCCATTGGGGACCTGCGGGCCGTACGCAGCCCACCACTTTGTGTTTAGCGGTCGGCGATGGATCCTTATTTTTATACGACTTTTGATCGGCGAACCTCAATAATAATTAAACATTCCATTTTAAAATAAAATTTATTCTTTAGAGTTTAAGCTACGTTTTAATAATTTTCCTTTCTATGCGGAGGACATTGATAATGTTCCTCTTTCACTCTAAATGGAAGTTTTGAAAATTCAAGGCAATGATACTCTGAAAAGTCCTTTCCGGTGATTCAGCTCTAAAAATGCTTACGAACTTATTTTCCTGCAATCAAAGATTTTGCATTTGGCATTTCTTACATATAAGAACAAACAATTTCTATGATAAATCGCTGAAAAATAAATTTTGTACTTGATTAACCAATAAACATTTTTACAGTACCATACGATTTTGCTCTTTACAAATGAAATTAGACATAGGCAAATTAGCGTTAACGGTACAATAGTAAAAATTTCACTAATTTAAAGAAATTAAATATTTATATTTTTAACGCTTTACAACAAAGTTGAAAAGTGTTTATGACTTTGTTCATTCTGTCTGTCTGACTGTCTGTCCGTTAGCACGATAACTGGACCTATGGAAATATAAATTAATAATATCACCCAATTAGTTTTGGATTGAACTCGGGTTGAAAAAATGAAATACATTGAGTCCTATGGGACCCAATTTTTTAAACATTTTTTAAGCGGATTTAAAATTCACTAATGGCTTCGAAAAATTTAGGTAATATTCAAATTGTTCCATAAAATATATAAAAAAAATTCAGCGAAATATATTCAGTATTTTTTTAAATAAAAATTAAAATAGTAATTACACCTCTTATATGAAGCGATCACGTGACCATAATATGAAAAGATCACGTGACGCACTTCAAAATGATATATGTCATCCATCTTGTCTCAAAATCGTGATTTTTAAAGTTCTTTTTAATTCACATTGAGTGTTGTATCCGTCCTAAAACCACTTTTTTTACTTAAATTCTGTGCATCTACATACTGGTTGTAGACTCATAGTGGCAATTTCAAAAATGTTTTAAATAAGGTATTATGTTATGAAATAATAATTTAAATGCTGTACCACATTTTTGTAGAAAGTTAACAAACTAAACTTTTTATATATCCCCTCTATCAAAAAACGCCAAATTACAAAATGTCAATTTTCATTCAAACAAAAGAAAACTTTCTTAAAAGTTCTTAAAAGTTCAAATTTAGGACGAAATAAATTGTCAAAATTCCTGACTACACTACTTTCTAATGACTTTTTGGCACTTTATTAATCATCAAAATTCATGAATCCAGGGGACGTTCACAAATTGAATTGAAGCACATAAATCCTTAAGTGGGATTTTAAAACAATGTTTTTCACGATTTGTTTTTTGAACTATTAAAGACAGGCAGTTATTTTAACACTTAAATAATGTAAATAAAACAGATTACTGGGACTTTGCTGGCCTGTCAGATATTTCATTGACAGAATCTATAGAAAAATAAGCATGCCTTTCAAGTTTTGAAATCAACTAGATCATTTAAAACCACTGTTTTCAGCAGACTCAATAAGATCGGCTAGACCAAGGAAGATGTTGTTTATTACTTACGGCCCAGACACTCGCATATGATAGAACGAGAAATAGACTGAAATATCTTTTACATCATTTTTCGTTAGTACTCGTTGTCTTTCTGAATCATATCGACGATGAAACGAACCTGTTGGTTGCAATCGACATACCAGCCGCAGGATAAAGACTCTAAAATGATGCTGGCTTTACGGAAATGACGATAGTATTCGCTCACTGTATCTCTAGGAGATCGGGGGGGGGGGGGTTGCATTCTCCGTAAATCAAAATCATCTCTAGAGTTCGGCATTACTAAACAGCACTATTATTAAATCTAGTTAGTTAGTAATGTTACTTAAATGATTAAATACAAAGTATGAATCGACATAATAATGACATAATAGCTTTATCTGCAAAAAATAAATTTGAAGAAGTGGTAAAATTTTTATAACTATTTGCAACCGAAGTTGATTTGTGGATGTTCCCTTATTTCTCAATGAAAATTTTAGTTAGTTATAAGTATGTTAAATTTGATTGTATTTCAGCCAATTTTTTTCTGTTGAATTAAATACGGTATGGGTAATATTTTAGTAATTTGATTTATTTCGATAGAGGGGCTGTATAAAAAGTTAATTTTGTTAACCTTCTACAAAAAAATGGTACAGCATTTAAATTACTATTTCATAATTTACTACTTTAGGTAAAGCATTTTTGCAATTAGAACTATGGGTCTATAACCAACGGTTCAAAAATTTGTCTACTGTTCACTTTGTATGGGGCACCCCCTGTATATATTTTTGTAATTAAATTGCCTTAATATGTTAAATATAAGGATTTCCCAACATTAAAAATTCTATATTTCTTATTTGACCAATATTAATTTATTCATTCAAATCCTTCGACCATACCAATGACTTTGTTGAAGAATTTTCTACACTACTGCAGACGAAATTTCTAGCCCTGAGCTCAATGTTCAATGCTAGATTAAACATAACTTCCAAAGTATGCAAGAATAGTAGTAACTGAATCAAATGTACCACCTTGGTCCGTTTGGTACTCTTCAACAACGTAAATATCCTCTGCGTGCGTCGGTACAACTAGCCGATAAAAGTTTCCAAAGAGACTGACAAATCATAAAGTTAACATTTCTCTGTAGATTTCATATTATTGCGATAAGCATGATTTATGAGTATTTCAAAGAGCTATCTAAAGTTATTATATTGTGACATAATCTTGACATAAATGAACACAATTTTAAAGGATCCTAGAATATAAGTTATAAAGAACCTTGATGTCTCAATCGGTAATTAAACCACGGATCTTCGTACTGGCCAGTTGTTATACCGTTGCACGGCTGGAATGGAATTGTAAGCTGTTGTCGTCGAAGTGGACTCTGTATTTCCCATCCTCTAATGTCAGATTGACACGCAACTGACAATCTGACTGATCACCTCCTTCTATTTTTATCTTAGGTCTGCCTCTTGCTGCTGTTTCACCACAGGTTAGCTTCCTACTCCTATTTTTATCCTCCAGCTCAGCTTTCTGCGTTGTCTTTGACCGCCCGATTTGAAATCAGCACTCAAAATACTTCACTGAATCCGTGCTAGTCGTACGAAGGTCCCTTTCAGACCTCCAATATCTTTCCATTAATCTACAGGGTTGATTTGTTCTGCCGCCATTGTAAACAATCTGATGTGGACAGCACATGACTTTCCCTGCAGACTTATATTAACGTTCTCTTTATTTTAATTAAATTTATTTCACTTTTAATTTAATTTTCGTTCTCATTCGGTAACCGGGCTTATTTTCAAAGGTGGCGTAGGGAAAGTACGAAAAACTAAAATATCTCGAGAACGGCTAGTCCTAGTGTAATGGGGTTGGTCTTATTCTTTTCGTCGTTAAAAATTACGTATTAAATCAGCATTTAATGGATATATTTGAGTATACCCAGTTCCTTAGTTTAGATTTGGACGATTTTTGCAGGTCATTTTGCAAAAAAAGGCAGGTCATTTTTTTCCGAATCGTACCAAAATCAAATCAGCACCAAGGTAACCCACAAGTGACTCATCTACCGAATTTTGTGAAATTCGGTCCATCAGTTTTTCAGTTAGGGTGGATACAAGCTTTTGCGGGCCATTTCGCAAAAAAAGGCGGGTTCTTTTATTCCGAATCGTACCCAAAACGAATCAGCACCAGATTCGCTCACAAGTAACTTACCAAATTTTGTGAAATTCGGTCCATTAGTTTTTTAGTTAGAGTGGATACAAAATCTGCACAGACAGACAGACACACAGACACACACACAGACACACACACAGACGTCAAGCTAAAAATAGTTTTTTAGTATTCTAGAGGTCTCGAAACGTGTAGATCCGTCGAAAACTCGAGTTGTGATTTTCGGCATGATTCCAATACTTTCCCTATACATTACCATGTATTGCAGGGAAAGTAAAAACCAACCTTGCAAGGAATTGAACCACGGATCTTTGCATTGGCCAGCCGACGTTCTATTTTTATGCTACTGGAACGAAAGTGCAAGCTCTTATCGAAGTGGAAAAAAAGATCGTGGAGATTGTATGAAGATTGTATCGTGAAGAGGCAGAAATTTGTATGAAACTTTTTACGCGTTGTTGAAATTTTCATGTTTCTACGATAATTAAAAATCTGATGTGGGCAGCACATGACTTTCCCTGCAGACTTATCTTCACGTTCTATTTATTTAAATTAAATTTAATAAATTTTTAATTCAATTTTCGTTCTCATTTGAAAACTAGACTTATTTTCAAAAATGGTGTAGGAAAAATACGAAAAACTAAAATATCTCGAGAACGGCTAGACCTAGTGTAATGGAGTTCGTCTTATTCTTTTCTTCGCTAAAAATTACGTATTAAACACGTATTTAATGGCTATATTTGAACATACGTAGTTCTTAAGTTTAGATTTTGATGATTTTTGCGGGCCAGTTTGGAAAAAAAGGCAGGTTATTTTATTTCGAATTATACCAAAATCTAATCAGCACCAGGATGGCTTACAAGCGACTTATCTACCAAATTTTGTGAAATTCGGCCCATTAGTTTTTCAGTTAGAGTGGATACAAGCTTTTGTGGACCATTTCGCAAAAAAAGGTGGGTTCTTTTAACCCGAGTCATACCCAAAACTAATCAGCACCAGATTCGTGCACAAGTGACTTACCTACCAAATTTTATGAAATTCGGTCAATTAATTTTTTAGTTAGAGTGGATACAAAATCTGCACAGACAGACAGACACACAGACACACAGACAGACAGACACACAGACACACAGACAGACAGACACACAGACGTCACACTAAAAATAGTTTTTTCGTATTCTAGAGGTCTCGAAACGTGTAGATCCGTCGAAAACTCGAGTTGCGATTTTCGACATGATTCCAATACTTTCCCTATACATTACCATGTATTGCAGGGAAAGTAAAATTATTCCGTTTATTTTTGATGAAACGTTTAATTAAACAAATTTCTGTGAATTTTAAGTAAAGACATGAATTTTTATCCTAACAAATGAAAACGTAAGGAATCTCTTTCTAATTGATATTTTTACTTTAAGAGGCCTCTGCAATAAATATTCTAGATTTATTTAATTTGTGGAAAAATAGAATATACAGAGTTGAGACTTCTAAAACTTTGTAATTGCAAGTAAATGTCTGAAATCAATATTTAAGGTTACCGCTGATTTCGAACTATATACATATATTTATATGCTGGCGTGTATTGATGGATGGACATCATATATTTTCTTCATTCTCATCTCAAGCACGTTTCAACCTGCCAGCACGAACGTTTCCGAGTATCCGACTGGAATTCATGGATTCCAACTGAAGTGTGAAAAAAAGTAATCGACTTCCTTTTGAAGAATTCTTTTCCTTTTCACATGAAGGAAATTTCCCACCCACATAGAGTATTGTTGTATGGATTGGTGAATAAATTTGAATGTTTTCAGCATACGAATTCCATCCATTATAGTCGAGGACAAGAGAATTTAAGAAATGTGATTCATTTGTTAGACGAGAAGTAAAAAATCTGATGTGGGCAGCACATGACTTTCCCTGCAGACTTATATACACGTTCTCTTATTTTAATTAAATTTAATTCACTCTTAATTCAATTTTCGTTCTCATTTGGTAACTGGACTCATTTTCAAAGGTGGCGTAGAGAAAAAAATAAAAAAAAAATATCTCGAGAACGGCTAGTTCTAGTGTAATGGGGTTGGTCTTATTCTTTTCTTCGTTAAACATTACGTATAAAACAAGCATTTAATGGATATATTTCAGCATACGTAGTTTTTTATTTCAGGTTTTGTCGATTTTTGCGGGCCATTTTGCAAAAAAAGGCAGGTTATTTTTTTCCGAATCGTACCAAAATCTAATCAGCATCAGGGTGACCCACAAGCGACTTATCTACCAAATTTTGTGAAATTCGGCCCATTAGATTCTTAGCTAGAGTGGATACAAGCTATTGAGGGCCATTTCGCAAAAAAAAAGGCGGGTTCTTTTATTCCGAATCGAACCCAAAACTAATCAGCACCAGATTCGCCCATAAGTGACTTACCTACCAAATTTTATGAAATTCGGTCAATTAATTTTTTAGTTAGAGTGGATACAAAATCTGCACAGACAGACAGACACACAGGCAGACACACAGACGTCACGCTAAAAATAGTTTTTTCGTATTCTAGAGGTCTCAAAACGTGTAGATCCGTCGAAAACTCGAGTTGTGATTTTCGACATGATTCAAATACTTTCCCTATACATTACCATGTATTGCAGGGAAAGTAAAAATAAAGCTAAACATTATGTGGCGGGTTCTTGGAATCTTGAGAGCGTTAGTTAATGCTGTCGTAAGAGACAATGTTTGTACTGCATACTCGAGTATTATCTAGGAAGTGTACGTATTGATTTCTGAACACACACTCTCAGAATCCTAACACAAAAACTGTAAAAATGTCGTAGGTTTCAGGTAGTCGCAGGAAATATGTAAATTAACAATACAGCACGCACAGAGTCCACTTCAACGATAAGAGCTTACAATTTCGTCCCAGTAATTCAATTAAGAGGTTGGCCAGTACGAAAATCCGAGGTTCGAGACTCGTCTGTGATAGCAAGGTTCTTTACATTGGCGTTCGAACAAATTAACCCTATAAGTTAGTAAGAAAATGAAGAAGCAGGGGGATTATATAACTAAGACCTGGATTAAGAGGTGAGCCATGAAGGACAAATGAAGGACAAACAGATTGACTGTTAATCCTTCTTGGGTATCTAATCCCTACTTCTTCTTTTCGTGCCCTTTCCTCTTTTGAATTTCGGGTTTGTTGGTTCTCTTGTACTGTCGAAGGAGATCCAACGTATCCTCGAAAGAGTTATGTGCTGCTTTATTGTGTAATTTCTGCTTTTATACGTTACTCAAGATTTTTTACTTTCCCTGCAATACATGGTAATGTATAGGGAAAGTATTGGAATCATGTCGAAAATCGCAACTCGAGTTTTCGACGGATCTGCACGTTTCGAGACCTCTAGAATACGAAAAAACTATTTTTAGCGTGACGTCTGTGTGTGTGTCTGTGTGTCTGTCTGTCTGTGTGTCTGTGTGTCTCTCTGTGTGTCTGTGTGTCTGTCTGTGTGTCTGTCTGTCTGTCTGTCTGTCTGTGCAGATTTTGTATCCACTCTAACTAAAAAACTAATTGACCGAATTTCATAAAATTTGGTAGGTAAGTCACTTGTGCACGAATCTGGTGCTGATTAGTTTTGAGTATGACTCGGGTTAAAAGAACCCACCTTTTTTTGCGAAATGGCCCGCAAAAGTTTGTATCCACTCTAACTGAAAAACTAATAGACCGAATTTCACAAAATTTGGTAGATGAGTCACGTATAGGTCACCCTGGTGCTGATTAGATTTTGGAACGATTCAGAAAAAATAACCTGCCTTTTTTTGCAAAATGGCCTGCAAAAATCATCAAAATCTAAACTTAAGAACTACGTATGCTCAAATATAGCCATTAAATGCTTGTTTAATACGTAATTTTTAGCGAAGAAAAGAATAAGACCAACCCCATTACACTAGGACTATCCGTTCTCGAGATATTTTAGTTTTTCGTATTTTTCCTACACCATTTTTGAAAATAAGTCCAGTTTTCAAATGAGAGCGAAAATTGAATTAAAAATTAATTAAATTTAATTTAAATAAATAGAACGTGAATATAAGTCTGCAGGGAGAGTCATGTGCTGCCCACATCAGATTTTTATCTTTCACACAAAGTGTATTGTACTTATTGAATTACTGCAGGTTAGTGCAATGATGTCGGGGATTGAAATCTGGGATACTAAGTTCCGATTTCAAACCGGGAAGACAAGGACCACACAGAAACTAAAGGATAAAATTAGCATCATTAGTTTAACTTGAGTTAAAAATAGCAGGAGGTGGTTATTCATAATGTCAGTTTCTCGCCAATCTGATATTACAGGTGTGAAGAATCCAGAGTCCACTTTGACGATAAGAGCTTGCAATTATGTTCCAGTGGCGAGTGCATTGGTCAGTAAGAATGTCCGTGGCTGAGAAAGGACTTACCCGCTAATTAATAGACTTTTTACATCTGATATTTTATATATATAAGTTCTGACTAAATCTGGCCATCTGACCTCTTGAATTAGAAATTGCACTTGACGTTATCATCAATTAATATCACAATATCACATGCAATTTTTTTTTGGTTTTGCCCATAAAAGTAATTATTAAAAATGCGAATTTTTAGTGTTATTTCCTATTTTATAAATTTCAAACTGTTTAAAATTTCTTCTCAATAAAAGATACATTTATCAATTTAGGTTTTCTTGTTTATATAAAAATACTCATCGATATAGGTGAGTTACACCGGAGCGGTGATTACCACGGATAACTTTTTCCCCAACTTGGGTTAGAATATTATATAAGCAGAAACGCTTTTCCGTGTCCTTCCTATACTGTTTGTCTGTAACGCCTGGAAGAAATGTGGCGACCTTGGCGGCAAATTTTGGATTTTTGCCAAATGTACGAAAATATTAACAGATTCACAAAATTGACTCCAAATTAAGGTAAATGAGTCCAAATTGGACTAAAATTCAATATCTTGGAAAATTAAGTTCAATTTTTTCGATAATCCTTGTTATTATGGGAAAATTTAATACTCCAGATTCGAAACGTAGTGAATTTGACTATTTATGGGACATGTATGTTTTGTTAAGGAGTTGGAGGTTGCATGGTTGAAATAATTGATTTTATAAAGTGTAGTACAACAATTATGTTTCTATAGGAAGTCGTAAAAGAAATAATAATATTGATTGGGACAGCCGTGTTGCTGTCATGTGTTTGAGGATAGTAGGAGCGCAAGTGTTGAAGGTAGGCGGATGATAGGTATCCTTTTACTGCTTTATACATCTCGTTATAAGACACTTCTAGTCTATTAAAGATGATTTATAACTTGAATATATTTTTAGTAAATATATGACTATATGCATAAAATATGGAAAAAACTATATATATAGTTTTTAATTGTCAATATCCTACTGTAGAGACCAATATGAATTTTGATATTTTTGTGTTGGTTTAGCAAAGATGGTTGGTTTAGACTTTGATTTAAATCACGGTTTTTCGGGTTTTGTTTTTTCAACCAGGTATTTCTGTCAGCCCCGGTTGATAGAAAAACATTAATTTCTTGGAATTGGCTACACGCAGAGCTTAGTATCTCGTATTTGATAAGCATGAGGCGACCTAAATCCACTGAAAATTAAAAATGTGAGGTGAGCAACACATGAATTTTCCTTACAGACTCAAATTAATTTTCTCTTTATGTCTTTCGTAATTCAATAAATTGGGTTTAATGGCACAAAATAATACGGCTAATTATTTGAAATTACACTGAATTTACAGTTTTAATTCAATTTTCGTTTTTATTTGGTGACTGGAAGTATTTTTGAAGGTGGCGTTACAAAAATGTTAAGGAGAACGGCTAGTCTTAAAGCTAAGGGGTTGGTCTTATTTCGTCCATCATCAAAAATGACGCATAAAACAAGCATTTAATTGATACATTTGAACATATGTAGTATATTATTTTAGAATTTGACGATTTTTATCGGCGACTTCGCAAAAAAGAAAAAAAAGAAACCCGACAGGTTTTATCCATATCGTATCAAAATCTAGTCAGTTTGGTAGGTAAGCCACAAGTGACTTACTTATCAATCAAATTTTGTAAAATTTGGTCAATTAGTTTTTGCGTTAAAGTGGGTATATACATTGAACAGACAGATACACGGACACACACGCACACCTACATCACGCTAAAAATAGATTTCACGGGTTCTAGAATACTTGAAACGTGTAGAACCGTCGAAAAATCGCTTCGTGATTTTCGACACGACTCCAATATTGTACCTATAAATTACCATGTATTGCAGGGAAATTATAGGTTTTTAGTTTTTTCATGCCATAATTGTGATGTAATAGAACTGTTTGGAAGGTATTTTCGAATTCATTTTGTCTAGGTCATATAAAATCATATACTTTGCAAAATCCACTTCGAAGATAAGAGCTTGCAATTTCGTCCCAGTAGCTCAACGGTAGAGCGCCTGCTGGCCAGTTCGGAGATCCCGGGTTCGATTCCCGGTTGGGGTAGCAATGGTCTTTAAAATTGTTTATTAGATACATAGAAAAATTGATTGTTAACTTATGTAATTAGAAAATTAGTCCATATTTATATATATTTATACATCACCGAACATCATTTAGTATAATTACCCCATGAAAAAAATTAATCGTATTCTTCACATATTCACTATTAATCTGCATAAAATTTGAGTGTCCAGATCGGAGCACAGGTGTAAGAGGAAATGCATGAATAGTTATGAGTATGGGCTATTGATGGTCACTTTACCACACGTTGGTTCCATTTGCTGGATCTTGTTATATGTCATCAACACGGTTAGGATTCATGATTAATTTGAAGCTGTATTTCTCTGAAGGATAAAATAGATTGAAATGATTTATAACAATGTATCGCTGTCATTGAAATGAAGAGGTTTATGAAGGGGGTGATTGCGGAGCATTGAAAGTCTATTTGAATAATTGAAAATTTTTATATGTCCAACATATGAAAAACGCTATATATTAATAAATTTCATATTGTGGCCAGATAACACAAATATAATGATCATATATACATTCTCATATTGTGACCAAAAACACGAATTTTTATATTTTGGTCAAATAACACGATTTAAATTTTCATCGATAAACTTAATTTGGATATCGATTCAAATTAGCACACATAATTTTCTTGATATCGATTATTTCTTTAAGCGATATCAAGCTCCCTGGGACGAAGTGAAATTTCTAATACCTCGAGAACGGCGAGCGATAACTCACAAATAAAAATGCCAGTGCATTTTTAGTTAAAATGTTTATACACATTCTGGTTAAACTTATTTACATATATATCTGGTTAATAATACTTAAATATAGGGTTTAAAGTACTGTAAAATCTCTGTCCTAACTGATATTTTAACCACAGATTTTTCAATTGGTCAAACGATACTTTAACTGTTGAGTTACTGGGATGATATTTCCAACATTTATTATTGAAGTAAACTTTCCACTTTTCAGATGTCAGATCAACGCGAAACCGCCGATCTGAACGACTGCCTCCATTTGTACTTTTTTAGTATTATAAAAGTTAGAATCCTCTATGGTCTTAAAACTTGCGATTTTTTAAATGGTGTTATAATTCGTAAGGTACACTGAAAACTTGAAAAAGGGCCTTTTTAGATCACCATGTTCACTTCATTATATCCGCAGGCTTAAATTGCTCGGGAACCATAGTAAAGAACTCACTGGCCCCAAAGCGATGTGAATCACAAATTTCATAACTAGACTATATCCTAATCACTGAGATACTGGGGCGGAATTAGTTGTTTTCAGTGTAGAAGTGGACCTTACAAGTTACAAACAAATATCATGTATTCATACTTCTAAATCTAGGAATATTACAAAATGCAGTCTACAAAAATTTATTTTCTAAGTATCACATAAATATAATAAGTTAGCTACATTTTGGCAATGGTTAAGGAGAACTTATGCAGCGCATTGAAGCATATATAGAATGATAGTGCAGCATACAGCTGTTTTGAGCATACACTGAATCCTGTTCATCAGTGCTAGACAATCAACACGTGGAGGGGTATATATACCCAAGTCGCGGGTAAAGATTTCTTGGGTATATATACTAAAGGTTCTTATTCTACAGATACTGAAATATACATGGATGTGTGTAATTAAAACATCTGTATTTCAATTCGTGTATTTTTCAGTACACGGAGATTGGTGTACTCAAGAAGATTTATTCGTGTAAATGCACGTGCATACAATGATTTACACTTGTAAACACACACTTGCCATAAGCTACAGAAAAAAGAATAACAGAATTTCGGGATTATAGGTAACAAAAATAAAATTTTAATATGAAAAAGTTAACAAAGGAAAAATTGACGAACAAATCTAAAGAAATAACTGCGAATTAACTGATAAATAATTTTATTCCGTCCTTTGTCTATTTTAATATAAGAAAATTAAGGCATTCGCATTTTCTGGTAACAGACAGTTTCTTTTAGCATGGCAGTATTCCCAAAAGTTGAGAAACTTCACTCTGAGCTAACCGATGTTGCCGATTACCACTAAATATTTTATTGTAAGCTCCCCAATTTTTATTTACTTGGTTGCCTGTGTTCTTCGCCACTTAAAAGCATCAAACTCACGGTTCAAGTCACAATTGAGGCTCCTCAGCTAAATAACTTTCGAACTGTCCAATTAAAGCAGACATTTAATTTACTTTATAGTTACATAGAAATTCCAAAGCACTTTCGCCAGATAATTTGCATGGTTTTATGTTTACTGTCAGCTAAGTAGTTTATTTTTGAAACTTTGGATCCTAAAAACAGGAAATTTGTTAAAAATGTTACAATGCTGCTTCAGTGAGTTATGTTACAGGAATGTTACAATGCTGCTACCTTTGAGTATTGTATCTAATGCGGTTTCAGTATTGTACCTTTAGGTATTGTACCTAATTCCACTCGTGAGCGAAGTGATTAGCATCTTTTAATTTTAAATGTTTCTCAATCTTTATTTCACGTAATAGTCTGGTCATTGAAACTAGGAAATGGTTTTTTCCTAAAAAAACTGATAGCAATCTGCAGTGATTTGAGATGATGTACAATGGATTCCATTCTGATTGATCTTCCTCGGTGTATTGGCAACTCACATAGGGACTGAAATGAATGTGAGTGAAGCAATCTCATCAATAGTAATATCTGACATTTTACATAAACAGACCAAATACGTATACACAAGTCCACGGGCACTTGAATCCGTGTACATGAAAAATAAAATGCATAATTTCACTTATATTAATAACACGTATCGTTAATTCACAAATATACATTACACCGATTTCGTGTACGCGTATCTCTTTAGTATACTATCAAAACCGTTACCTCTCATATATACCTTGCTGTTTAGTCGCCATTTTTAAGTAGATCTTTTACTTTATATATCCACTTGATCCTTGTTTATTCTGTTGGAGTACGTCTTTTGCTTTGATGTTTCATGGAAATATAGCCTCAGGTATCTATCGGCTCCGGGAGTGTTTCCTTAGGAGTACTAGTCGACTATAACCGGGAACTAGGAGTCACAACCCCCCTAGGCCATTACGTCTTTCTCTGTTGGCTATTTATATATATATATATATATATTATATATATATATATATATATATATATAAATATATATATATATATATATATATATATATATATATATATATATATATTATATATATATATATATATATATATATATATATATATATGGCAAATTTAAAATTATTCAAAGAGTGAAAACAATTTAGATGCCCAAATACTAAGCATGCGTGACATGTTAGGATAACAAAACATTATCTTCAGTATATAACTCTACATTAAAACTACATCTATTTATTGCACGGAATGTAGCATATAAATAAGATTAAATTAATAATTTAATTAAAAAATTAAAATGGAACTTTAGGATATATTGCACATAATTTAAAACTAATTAAATACTATTAAAAAAACGAAAGTAGAAATCTTTAGTGAACTCCCTAGCTCCTTTGACATTTAATGGTAAAATTATATCAGTCACCTTTTAAACACTATCTAAAGCCAATTTTGAGAAATAAATTTTTCAAAGAAATTTTTAAAACATAAGTGAAAATCTGTAGTGAACCCACCTCCCTTCTTCCGAATTTGATGTTTAATACATATACACTCATAGCCATAAAAGTTTTCGCAGCAAGATGTAATTGTGGGATCTTAACGAAACTTGGCATGGAGGTACGTGTCAGGCAGATATGCAAATGATTAGAAATACAGCGTGATTGCGCATTGTGTAATTCCACCAGAGAGCGTTGAACTTATTTCTCCCCTAGTGTAGAAAAAAGTACGCAGAGGCTTTTTGGCTGTACTTAATCTGTTGCAGAGGGACGCTTTTTCATTAGCAATGCCGTTACGCCGCCATCGAAGACAATATGATCAGTTGTCAGAGTTCGAGAAGGGAAAAATCATCGGGATGATGGAAGCCGGGTGGTCAACTCGACCAGCAGTCCACCACCTAGGCCATTCTGACTTTACTGCCAGGAGGTGTTGGAACCAGTGGACGAGGGAGAGGTCGCAAACACTACGGCCAGGCTCAGGATGCCCTCGGCAGATCAATAGCCGAGAAGACCGTCACATCATCCGACACGCACGCACAGCTCCAACTGCATTACTGTCCGCCATCCGGACACATGCAGCACCTTCACTACGAGCCCCTGTGTCTGTCCATACCACCACGAGGTGCCTGGCTGAAGGACATTTGGTATCGTGTTGCCCATTACGTGTACTTCCAATGACACCCACCCACTGCCGCCTCCGTTTGGAATGGTGTCGTGCTCAACGGGGTTGGACCGCAACCGAATGGAAATAGGTTGTCTTCAGCGACGAATCGAGATTCAATTTGGGCAGTAATAAGAACTGTGTACGTGTGTGGAGGCCCCGTGGTGAACGTCTCAATACCGCTTTTGTTTTACAGCGGCACACCGCTCTCACAGCTGGTATGACGGTATGGGGTGCCATCGCATACGATACCCGGTCACCTCTAATATTGATCCAATGAACTACGAGAGCACAGCGATACGTCCGTGACATCCTTAAGCCACATGTGCTGCCACTGACGGTAGGACTCCCAGGAAGCATTTTTCAACAGGACAATGCTCGGCCACACACAGCAAGGGTGTCACAGGAATATCTCTGCCACATTACCACCCTTCCCTAGCCTACCCGATCCCCAGATTTGTCAGCGATCGAGCATGTCTGGGATCACTTGGGACGATAAGTTGGACAGCTTACGAATTTGGTCGAACTAGAGGCGCGCTTACAACAACTGTGAAATGAGATGACGCAGGACACCATACAGGACCTGTATGCCTGAATGCCCGCCCGTATAGCATTGTGTTCACTGCCCGTATTCAATCTAGAAGTGGCTCAACAGGGTACTAGAACATCCATTAATTTGTAGTTTTTTCTGTAATAAATGATCCTTTTGCTTTGATTTTGTAATCACTTACTTATATCAACGTTGCGCTCCCATATATAAAATTTCGTTCAAGTCTGACAACTCTTTCTTGGTGCGTAAATTTGTATGGTAATGGGTGTAGTTTATCGTCATAAGCTCTATCTATAGTCGATAATGAAAAATCCATGTTTCAAAGAAAATTTTTATTTTTTAATCGGAAATGACATCTCTAGAACCAGAAGCGAAAATTCTTAGTGAACTACCTAATGACTGTCAGAATTTGATGCTGAATCAATATCAGTTATCACTGTTCTCTATTTATAGCCAATTTTGAAAAATAGATGCTTTAAGGAAAATGAACATTTTTGAACTGGAAATGGAAAAAAGAGCCGGAAGTACAAATTCTTAGTGATGTTCCCTCTATCTTTTATAGTATGATGCTGAATCCATATCAGTCATCATCTAAACTCTATAGTAGATCCTGGGATATAGATGTTTAAAAAACATTTTTGGGTAAAAACTATGGCATTGGTGTGTCGCGAACGTTTTGGTATACTCGACAGAGAAGACAAAGTTTTGAAATCAAACACATTTATTAAACATGAAATAACAAGGCAGTTGATCGAAAACAGTGGAGTACAAGCATTTCTCGCAATAACTCAGAGTTACACTCGGTAGGGTGACCATTAAGAACACCCCTGGAGGAAGAGGAACCAAGAGAATACACATATTTTCTGATACATAAAATAAACACAATATTCCTCACATTATACTTGACATTCATATACGACATTTGTATACTTTGAACATATACGACATTTTCATATAACATCAATGATTCGATGCTCACGAGGATTTGACAATTAACACTCTATTCGTTAGGTGGAAGACTAAATATATATAAAACTTTACCTCGTCTCTTTTAAATATAACATTTACAATTCTGTACCATGGGAAAGGATATCAGGATGGACTCTCGGCATAAACTCATCGAGATTCTTGCGCAGAACAAAATCCATAATGGTCGGGAAACTTGACTACACAACATCATGCTGGCGGAATTCGACATCTTGGTTGGTTACGGAGATTGGTTGATTCGTACCTTAGGACACAAGGAGGAGTCAGGCAAATACAAATCGCTGTAAAAAGAGCTTTCCCTCTAGCCCTATTAGCGATTCAAGCCGACCAGTGAAAGAACCATTTTCTCTTTTCACAAGACTCATTATTCCATTACTACCAGGCTGATTCATTTAAAAACACGAGTGACTCATCTCTGAACCGAGCCAAACGACTCTACGCACAACTTGTCGAACTATGTTACATATTTTAATCACATCCTTCCACTTTCAAAATCAATCCACCTTTTCTTAAAATTCGCGATCATACGCGAATCAAACACACACGTCTACATTTCTCCACGACTCCTTCCACACTGCTTCCAAAATCCTTTTTCAAACGCGCGCGTGCGCAAAACCTGCAAGTTCCCAACTAGCGACTGAGAAGCGAAAATACAAAACTATTACTATTTTTCTGGAACATAAACACTTTTGCGATTTTAGAGTTCACTTCCCTTAAAAGTCAATGTAATTGAAAACATGTAGAAAAGACATTTACATTTCGAAATTGACACTTTCAATCACACAGAAATAAAACAATACTTTAATATACATTTTTAACACAGAGGTGTGAAAGCCTTATCACACTCCTTCGGGGCCCGGGAGAAAAATTTCCTGCAAAGCGGGGAATTTTTCCACACAATACTAGGAAAATACCTGCATTAAGTTCCCAATGACATATGTTCCATTGAGAGGAATTTAGTGTAAATTTTGAGCGATGTACATGTACATCAAAGAAAAAAAACAAAAACAAACAAGATCATGACCAGCATAATAACCAAAATCCAAGAGTGGCCTAAAGTTTGACTCGTGAGTCAAAAAAAAATAAGTCTCAATACAAGCATAGACCTTTACAAGACAACACCAAATTAACAAGACACAAATGATGAAATTGCCCCTTTTAAAACTTAAACACTAATACATTTTCTGGTGAGTACCACAGAGACATGAAAATTTAATTTACTCAACTCACAAAAAGTTTAACTAAACAAAAAGTTTTCTTTCTTCAAAAATTTTACAATTAAAATTCTATAAATTTACTTTTCACAGAAATCAATTTATTAACTATTATCCAACCTTGCCAACAAATTACTTTAAAAGACATTTAAAAAAATTACTAATTTAGAAAATGAGACAAATTTTCAAACCAAGAATGTTGATCAGGCACCCAGGCAAGAAACAAGTCCATTAGAAAGTTGCAAACCTAGAGGTGGCGGTACCCCCAACCAATAAGTCAACAAACACCAAATGACAAAAAAAAATTTCTAAAATTTACTAGACCTTTAAATTAAAAAAAAATCATTCACACATTCATAAAATAAAACAGAGATAAAAATTATCAGTTATCCTTAAAAATCCTTACCAAAACTCTAATCCATCAAGTACTTAATTATCTTAAAATTACTTTAAAACATTACTGCTTATCATTAAAGTAAAGCAAAAAAAAATTATTATTTAAGTATTTAGAATTTTAAAACACTACTTCAACCTGATTAACATGGCACTCACATTCAGAAAGCTGCACTGGCACAGAACTTGCAGTACAGAACATTCAGCTGACTGACACATAAAGCAAATTACACAGAAGTTCAGAAATATTGGATCCATTTTAACATAGCATACAGTTTTGCAAAACATTTTGTGAAACAATTGAAAATATAATATTATGAAACACAACTGTCTATCTCACAACAATATCAGTCTTTTTTTTTTTTTTTGAAAATGTGAGAATTTCACAATCTAAATATTTTACTTTACTTTTGAGCCAATTGCTCTCTTGACATATTGCCTTAATTGACAAGTAACTTTAATGAATAAATTGGCCTCTTGGGCGCAAGTCATACTTGTGTGAATTAGGAACATTTTGAGTTTTAACCCTATTTTGATGGTTTAGAAAATATCTACTTTTAAATTGTCTTGTTTCTTGAGTTGAAGAATTATCAATGTTATCATTATATGTGCTAGAAATCAATTCACTACGTCTAGGAGGTAAAGGAGTTAATCTATTAACGTGGACCAATTGCTGATTACATGGATTGTTTTTGTGTTGAATGACAAAGTTAACTTCAGTTGTTTGCTTGATAATTTCAAAAGGAATGGAAGAGTTTGAAAACTTAAAACAGAAGTGATTATAATCTATAATAGCATTATGTTTATGTAAAAACTTGTTACCAAGGATTACATTATATGAAATAGGAGCTGGTGATTTTAACACAAAAAATTCGGTAGGGAATCTTTCTTTTCCCAAATTTAGTGAAATAGTGGCTAAACATTCAACTTTAGTATCTTGTGAACTAAAGCTACGCAAAATTGTTGGTTTGTATGTTAGCAACATATGTGCAATGGGTACAGTATTTAAAGCTTCCTCATACACTAAATTAATTGAACTACCCGTATCAATCAATATTGACACTTCACTGCTCACTAATTTTCCTTTTATAATAGAAGAAGATGACAAAGAATTTGTAATATTATGACAAATATTATTTTCCTCAAAATGTGATGTTTGCCTATCAAAAGTTTTTCTATTATTATAATTGTGCATGGGATATCTACTCTGATTCCCAGAAGAATGATTTTTGGAATTTTGCAAAGATTTATATGACTCCTTATTTTTATAATTTTGCGTTCCTTGCTTTTTATACTTCCACTCATTTGCAGACATTTGCCCTCTGTGTCTTTCACCCTGGTGATACCTAGTTCCAGGACTGGTATAAATTTTCCTACATTTTATACCGTACGCATCTCTTTTTTGAAAAACCTTTTTCCAACACTGTTCTTGAACGTGACCTAATTTACCACATTTGTCACACTTTGGACGCGGTGAACGCTTTTCGTTAACTTTATCTGAATTAAACTTAAATTTTTCTATTTTACCCCTAAGAAATTCAATGTCCCTTTCCTGTTCTAACACTTTTCTTTTTAAATCTGACATACTTTCACTTCGATCTGGTGTGAGAACATATTTTTCTGGTGTGAGAACACCTTTTTTTGTAAGTACCGGATTAGTCAAGTACATAGCATTATTTTCATTTAAAATAGATTCCTCAAGAATTGCAAGTTTTCTAGCCGAATAAAAATCTCTAGGGTTTTGTGACAACACCAATCTTTTTAGTTCCGGATATAAACCATTAATAAATGAAGTTTTTAAAAGTGTTTGCCTGATTTTATTCTCACTTTCGGAATCTACATCTTCCGGAACAACCTTAAATGAAGCAGCTTCGATTCTCATCGAAAACTGTTTAACCGACTCATTTGGTCTCTGTGTAAAGTTCACGAGTGAAATTATGTTTTTAGTAACATTTTCGGTCACTTCAAAATGATCTTTCAAAATGTGAATAATTTCCTGCAAATTTTTACAATTTCTGTGCTTTGGATTCTCTTCAATCAATCTATTTGCTTCCCCCTCTAAATTCAATCTCAAACAAACTAATTTGTCACACTCACTCCAGTTTGCATGAGTGGCTACTAAATTTAACTTTTCCAAAAACTGTGACAACGAAAGCTCTGAATTTCCCGAGAATTTTGGAATATGATGTGCGAACTTAGGTGTGAAAATATGGAATGATTTTAACATGTTATCATTTACCGATGGAGCACTGTTTTGATTTGGCAAAGTGCCAGAAGAAGAATTCAGACATACCGGCGATTTATCTGATATATTTTCCTCATTAGATTTAGCTTTGTGGCTAACATTTTTAACTTTACTTCTAGAATTAACAGTATCCGACTCAGTAGCAATATCAAGCGACAAATTCAAGGAGGAATTTAATTTTTTACTTGAATTTTTACTCATCTTACCGACATTTACTTTTTTGTTTCTAGTAATTGGAGCCATTTTGCATAACAATCAAATATACTCGTATAGTTTAACACAATATGCAATTGCAATGTTCTTAAACAGTATTTACAATAAAACCAGTTTTTATCAAATCAAATGACATAAATATGCAAACAAATCAATTTTTTTTATCAAATGGCACATATCAAATTCCAAGAACATTCGTTTTTGAGAATACCGAAAACAGAACATGGAACTCTGTTTACTTAAGAAAACACTCATTTTAGCACAACGGTAATTTTTAACCTTCAAAATTTCAATTCTTAAGAAAATTTTTAAAAATTTTAATTCTCTCAGCTCTTCCCCACTCACCGAGAAAAGTAACGGCACCAATTCTGTCGCGAACGTTTTGGTATACTCGACAGAGAAGACAAAGTTTTGAAATCAAACACATTTATTAAACATGAAATAACAAGGCAGTTGATCGAAAACAGTGGAGTACAAGCATTTCTCGCAATAACTCAGAGTTACACTCGGTAGGGTGACCATTAAGAACACCCCTGGAGGAAGAGGAACCAAGAGAATACACATATTTTCTGATACATAAAATAAACACAATATTCCTCACATTATACTTGACATTCATATACGACATTTGTATACTTTGAACATATACGACATTTTCATATAACATCATCAATGATTCGATGCTCACGAGGATTTGACAATTAACACTCTATTCGTTAGGTGGAAGACTAAATATATATAAAACTTTACCTCGTCTCTTTTAAATATAACATTTACAATTCTGTACCATGGGAAAGGATATCAGGATGGACTCTCGGCATAAACTCATCGAGATTCTTGCGCAGAACAAAATCCATAATGGTCGGGAAACTTGACTACACAACATCATGCTGGCGGAATTCGACATCTTGGTTGGTTACGGAGATTGGTTGATTCGTACCTTAGGACACAAGGAGGAGTCAGGCAAATACAAATCGCTGTAAAAAGAGCTTTCCCTCTAGCCCTATTAGCGATTCAAGCCGACCAGTGAAAGAACCATTTTCTCTTTTCACAAGACTCATTATTCCATTACTACCAGGCTGATTCATTTAAAAACACGAGTGACTCATCTCTGAACCGAGCCAAACGACTCTACGCACAACTTGTCGAACTATGTTACATATTTTAATCACATCCTTCCACTTTCAAAATCAATCCACCTTTTCTTAAAATTCGCGATCATACGCGAATCAAACACACACGTCTACATTTCTCCACGACTCCTTCCACACTGCTTCCAAAATCCTTTTTCAAACGCGCGCGTGCGCAAAACCTGCAAGTTCCCAACTAGCGACTGAGAAGCGAAAATACAAAACTATTACTATTTTTCTGGAACATAAACACTTTTGCGATTTTAGAGTTCACTTCCCTTAAAAGTCAATGTAATTGAAAA
Source organism: Amaurobius ferox (assembly GCA_951213105.1). NCBI lineage: Eukaryota > Metazoa > Arthropoda > Arachnida > Araneae > Amaurobiidae > Amaurobius > Amaurobius ferox. Next base: position 33,807,217 of record OX578149.1, read on the forward strand.
CATGTAGAAAAGACATTTACATTTCGAAATTGACACTTTCAATCACACAGAAATAAAACAATACTTTAATATACATTTTTAACACAGAGGTGTGAAAGCCTTATCACAGGTGAAATGTTTGCCACCAATAATGCCAAATAAGTCAAGTGGCGCCATACACTGCAGATTTTTTTTTTGTATAGACAAATATTCTAGTTCTAAAATTACGATTTATAACATCGAATAATCACCTCCCGTTCCATCACAGTATAAATACCTGCCTAATTAAGCATAATATTCGAAACATGCAGGGAAAATTGATCCTTAAACTACGCGGAATTTCGCGGTTTGATTCTGAGTAGGAAATGGAAATATACCAATATTTATGAGCTAGGAGGCCGTCGACGGTCACTTTACACGGCCGATTAGCCCAATTTATTGGGTGGAGACTGTCTTGTAGCAGATCACCGCTATAGTTAGGAATTATGATTAATGTATAGAATTCGAAGCTGTATTTAACGTTCTTGGAGTCAAAATTCTCTGACTTATTAATCTGCAGCTATTGCTTTGGTAAGGTGATCCATAAGAATGCATTGGGTTAAAAAAATGGCGCTAAGGTGAATTGTGCGCTGTTATTTCATTATTTATTGCGTGTGATTAGCCTGAAATTATTGAAGAAATTAATTAGCAAGGCAGAATAGAATTATGTATGGATTTAGGTATATTTTGGGATCAGAAAGTGGTTATCAATTTCCATGGTAATTATTTTGCAGTCATTTCAGGTTGTAGTGTTTCTTTTAATGTTATATTGCTTGGAAGGCACTTCCATTGCAGATAACTGGATCTACAGACTGGTTTCGTGCTTATTATGCACTCGTCAGGATAGAATACCCGTTATCTATAATGGCAGTAAAAAAAACTTGCTATATGCCACAATTTTTCAAATTTCTATGAGAACTAGCAATATCACTCTTCTTGCGCAGTCCGTATTAAATTTATATACAATTTATCTCGAACTATGCGAAGCTGCAAAGACAAATTTTACGATCATATAACTTAGGTGTAATGAGCATACAGCAAGTTTTCTTGCTACTATTGCTTATGACAGATATTTCATTCTGACGAATGCATAATAAGAGCGAAATCCGTCCAAGTATGCTGTTATTTGCAATGAGGGAATTTTATTTGCTTCGAAATTATGGGGAACGCGCCTTATAGGTGGGTTCTGTGATCTTGTATTGCTTTCTTTCAGCTTGTTGTGTTTATTTCTTCAAGTTGTAGTGTTTATGTTTTCACGTTGTAAGTGCTTATGTCTTCAGGCGGTACACTGGCCATATGATTTATATGTATATTTCTGCAATCACGTCAAAAATTTTATACATCGGAGCATATATGCTAATAGCGCAACAATAAAATCATGCAAATCAAATCAACAATGCAACTGTGTTCGAAAAGTACAGTTCTGTTTTTGTTCCCCCTGTAGATTGGTTTACAAAATTGGTGGGAAATACACACTAATATACCGAACATTATAGCCCTTATTTATGCAAATGACAGGAAGTGCAGGCAATCTTTGGTTAAAGTCTTAGGTCGAAGTTAGTAATAGGTCGAATTCCATTTGATACGTTGACCTTTTGATTACTGTTGCATTTGTTCTCTAAATAGGAAAGACAGCGAATATAAGATAGTTTGATAAATGATAAATCGTTATGGCCACATGACTAACTGGGTAAAAGCATTTTCGAAACGGCAAGGATTGTGACGGATACTCGTGGTGAATCATGATGATTACCAACTGATTGCAGTCGAAAGAGAAAAATCTGATGTGGGCAGCACATGACATTCACTGTAGACTTATATCCACGTCCTCTTTATTTTAATTAAATTTATTTCACTTTAAATTCAATTTTCGTTCTCATTCGGCAACCGGACTTATTTTCAAAGGTGGCGTAGAGAAAATACGAAAAAATAAAATATCTCGAGAACGATTAGTATTAATGTAATGGGGTTGTGGTCTTATTCTTTTCTTCGCTAAAAATTACGTATTAAACAAGCATTTAATGGATATATTTGAGCATACGTAGTTCTTTAGTTTAGATTTTGACGATTTTTGCGGGCCATTTTGCAAAAAAAGGCAGGTTATTTTTTTTCGAATCATACCAAAATCTAATCAGCACCAGGATGACCCACAAGTGACTCAGCTGCCGAATTTTGTGAAATTCCGTCCATTAGTTTTTTAGTTAGAGTGGATACAAGCTTTTGCGGGCCATTTCGCAAAAATAGGCGGGTTCTTTTATCCCGAATCGTACCCAAAACTAATCAGCACAAGACTCGCCCACAAGTGACTTACCTACCAAATTTTATGAAATTCGGTCCATTAGTTTTTTAGTTAGAGTGGATAAAAATCTGCACAGTCAGACAGACAGACGGACAGACACATAGACAGACAGACAGACACACAGACACACACACAGACGTCACGCTAAAAATAGTTTTTTCGTATTCTAGAGGTCTCGAAACGTGTAGATCCGTCGAAAACTCGAGTTGCGATTTTCGGCATGATTCCAATACTTTCCCTATACATTACCATGTATTGCAGGGAAAGTAAAAATCTGATGTGGGCAGCACATGACTTTCCCTGCAGACTTATATTCACGTTCTATTTATTTAAATTAAATTAAATTAATTTTTAATTCAATTTTCGTTCTCATTTGAAAACTGGACTTATTTTCAAAAATGGTGTGGGACAAATACGAAAAACTAAAATATCTCGAGAACGGCTAGTCTTAGTGTAATGGGGTTGGTCTTATTCTTTTCTTCGCTAAAAATTACGTATTAAACAAGCATTTAATGGCTATATTTGAGCATACGTAGTTCTTAAGTTTAGATTTTGATGATTTTTGCGGGCCATTTTGCAAAAAAAGGCAGGTTATTTTTTATCGAATTATACCAAAATCTAATCAGCACCAGGGTGGCTTACAAGCGACTTATCTACCAAATTTTGTGAAATTCGGTCCAATAGTTTTTCCGTTAGAGTGGATACAAGCTTTTGCGGGCCATTTCGCAAAAAAAGGCGGGTTCTTTTAACCCGAGTCATACCCAAAACTAATCATCACCAGATTCATGCACAAGTGACTCACCTACCAAATTTTATGAAAGTCGGTTCATTAGTTTTTTAGTTAGAGTGGATACAAAATCTGCACAGACAGACAGGCACACAGACAGACACACAGACAGACAGACACACAGACACACAGACACACACACAGACGTCACGTTAAAAATGGTTTTTTCGTGTTCTAGAGGTCTCGAAACGTGTAGATCCGTCGAAAACTCGAGTTGCGATTTTCGGCATGATTCCAATACTTTCCCTATACATTACCATGTATTGCAGGGAAAGTAAAAATCTGATGTGGGCAGCACATGACTTTCCCTGCAAACTTATATCCACGTTCTATTTATTTCAATTAAATGTAATTCACTTTTAATTCAAATTTCGTTCTCATTCGGTAACCGGGCTTATTTTCAAAGGTGGCGTAGGGAAAGTACGAAAAAGTAAAATATCTCGAGAACGGCTAGTCCTAGTGTAATGGGGTTGGTCTTATTCTTTTCGTCGTTAAACATTACGTATTAAACGGGCATTTAATGGATATATCTAAGTATACCAAGTTCTTTAGTTTAGATTTTGAAGATTTTTGCGGGCCGTTTTGCAAAAAAAGGCAGGTTATTTTTTTCCGAATCGTACCAAAATCTAATCAGCACCAGAGTGACCTATACGTGACTCATCTACCGAATTTTGTGAAATTCGGTTCATTAGTTTTTCAGCTAGAGTGGATACAAGCTTTTGCGGGCCATTTCGCAAAAAAAGGCGGGTTCTTTTATTCCGAATCGTACCCAAAACTAATCAGCACTAGCCCCGGCCACAAGTGACTTACCTACCAAATTTTGTGAACATCGGTCGATTAGTTTTTTAGTTACAGTGGATACAAAATCTGCACAGACAGACAGACAGACACACAGACAGACACACAGACAGACAGACAGACAGACAGACAGACAGACAGACACACAGACACACGCACAGACGTCACGCTAAAAATGGTTTTTTCGTATTCTAGGGGTCTCGAAACGTGTAGATCCGTCGAAAACTCGAGTTGTGATTTTCGGCATGATTCCAATACTTTCCCTATACATTACCATGTATTGCAGGGAAAGTAAAAATAGATCAGATCGTGCACATGGTGTTGGGAGACCATGGCTCATCCATGTCATAGGTCAGATGACTGGCTTGCGGCAAACATAAGTTTGAGGCACTGTGTGGCGTGAAACATTAATCCCATTTCCAACATTGAAATTATTTTATATTTGTGTAATAATAGCCCGTCTGCTGATTTCTAAAAAGGGGAGATATCCTTTCTTGACTTCTTACATCGATGAGCTGTGGCAACCCCAGCACTTCATGTTTTATTTTTTCCCTGCCTTCTATAGAACTCATCCCGGCTCACTGCAAGCACCAATTATAATGTTTTGTTTCATTGGCATATATTAAAACTATCCGTGGGCGATTTCAGCAAGAAAATGAAAGAGACGTGATTATACAGGCAATATGTTTAAGTAATACTCCGGAATAAAGTAAACCCAGACTTTTAAAAAGGGTACATTTTTAGCTCGAATTTCCTTCTCAATAAGCGGAGGTGGTCATGTAAGGCGAAGAGTCTATTTGTATCACAATATAAATACATTTCACTCCCACGCTATTTAGATGCTCACAGTGCTCTGTGAACCAATGAGAAAGGCGCAAGATATCAGAATATTTGCCAGTATTCTATTTCATGTCAATTTAGTGGCATATTCTGTTGAAAAATCCAATATCTGCCACACGTTTCGTAAATGCATATGATAAAGCTTAATGTCGCATTTTATATTTCTTAATACTTATTAATTTTGTGTGTGGATGAATTATGTAAGAAATTAGAAGTAGGTAGAGTTTTAAGAAAGTCATATTTTGAATAGCAGAAAAATTTCAAACATAATATATTCATAATATTAATTTCTATAGAAATAAGAGAACTATGATTCCGGTATAGTAAACGTAAGGAAATGATAATTTGATCTTGAATATGGATTTAAAGGGTGTTACAATAACACATATTAACCAAAATCTGTCAAATGCATATTTATTGACGTGACAAACCTATTTCCACTTTGAAAAATAATTGCAATATTTTTATTAATACTTTACAACAAAGTTGAAAAGTGTTTATGACTTTGTTCATTCTGTCTCTCTGTCTGTCCGTTAGCACGATAACTGCCGTAAAAATGACTGAATCAAAATGAAATTTTAGTACGTTGTTCAGACGGTCCGTAGGACCTATGGGAATATAAATGAATAATATCACCCAATTAGTTTTGGATTGAACCCGGCTTGAAAAAATGAAATACATTGAACCCTATGGGACCTAATTTTTCAAACATTTTTTAAGCGGATTTAAAATTCACAAATTGCTTCGAAAATTTTAGGTAATATTCGAATTACTCCATAAAATATATAAAAAAAATTCAGCAAAATATATTCAGTAGTTTTTTAAATAAAAATTAAAATAATAATTACACCTCTTATATGAAGCGATCACGTGACCCACTTCAAAATGAAATATGACATCTATCTTGTCTCAAAATCGTGATTTTTAAAATTATTTTTAATTCATATTGAGTGCTGTATCTGTCCTAAAACCGCTTCACTTTTGCTTAAATTCTGTGCATCTACATACTGAAACAACGCAATTACAATATATTTAAGTTTAAATGATCATCCAAATTTGATTATTTCTACAACAAAGTCTATTTTTCACTTATGTAAAATGTAAACAGCAAAATATGTAGAATGAGTTGTATAAGAATTGCTGCATCTCTTTAACGCAAAATTATTTAGCTCATGGAGTCTGCATAGCTGATATGAATGAAATATTTATTGATTTTACAGAGAGAAGGACGATTTTTTCGATGAAGTTTTAAGCATAGAGTTTAATTATTTATAGCTCCATGGTCTTAATTTTTAAATAAAATAAGTTATTATTGTATTCTGATGAATGAAATGAATGAGAAAATGTTATGAATGAAATGCTGCTTTTATAGAGAGAGCCAGGCGTGTTATTTTTTCTATGATGTCATTTGAATGAATTTCAGTTGTTTCCGATGAAGTTTTCAAATATAATAAATTATCGTAGTATTATGATAATTTTAAAAATATCGCCGAGGAATGTATTGCATTTCAGAGATGTTTAAACCAGGCAATTATTTTCAATGCCGTTATTTGAATGAAGTTCATTTTTTTCGATGAAAGTTTAAGTTTTCAAATATAATTAATTAATATAGTATTGTGATAAGTTTTAAAATATTACCGAGGAATGTATTGCATTTAAGGAGATGTTTAAATGAAATTGCATTGAAGTTGGAATGTGTTTCATAATCAATGCTTTAAGCATGATTGATCTTTCTTGTTAAGAATAACGTGGACGAAAATTTTTAAAAAGCTATATTTTTACTTTCCCCACATACAAAGTATCACGCATATTACTATCCTTACATGCATAGTATAATAGAAAAGTATTGTATAGGTAAAGAATTGTGAAATTATCGAAAATTCGATTTCTAGTTTTCGACAAAATAGCACGTTTTGAAGGATACATAAACTAGAAATAAACGTTTATGAAGGAGTGTCTAATGAGAAAGGGGGGGGGGGTTATAACTTCCAATCTGGCTGCGCCTACATTCAGACTTAAAATAAATCAAATCAGAATGAAAATAGAACTGAATGTGAAATCACAGATCACGTTTCTTCGTATCCGGGAGAGAATGATCATTGAGTTCTAAAAGGTACTTTTATTACTCGCATTTCATTCTTCGCAAGCAGAGGTGGTCATGTAAGACGAGAACTCGCTTTCGTAATATAAATCCATTTGACTCCCACGCTGTTTAGATGCACACAATATCTTTTCAGACCAAATAGTGCAGATGAAAGAAATTAGAAACTTTGTCTGGGTGATATTTCAAATCCATTTATTTCCATGTTCTGTTCGAAATTTCAATATCTATCTAATTTTATTTTCTTATATTATGTTATCGAGAAAGTATTGTTTTACTGAGGATTTGTGAATTTGATGTTTTGAAGAGGAGAACTCCTGAACACATTCTGAACTCTTTCGTAAATATTGCATGTAGTTGTATGTGTGTGTGGAAGACCTAGGCCACCCGACTCACCCTAGGGTATGAGCAGCTGGTTGAGTGATGGTTTCATGTGTGTGTGTGCGTGTGCATGTATATATGTATGTATGTATGTGTGTGTATTGTATATGACATTAACTCTATGTGTGTGTGTCTGCGTGTACGTACATTTGTAACGGCATAAACAATTAATAAATATATAAACCATAATAATAAATATATAAACCGGTAATAATAATAAATATATAAACCGGTTTGGAGACAAAATAAAGTCATTGTCTTCAAATTTAAAGGATACAACGATAGCATTAGCAAAGACAAGAAGGCACCTATTAATAAGCGATCACATACATCACTTTACCCAACAAAAACATTGTTGCTACACGAAAAATAAAATACTGCAAGGAAAAATTTTAGAACAAAGGAAAAAGAGCAACAAAAGTGTTTAATAAATTTTCTCAATGGATATAATAATACTACGAAAATGAGTACCTTGTGACAAAATACGTAGTTAAGGGGACGGTGGACGTTGAAATGAGCAAAAATCGCCAAAAGAAAGTTTTGATATATAACATTATTTTACACATTTAACGTTTGCTTACGGGTGGGACAGCGTCCATCCCAAACGAAGAACCTCCCAAAAAGACAGGTATTTGACATACCCTATCCCAAACAGTTCGATCCCCCTTTGCAGGCATTGGCGTCCATGGAAATCGCTTATAGAAACATTACACCTGCTGTAGCAGGTGGACGCCATGGATTTCCATGGAAGCCAATGCCTGCAAAGGGGGATCGAACTGTTTGGGATAAGGTATGTCAAATACCTGTCTTTCTGGGAGGTTCTTCGTTTGGGATGGACGCTGTCCCACCCGTAAGCAAAAGGTTTAATGCATTTTTGTCGAAACGAAATTTTCAAAGGTTTTACATTTTTAAAATGCTCCATGCGTCTTAATTTTTGTCTGAGATGCATGAAATTTAGCAAGAAGACACTTTTCATAGTTTTTAATGAAACTGGGTATGCATTTTATAATTTGACCTTATTAAGGCAATTAAAAGTGAATAAGAACCTAATTAAATGATGAAAATTAAGTTTTAATGCAGAAAAATATTTTTAAAAAATTAACTTTCTAAGGGATTTAAAAATTAATACCCAAATTAGTTCATAATGTATTTTTGAGTGATCATAATGTAAAATTAATCAAAAATGCGAACAAATGGCACGCAAGGAGCATTTTTAAATTTTCGTTAAAAAAATTAAATTAAAAAAAAATACAAAATTATAAAAAAATTGAAAAAAATTGAATGGTGTTGTATATAGTAATGCTAAGAGGAATATGTATTCAAATTTTCACGTTTCTAAGTCAATAAATAAATAAAAAAAATTTCAGCGTCCACCGTCCCCTTAAACAACATGTTACAGGAGTGACATGAACTCTGTTATTAACTAACTGCAAAAGAAAACAGAACGCAAAAATTCCAATATATCAACTATTTATGCGGTTACAAGTGAACTAACTACTTTTTCAGGTTATTTAATAAGTGAATTTATAACAAGTTATTATCTAGGGTTTCATAGAAATTGTGACATGTTGATGATATACTTTTCAGGGATTTCAATGAATTTCTTTTAGTGACTAAGTCGTCCAAAATCACAAGGTAAGTACTAATACAAAACTTCATTTATTACTAAGATTTTTTTATAAAATAAGAGATATCGTAGAAAAACCTAAAGGAACCGACGTATTGAATAAACTATCATTGGTAAGAATTGCTACTTTGGCGCAGGACATACTAAGGTAAGGAAATTGATAAGTTTTAACAAGCTTGAAAATTTAGCTTACGAGATTTTGATATTCTGAATTTTACTTTCTCTGCATATATACTACAATGTATAGAAAAAGTATTGTGACAGAGTAAAAAATTCGAATTTCAATTTTCGACTACAGAGTATGTTTCAAGCATTCATGAACTCGAATCGAACATTTTTGAGGGGATGTAATTTTTAAAGCCTTTAACATTGGCTTGAGTAATTAATTGTCTTTTTATATTTAGCAAACTTTGCTGTTGTATTTATAATTCCTTTTGGTTATAAAAACCGCACCATGTTCTTTTTTGCACAGTCTACGAAGTTCTCTAGTTCTGCTTCTAATTATTGTGAGAAAGAGATATTCCACCAGATAGCTCTCTGCTTCTAATTATGATGAGAAATAGCTATTTCACCAGATGAAAAAGAGCTATTCCACCAGGTAGTGTTCTGCTTTTAATTATGATGAGAAAGAGCTATTTCAGCAGGTGAAAAACAGAAATTTCATCAGGTAGTGTTCTGCTTCTAATTTTGGTGTGAAAGAGCTATTCCATCAGATAGTGTTCTGCTTCTAATTATGATGAGAAAGAGCTATTTCAGCAGATGAAAAACAGCAATTTCACCAGGTAGTGTTCTGCTTCTAATTTTGGTGTGAAAGAGCTATTCCATCAGATAGTGTTCTGCTTCTGATCAATGAACATCTATTGAACGTGAAAAAATATATTTTCTGTAGGAATCAGCAACTTAAAATAACACCATTACTTTAAGATACCCAGATTAACTGAATTTGCGATTCGGTTGAAAGGTATTTCGCGAAAAGTAAATTCTATTGAAAGACGTTTTAGAATCCAAAAAGTTTAAGAACTTTTCTGATCGAGTAAAATAAAACACTACCAACATCATAAGCTAGCAAAATTAACGAAATACGTCCCACCTCTCATAAGTCCTCCCTTGATAATGAGGTGTTAGAGGAAACCGACTTCAGGATTGATTTATGGTGAGGGTTATTTCAGACGAGACTGGATGACAACCCCAAATTGCTGCTTCGTATATAACTGCATGGGGTTCCAGGACTCCGGCTAACAAGCACTTCATCGCCGCTTATGGGCTTTAAAAATCGATTTCTACCTCCCCTTCCAAAAGAAATCTGCCCCTGCTCGCCCGTTCTACGGAACTTGTGGAGTGAAGCATGGCATGGATGTTTGAGTTTAAGTTTTAAGCACTATCGTTTTCTCCGCGTCATTTCTTCATTTCAGGGTGATGTCTTTTAAAATAAATGTGTAGTTAGAAGATGTTAGTGTGTGCTATTCTTGGAAAGAATTATAGTTTATTATTTATGAGGGAGGGATTTAAGATGTGTGCTATGTGGTATAATTTAAATAAATGCTGAATTATAATTTTAACAAATTGCGTAAAAAATTCCCTTTTTACATTGCCTGCATATATAGTATAATATATAGGGAAAATATTATGACGGGGTCGAAAATTCGAATTCGAAGTTCTGAAGGAAGAGTAGCACGGTTTAAGTATCCCTGAGCTTCGATCGAACATTTTGAGGTGATGTTTGTATGTATGTATGTATGTATGTTAGCTTGTGTGTGTGTGCGTGCATATTAGTTTGTGTACGTTAGTCTATGAATACGATATATCAGGAACAATTGCAGAGTTTCGAAAATCATTTGGTATTATTATTATAATTAATGAATACGGTAACTGTTGTGAAAGAAAGTAAAAAGAACATTGGAGTTTATTATTTTATAAATATAAATGATTCTTTGGGCTGCATTATTATTCTTAATTATTAGTGATCTAGATTCGTATACATAACTTGGCCGCAATTACCCACCATTATTTCTTTGTACGAGTTCCTAAAATATAATCATTATTCAACATACTCACATCGAATTTCACAATTTTAACTTTTAAAATAAACATTATTTATTACACATATTATGATTACGATTAAACTTACATTAATTTTATATACACACTCAAAGAGTGGAAAATGCATGTGTGAGACCAGGATTTTATATTATGCCCAAAATCATACATCTGACCTAATATATATACAGATTTGCACATATCTCTATTTGTCGTCTTGGATATTCTGGACTCCAATTTACTTAAAGCACATTCCTGGATTTTCTGGACTGCAATTCTACTGAATACGACACTTGAACATGCTTAGATTCCAACTGACTTAGAAATAACTCTTTTGGACGGCCATTTCCTCTCCTTTTTCTTAACACAACATTCTTAGACGGTCATTTCCTCTACTTTTTCTTAACGCAACACTCTTAGATGGTCATTGTCTCTATTGGCTGAATCTATCTTAAATTTTCTCCTCGTTGCCACATTATTTCGCCTGAGGTCCAGATAGACCTTCGTATCTCTATTGGTTGATCATCAGGGCGATATAGCTACACTTTTTCATTGGCCACCTTATTATCCAATGGTCCTTGGATTTCGAATTGGCTCCAAGCAGATTGTTTTGCCCTAACCACACCTGCGATTTATGTGAACTGAATTTATTGGGGTTATGACGTCCTTGGCCAAGATTGTCATAAAATAGCGCCTACGAGTCTGCGCTTTATTTTGTTGTACATATCGTATACATCTCAAAATTGCATAAATGTCTCCTGGTCTCACAGTAACTTTATTGGTTTTAAACACAATCGACTGTTCAGAAAACCATATAATTTTCAGATGAATTTTTGAAAAAAAAATAATTGAAATCAGGACATTCATTAATGACAAATAAATAATCATTTTAGACGCAGATTTAAAGAAAATAATACCTACGTTAGAACAAAAGCACTATCCTTTTTCGAGATATTGAGCGCTTTTCAAATAAATTCAATAAAAAGAAAATTACATAGAATTTAAAAATTTGTTAGTACTGTTAAATATATTCACTTTCCACAGGCAATATTATATAACAAATCTATTAGCATCATTTTCGTGGATCTAATCTGTTGCATTCCTAACAGAATATACTTCTTGTAATAATTAAAAATTTGGACACCAAAGGATTCGTCAATAATCATTTATTTAACGGGATATTAATTGAATGTCAATTACATTTTGATAAGGACTTTACACGTCAGTATGAATAACTCACTCTCTTAGGACGAATAAGTTTAAATTTTAGTGATTTTAATGTAATTCCAAAAATATTATTCTGTGGATCTTGTAAATCATAATTTCGCTGTGAAAGAAGTGATGCTGTAGATTATGTAGGTAATGTTATGCGATACCCAGAAGACTTTTTTACTGGTAAATAAAAATCAGTAAACATTTGATGTGTTCTTTTAGAAAGTACAATTCTTAACAAAGCAAAACATGATACAGACATAACAGACGCATGTTTACTTTATTCTCTGTCTCCTTGTATCCTGAAGGAGGATGTTGGTTCTGCCATTTGAAGCCGACTGATACCGTTGAAAATTTATTTTATATTTATTTATAAGATTTTACATTTTAGTAAGAAATTACTTATACGAACTTAGCAAGAAAGGAGGATATTGGTTTTGCCCTTTGGAGCCGATTGATATTGTTGTAAATTTATTTTATACTAGCATCATACCCGTTCTTCGTACGGAGTATATAATATAAAGAAACTTATAATTCGCAATCAAGTGCAAATTCTGTTAAAATATTAAATTTATTGCTCCTAAAGAGAAGTTTAAGAATATATGTTCTCACTATGAAAAATTATCTTCACGGGCAGATCTGAAGAATAAAACATCCTGGCCCCTTTTGTAAGCAAATTTACAAAAAAAAAAAAGAAATTGAATCAATATATGCAAAATGAAAGCATAAAATTGTATAGGACCCGTACTACTTATATATGCGAATATTAGAAGATATAACCTGTATTAGTACATTAAAAGATTACCTGTATTACAATATGAGTCTCAAAAATCTTTGCCAAAATAAAAGAGATGACGCAATAAATTGAAAATATCAATAATCCCCGTAATCTTTATACCAGAAGGTCGTAATTGATTCCAATATATGCCAATATATATCGAAACATATGCCAATATACTTATACTACTTATATTCTCGCAGATTAGAAGGTATACCCGTGTATTTGTAGAAGATTACTCATACAAACTACATTATATGAGTTTAAACAATTTTTATCATAATAAAACAATGACATAATAACTTGAAAATATCAATAATCCCTGAATCAATAATTCCCGAAAATATCAATAATAATAACGTTTAAAACTGGAGACAGTAATTGTTATTATCCAGTCAAAAATGCTATAAGAAAAATCAAATCGTTCTTTTCTAAAATATATTTTTATATCCATTTGTTTATTATTGAAATCGAAAAAATAATAATTGAAATTAACAGACAGATTTACTTAAATTGCGTTTCTGAGCAACATGGTATAAGATAGAATCTTCCTCATAAACTGCGAAATTAAATAACTATTTTGATTTCTTTATACTTTTCATTGTTCAGTAAAAGCTTGTAAAAATAAACCGTGGAGATAGATTTCCCATTTAAATCATGTTTCAAACAATTCATGTCTCCAGAAAGTGACTAATTAGCGCAAAAAATCTCCCATCAAACTCAGAGATAAAGTTTTAATTCACTTTCAAACGATTTTCAAGCTTTTCGTTTGGATAAACCAAGGATTTAGAGAGTAGAACTCCTAGAAAAAAGTTTCGTTTTTCAGTAATATCTCTGACAACCCATGGTCTTAGATACTCGAAACTTGGGCTAAATTTATAGGGGACTATTTCGTGGCTATCCACAAAATTTCATCAAATTCGGTTCAGTATCTTCCGTGATGATGAGACAAACGAAAATTTCGTTTTTTACTAATATCTCGAGAACTACTGATTGTAGAAACTCCAAATATAGACTAAATTTTAAGTGGGACTATTTTCAAGCTACCCACGAAATTTCATCAAATTCGGTTCAGCCGTTCTCCCGTGATGACGGAACAAACAGACAGACAGGTAGATAGACAGACAGACAGCTTTTCAATTTTATTTATATAGATTAAGGAGATTTTACTTTTTAGTAAGAAATTATTTATACGAAGAAATTATTTACTTAGCAAGAAAGGAGGATGCTGCTTCTATCCTTTGAAACCGGTTGATATCGTTGTAAACTTATTTCATATTTATTTATAAAGAAAATTTTACTTTTTAGTAAGAAATTACTCATACGTTAGAAATTATTTATTTAGCAAGAAATCTATCAAAGTAGTAAACACAGACATGTAACACATAGGGGATTTTTAGTGAGCTGCACTATGTTAAACTTATCGACTGAATTATAGTGTTTGACATCCTTGGACGCGAATGTTTACTAGTCCCCATTACAGTTGGTTCGAAAAACTGTCAGTACTTTTCCTGCCATATATCGTCACAAATATTCTGTGGTGATAAAAGCTTGTTTTAATTGGGGGAGGGTGAAGGCGTTTTTTAAAAATTGAACTAGGAGGTAAATTTTTAACTCCAAAACTGATAAAAATCTTTGTTTGTTACTTGTAAAATTCTGACCATGTAACTAACATATTAATTTAATTTTCGAATTAGATTATAAATTTAAAAAAATGAGTATTTATGTGTCATTTTTACATTTAAAACCAAAGAATGCCATTGATAAAACGCTAACATGTGCCTCAAGATATGGTAGACATTTTTCTAAATCTGAAACCGTAAAACATGCAAGAAAAAATGTATCACAAATATCATTTATTGGACGTTTTAACGGCAGATGAATTGACATCAATGATTAGGAGTTAACAAGTGAGATCGTTGAGATATTACAAATTTTACTTTCCCCATACAGTGAGGGCAATATCTCTCAAAAGAACTAAGCTATTTCCAAGAAAGTAGTATGCTTTGCAACTTGCATCTCCTATTAGCCGACTTAATTACACTGGGATCGAGTAATAAGACTACAACTTATTGCATTATTTCATTCACAAAATAAATAAAAAAAAATCTGATATGGGCAACACATGACTTTCCTTATATAATGCAATGAATTTACTATTTTTACAATAAAAAAATAGGTTTTTCTTATTGTAGCTCTTTATATTCTTTCCAAGAAATTGAATTTACGTCAATTAGTCGTCATTTTCACTGATTTAGTGTCATTTTTATCAATTTGGCGAGATTTCAGTTAATTTGGCAACACTTGAAAAGTCGCCAAGTTGGGGACATTCCGCCAAATTTGGCGCCAAAATCTCGCCAAGCGTTATGGACGAAGAAATAAGTTATTCTTATAGCAGATAAATAACTATTGGCGTTCAAATACAAAATTATTACTCAAAGTATTTTTTCTCATAAATGAAACGAGCTAGATCGACGAGAATAATGTCACCCAATTTATCGCATGATATTACATATGAAAAGTGAATATGTTTCTGAACAGTTAATATATTTTTTTTAATTTATGGGAATTTTTGATAAATTTATTTTAAAAAATGTGCAATATCTCGAGAGCGGTTCATGCTAGCGTTCTAAAGTTTATGCCAATCGCTTTCTAAGGAAAAATTACATTATAAATGTCTATTTGCGTAACTTTATTAAAGGTTTTGATTTTTTGATGATTTTTTCAAAATTTCACTCACCAATTTAGGGGGTTCTGAACATTCCATTACGTTTAAAGGCAATAAACTTCCAGTATTCACGGATTGTGATTTTTGTACCAAATTTTGTTCGAATCGGTCCATTTGTTCGTCAGTTATCGTCTCCACAGACTCACTGACAGACACACACATACTTTCACACACACACACACATACACACACACAGACATCACCTCAAAAATGTTTGATTCGTGATCAGGGATGCTTGAAACGTGCTCTCCCGTTGAAAACTCGAATTCGAATTTTTGACCTCGTCACAATACTTTCCTTATACGTTATGTATATATGGAAAGTAAATAGAGAGAGATTTCTAGAATAATGTCTGTAGAATATTGGTAAAATTTAGTACACGGCACAGAAAATTCAAGAAATCCAGTAAATTTATCCTCATGTCATATTTAGGACAATGCCTCATAAAATATTTAGAGAACAATTCCCTAGCAAATGTCAAAGTCTACACGAGTGGCAATATGTTGACAAAAAAATAAAAGCTCTTTTATTGTCCGTTAAAAATGGAATTTAATAATTCAAACCTTTTCAGACATTTCTGGTTTCAGATCTTTCTTAAACTGTCAGGACTGGTAATGTTATTCTGTATTTATTCTGCAGAAATTGACCAAGACTGTGTTTCTGTGATGCAATATTATATTATTCTGTATACTGAATGGATTGATAAAGGATGTGACTGTGTTATATCGAAGATACAGAATTATTTATTTCCATGGGTATATGACGGCGTTATAAGAGTACAAAGGAGAATTATAGTTGAATATATTTAGTTCCTCCTTTTGTAAATCTTTTGTAAAAAAAAAAGTTTTTGCAAAAAGTTATTTTTGCAAAAGTCTTTTCTTCATATCGTTTGCGATTTTTGATAATGGTTGGGCGTAGAAAAAGATGCACAAACCCAACGTTTGTATCTTGAGCTCTGCGTAAATAACATTTTTATATTACTCCTACACTGATCGCAAAGAGTTAAGAATATTGCAAAAACATCTGAAAATCCACTTTAGTGGGACTCAACTCAACTTTCTCATGCCGGAATGTATTTTTTTTTCAAATTTTACAGGAAAATATCTGAAAAAATCGGTATCATGTGTCCAAATGATTATAACTATAGGGTGTTATCCTTCACGTTACAGGGCATGAAGATATCTTTCGATTGACACCATACTTGACAATGTATCCCCCGCGGGTGAGTAACTTGCTCCTCAAGGGGGTATAATGACGTCACAAACAAAAAAAATCTGATGTGGGCAACAGATGACTTTCCTTATATAATGTAATGAATTTACTACTTTTACAGTAAGAAAATAGGGTTTTCTTATAGTAGATACTAATATTCTTTCCAAGATATTGAATTTTCGACAATTAGTCGTCATTTTCATTGATTTAGCGTCATTTTTATAAATTTGGCGAGATTTTCGTTAATTTGACAACATTTCAAAAAGTCGCCAAGTTGGCGACATTCCGCCAAATTCGTCGCCAAAATCTCACCAAGCGTTATGTATGAAGAAATGAGTTATTCTTACAGCAAACAAATGACTATTGGCGTTCAAATACAAAAGTATTACTCAAAGTATCTTTTTCCAGAAATGGAACGAGCTAGATGCACGAGAATGATGTCACCCAATTTATCGTATGGTATTACATATGAAAAGTGAACATGTTTCTCAATAGGAAATTTTTTTTTTAATTTCATATGACTTTTTGATAATTTTTTTTAAAAATGTGCAATATCTCGAGAACGGTTTGTGTTAGCGTTCCAAAATTTATGCCAATCGTTTTCTAATGAAAAATTACATAAGAAATGTGTATTTGCGTAACTTTATTAGTGGTTTTGATTTTTTGACGATTTTTTCAAAATTTTATTCGAAAATTTAGGGGGGTTCTGAACATTCGATTGCGTATAAAAACAATAGACTTCCAGTGTTTACAGATTGTGATTTTTGTACCAAATTTAGGTCGAATCGGTCTGTTCGTTCGTCAGTTATCGTCTCCACAGGCTCACTGACACACTCACACACACACCCACACACACGCACACACACACCCACACACACGCACACACACACACACACTTTCACACACACACACACACACACACACACACAGACATCACTTAAAAAATGTTTGATTCGTGCTTAGGGATGTTTGAAACGGGGTTTTCCGTCGAAAACTCGAATTCGAATTTTCGACCCCGTCACAATACTTTCCTTATACATTATGTATATAAGGAAAGTAATAAATTGTATCGCGGCTATTTTTCACAGCAGTGAATGAAACTATTAAGTCTCGTGATCATTGGGCTCTAAATAAACCCTTTTATTCATGATTCTATCAAATTTTGCCCTATGCTGCCATGTTACAAAAATATAAAAGTTTGAAGTTTACGCTCAAATTAAAAAAAAATTCTATCTAGTTCTAGATTTTTTATAACAAAGCCGGATATAAAATTTCTTGAAAATCCATTAATATTTGTGGCCACTATCGTATACACAAGAAATCGATCACAAAATCAGACGGACAAAAATATTCAAAACGTGTTCAGGAGGTCTTAAAACATATATTGGCATCAAAATCTTGAAATCGAAAATTTTCGTGAAAAAGCAATACTTTCTTAATACTACGTATGAGAAGGTAAAAACAGTGAGTTATTCTGCAACTTGCTATAGATGAATGCTAAAAAATCCCTCCTCTAGCATTTTTTGCATGAGAAAAAGCTAATGTGTGCTGTGTGGAACAAAAGTACGAGGTACATAGGGAAATATTTCGATATTTTTTAGTGTTTAATTTTTTTATTGTTTTATTTATTTCATTTGTATAACGTCAACAGCTCAACTGAACAATGACGAGCCTATATACTATCTGTGAAAAGTTCTGAAAATGTTCTGAATATGTTCTCTTGAAATTCTAAGCCAATTAACAAAATTCAAAAAAATTTTAGAACTCGTCAAAAGTTACCAAGTTCGCGATATTTGAACAAATTCGTTGCCAAGGTAACCGAATGTGTCGCCAAAGTAAAACGACATGTACTTTCAAATTATAACGATGGTTTTCCCGTTACGTATTCGTTACAATATGACGTCACTTTCCTTTTATACTTCCTGTTCATTCTTGTCACATTTCTTTCATGATGTACTCCTTGTCCCGCGCTCTAAGATGTTTCACATCAAAAATTGTCCTGAGGTATGACACTGATATGCATTTTCAGATACTCAGAAAACTACTTTTCAAAAAAGTAGTTCGAAATGTTCATTATCTTAAAAAATCTCTAACAACAATGGTTTTTCTTTACTATGAATATTTTTTAACTTCTCAACGTTGCTCTCAAAACAACTTAGAAATTGCATGATATCCCTTCAGCGGACAAAGTTCGCATACATCAGTACCGCAGATAATAATATTAGCCAATTACATTATGTCACTACATTTGTAAAGTGCTACTTTTCTTATGAAATATCCTTTGTATCCCTGTGGTGTTATTTTAAAAACATTGAAACTCCGCATAATTTGGGAAATTTGGAATAACTTGGTCGTGAATCGTTACATTTGTACATTGCTATCGTGGCGGCAATACCCACCGTTACCTCTTTGCATGAGTTCCATAACATAATCATTAATTCAAAACACTACACATTAAATTCCACATATTTAACTTTTAAAATAAATTATTGTTTATTCATTTCTCTATTATTGTTGTAATTAAAATTACATCGATTTTAACAAAAGGAGGAGAAAAGTACCGCGTGAGATTAGGTCTTTTGCATCTTATTCCAAAATTCAACTATTGATCTAATATACACAGAGTACCTCTGTATCTCGGGTTTGTAACTCTGCACACGACTGGAATCTTTGCCGATGCTTTCTTTTTCTGACATTGGAGTCAGATTTTGTCTTTTTCTAAAACATTTTCACTACTTAAAATGAATAATCACTACACTGCTTGAAAACTCGGCTCGCGCTCTTAACTTTTGAAATCATTTCTTATAATCACGACTCTTTCTCATCGCTTTTTTTATAATTTTTCTATTATATTCGTTGACATTTTTTCCTTGGGGCCACATCATTTAGCCTTGGGTTCAGATACGCCCTCTTTGCTCTCATTGTATGCTCCTCTGTGCGATGGTGTATCTTCGCACTATTGGTTCTTTCAGTTTCCAATAAAGCTTGGTTTACATCTTGGTCCTAGGATATCTTTGCACTAACCACACCTGCAATTTGTATGAGGTGTATTTACTGGGGCCATGACTTTAGGGACCAAGACTGTCAGAAAATGGTGACTAAAGGTCTGCGCTTTGTTTCGTCGTAAACATCAAAACTGCATAAGTTGCCTCCTGATCTCACATTGCGAATAAAACGGTGACTAAAAGTCTTCACTTTATTTCGTCGTAAACACCAAAATTGCATAAGTTGCCTCCTGGTCTCACATTGCGAATAAAACGATGACTGAAAGTCTGCGTTTTGTTTCGCCGTAAACATCAAAACTGCATAAGTTGCCTCCTGATCTCACATTGGGAATAAAGCGGCGATTGAAAGTCTGCGCTTTGTTTCGTCGTAAACATCAAAGCTGCATAAGTTGCCTCCTGATCTCACATTGTGAATAAAACGGTGACTGAAAGTCTGCGCTTCGTTTCGTCGTAAACACCAAAAACTGCATAAGTTACTCCCTGATCTCATATTGCGAATAAAGCGGTAACTAAGAGTCTTCACTTTATTTCGTCGTAAACACCAAAATTGCATAAGTTGCCTCCTGGTCCCAATTGCGAATAAAACGGTGACTGAAAGTCTGTACTTTGTTTCGTCGTAAACATCAAAACTGCATAAGTTGCCTCCTGATCTCACATTATGAATAAAACGGTGACTGAAAGTCTGCGGTTTGTTTCGTCGTAAACACCCAAACTGCATAAGTTGCCTCCTGATCTCACATTGCGAATGAAACGGTGACTAAAAGCCTTCACTTTATTTCGTCGCAAATTCCAAAATTGCATAAGTTGCCTCCTGGTCTCACATTGCGAATAAAACGGTGACTGAATGTCTGCGCCTTGTTTCGTCGTAAAAATCAAAACTGCATAAGTTGCCTCCTGATCTTACATTGCGAATAAAATGGTGACTAAAAGTCTTCACTTTATTTCATCGTAAACACCAAAAACTGCATAAGTTGCCTCCTGATCTCACATTGCGAATAAAACGGTGACTAAAAGTCTCTACTTTGTTTCGTCGTAAACATCAAAACTGCATAAGTTGCCTCCTGATCTCACTTTGTGAATAAAACGGTGACTGAAAGTCTGCGCTTTGTTTCGTCGTAAACACCAAAAACTGCATAAGTTGCCTCCTGATCTCACATTGCGAATAAAACGGTGACTAAAAGTCTTCACTTTATTTCGTCGCAAACACCAAAATTGCATAAGTTACCTCCTGATCTCACAATACCTAACTTTTTAGGAGCAGTTTATTATCTGTTTCAACCGAACCTTTGTTTAAAAAATAAACGCTATACACCACTTTTTTAACAGCCTACGTACTTCCTTTTGGCTCGTTTGTTCTTCTCCAGTTTTCTCTGTCTTCATCAAATATAATGTTAATACCGCAGAACGTTCGACAAGGAAAGTTTCGAAATCTCATACTTGCAATATTCGAAAAGTCTTTTTTCGTTCTCGGAGCGGGTTTTTGCTGAGGTCGTCGAGTACTGAGTTGCATTAAGCCGGAAAAAAGAATACATAAATGAAGCAAGTGCATATTGAATAACCGAAAAGAAGGAGTTTATTTAAATATAGTATTTGCAGACTTTAATGGTTTGGGGACTCAAAATTCTATATTCGGATGATGGAAAACATTTAAAACCGAGATGTAAGATTTATGAGAATATATATTATATTTATATTTTGAATTCGAAATTTTAGGGGGCGTATGCATACAAGCTCAGGTTATACGTCAGGTACACGTCAGATTTTATTGACAAACATTGGAATATTACCTTCCCCCGAGGGAAAACGACATTTATAGACAATCATTGTTATTTGTTTTTAGGCAAATCATTGTTCTTTCCGGCGCTCATTATTTGAAGGTCTGGGCCACTTGACCTAAACTATGGTGACCTTGCAGCAAATTTGGCGAACCTTTTGGCGAGTTTCAGAGACTTTTCGTATATTGTAAGTTGGTTGAGAACTTCAAGACTTACTTGTTTTTTCTAGAACTTTCCACAGAAGGTAATTACGCTGGTCATCGTACAGTTAGCTGTTGTTTACGTGATAAGAGTCAACGTCAATCGTGAATTCGTCAGTGTTTCGAGATTATAATCGTCTATTTTGTGAATGAGTTGAGCTTTTAATTACTGTTTTATTGTATATGACAGCTGCTTTGTAATTTTCTAAAATAGCTAGATAGTTATTCACCGTATATTGTTCTTGTTTACGGTTTCATTGGTACGGTTAGTTCATTGGGGCTTTTCATTAAAAGCCGATTTATTAATCGGTAGTTAACAAAAATTCGATCGGATTCTGAATCATTGATGACTTCGCAACAATATATTTTATAACATTTTTATTGGATTCTTATGAGTTATTTGAAATATAAAAGAAATTTACACCCATACAAACGAAAGAAATGGCTGAGCTGAAGAACTATTATTGCATGTTTTGCATGTTCATAATTATAGAAAAGTGAAAAAGAGAGATTATAAAAAATGTGTGTGAGGTAGGCCAAGATTCAAACGAAATATAATTGAAATTATTAGGTTTTAGTTTCGAAGAGTTTTTATTGATGGTTCGATAGCTTAATGGTGGCCCTGCCCTTATTATAGAATCATTTCCTAGTCTCCTCTTTCTGTGGTGGTTGTTTTTCAGTTAAATTTTCAGTAAAATTTTCAGTAAAATTAATAATATAAACTCCTTGATTTATCTGTCTGTTTATCTATCTATCTCTAGGTAACGCTGCTACAAAATGTTGCCAAGCGTGTTGCATTGATAAAAAAATTTAGATACTAACCCAGACCATCAGCATTTTCATAACTCTCCACTTGAACACTAAATGTTTCCGATCACCCATCGACTTTCCACTTTTACTGCTGCTTAAATTCAGTATTCATATTAAAAATTGGAGCGTTCTTCTTAGATAATTAAATTTTTGTTTGAACTCGGTTCGTTTTATTTCTTTCCTTCTTATTTTTTCCTTTGAGTGGTGTTAGCCGGTTTAAAACATATATTAGAAAGATTGAACAAAAGAAAAAAAAACAGTACTCTTGGCGAGAAGTTTAGCGAGACATCGTAAACATGGCGAATCTTTTAAATGTTGCCAAAGTGACAAACATGTCGCCATATTGATAAAAATGACGACAAATGACAAGTAATGTTTCGTAAATTCTGATTTCCGTCATATGACAGGCATAACTTCTAGTATCGAATATTACATATACCTTTCTTTTATACCATGATAATGCGCCAGCGCATACAGCCGCAGTTATCAAACATGTTTTGACGTGAAACAAAATGACACTCGTTTGAAATATTTTTAAGGTTATCTATACTCCAAATATGGTGCCTTGTATTATTGTACTTATTGTTCCCTAGGATGAAGATCTAATTGAGGAAGAGGATAACTTTCATATCAAAGTTGCGGGCGCTAAACAAAATTGCTTACACAATACTTTGAACATTAGTTTCTGGTAGTGGAAGAAATACTACGGTAAGTGCATTACTCCTCAAAAAGAGCACCTTGAAGTGGACTAAGTAAAGAGTTGATGTATATACTCTTTACTTTCCAACAGTTCTACGATCTTTTGAGTACCCACTCGTATGAGTGAAGATATTGATTACATTCTTTAATTCTGTTTGGTCCATAAAATTCTGCGATTTGATTTCCGAGCACACGGATGTGAGAGAAAAACATATATTAAAACCGCACTCACCCCAGTTCACTGACTGTATATTCTTGCTTTTTTGTTCTTCTCTATCCCTTCTCCCTCCCCCCTTTCCCCCCATCGAATGTATATTTGAAGAGAGGGAGTTTATTTAAATGTATTATTTCCCGATTTTACTGCTTTGCAGACTCAATATACTATGCCCGGAAGGAAAGGCTTCAATAACCGAATACAATATTTATGAGAATTTTTATTGTATTTATATTGTATTAAAAGTTTTACGGTGAGTGCATATACATATGTAGATTATTGATAAATATCGAGGAATTTTTGTGATATTAGATAATCTAGAATAGATAAAATATTTAATAAATAGAGTATGATTGAATATAAAATGAAAAATATGATGTAGTCAGCACACGACTTTCCTTACAGAGTCAAATTCATTTTCACTTTCTTTCTTTTATAATTTATTACATTGAACTTAATAGCACGAAATAACACACATATTTTTCCGTAGCCAACGGTCCTACCGTGCTGAAAACACCGGTTCTCGTTAGATCACCGAAGTCAAGCAGCATCGGGTGCGGTTAGTACTTGGGTGGGTGACCACCTGGGAACATCGCGTGCTGTTGGCACATTTAGGGCGCGGTATCCCGGTGGTTTGCGCGCTGGATTTGCACGCTGCCACAACTGCCGCCGTGTTCATGCGGAGTACGATCACGTTAAACATGTGGGTCCGTAAATCCTTCCGAGAGGTTGGTGGAAGGAGGGTACGGTCCCTGCGGATGTCTCCTCCACTGGGTACCGGTCTAAATTGGGTGGCACTTCCCAGCCGTCCAAACGGTTACCTTACACATTTCGGGTAGGTCGGACGGTCTGGGTCTCAACAACAACACATATTTTGCCAAATTATACTGTATGTGCTGTTTTATTTCAATTTTTGCTTTCATTTGGCGATTGAACATTCATTCTGTTGCAAAACAAATTATATATATCCATAAAAATTAAGCTACAGCCGCGAAACTCGGCATAAAAATACATACTGCATGACTTTCTCAACAATGCCTTCGATGATTTAATGTCCTCTCATGTCCATCCAGAGGTCCCCAGACATATTACCAATAGATCATGTCTGGGACATGTAGCGACAGCCATTGCCGCCTTCTCAGATTACCACTGAATTAGCTGATCAATTGCATCATTTGTGGCGAAATCTTCCGCAGAGGGACATAAGCAGTTTAGTTGAATCTATGCGGCATCGAATATCGGTTTGTGCAGCTACCAGGGGAGGATTTACCACTTACTGAAATGTCATCTTCCTATTGCCACCATTTCTTAATAAAACGTTTTTTTTTCTTCCCAAATTTCAACCATTTGCATATCTCCTCAAACTAACTATGCATTACATGCTG
Source organism: Amaurobius ferox (assembly GCA_951213105.1). Taxonomy (NCBI): domain Eukaryota; kingdom Metazoa; phylum Arthropoda; class Arachnida; order Araneae; family Amaurobiidae; genus Amaurobius; species Amaurobius ferox. The sequence goes on from OX578149.1 coordinate 33,832,123, forward strand.
AGTTCCGCGGATATAGCTCAGTTTCTAGTGGGGGCATATATTTTTTTGCAGTATAGTGTATTTTCAAAGGCGACGTGATAGAAATACGGGAAACCAAAATATCTCTAAAACTGTCAGTCCTAGAATTATGGGAAAAGTCTTATCTTTTTTGTTGTCAAAAATGATGTATAAAACAAGCAATTAATTGTTACATTTGGGTATACGTAGTTTTTATGTTAGGATTTGTCAATTTTTTCAAGCCATTTCGCAAAAGAAAGAGACAAGTTTTTCTTTTCGAATCGTATCAAAATCTAAGCAGCACCAAAAATTCCACAGGTGATTTATCCACTAAAATTTTGAGAAATTTGGTCAATTAGTTTTTTACCTAGAGTGGATACACACATCTTTTGTGTGGGCCATTTTGCAGGAAAAGATGGGGTTCTTTTTTTTTCTCGAATTGCACCAAAATCTAACCAGCACCAGCGTAATCCACAAGTGACTTATTTACAAAATTTTGTGAAATTTAGCCAATTAGTTTATCAGCTAGAGTGCATGCGTACATTTCACAGACCGACACACACATAGATGTCACTCTGAAAATAGTTTTCGGGTTCTAGAGTGCTCGAAAAGTGTAGATCCGTCAAAAACTCTAGTTGCTATTTTTGACACGATGTCGATGCTTTCCTTATATATTACCATGTATTGTAGGGGAAGTAATAACGTTTGTGGGATTCAAGCTTGATAAATTTGATCACCTATATTGTAAAGAGCCTTGCTGTTCCAACCGGGAATCAAACCCTGAATCTCCGAACTGACCAGCTCTGACGCTTTACTATTGAGCTACTGGGACGAAATTGCAAGCTCTAATCGTCGAAGTGGACTCTGCATTTTCCACCCTCTCATTTCAGATTGGCGGGCAACTGGCAATCTGACTGACCCCCCTCCTAAAATTTTTACCTCAGGTTAGCCTCCTGATACTACTATTTTTACCCAGGTTAGCATCCTCCGTGGTCGTTATCCTCTCAATTAGAAATCGGCCTTCATTCTGTTTTTGTTTTTCATATGCCTAATTTCTTTTCCTTTCATATATTTTCTTTTTATATATTTTCTAATTTTTGCTTGTAAAATTTTATTACTTTCTTTAATTTCAATCTATTTTTCGTTTTGTTATTTATTATACCTCACTCTCAATTTTATCTTTCAATGATCTTTTTATCTATATTCGCAATAACCCTTTTCCAATTTTTGTAAAATGGACGTACTCGTCAAGTTCAAATACAATGTATAACTGTCTGTTTCATCACAATATTTTTCATCAATTGTTCTATTTTTAGACCTAAATAAAAGTTCGTTTGGCGGGATGGTAGACCTTGGGTGCCTCCTGTGTGCAGGAGGTATCCTTTCCCGGCCGTACAACTAGCTACTCTAAACCCACTATGTGCGTCGCAAGGTCTGAGGGTCTTCTGACACAGACTGGGGTCTTCAGAACCGGGAATTGAATCCTGGATCTCCTATCTGGTTAGCCGACGCTCTACCTTTGAGCTACTGGAACGAAATTGAAAGTTCTTATCGTCAAAGTGGACTCTTCAGTATTAACCCAATTAAAATTTTTTTATGCTAAATCAGTGATGAGTATAAACCTATATTTCCTAACCTGTAATGAATTTGTATGCTTGGGATAATGTGGACCGGATACAGTCAAACTTGGTTAACACGTATATCGCAATGTACACAATAATGTGCATTGGCTGTAGTCAAACTAGGTTAACATGTATGTGGCAATGTACACAATATAACGCTGATTTACGACAATGTTTCCTTTCCTTCTAGGACCTTATATGTACCTACTCTTAAGGAAATATATAATATAAGAAAAATAATATTTACAATAAACACATATGTAATTATGCGTTTATTTGCTTACATAGTACTGTACATACATCCTCGGGATTTCAGCATTTTGTTTTAAAAAATCTGATGTGGGCAACACATGACTTTCCTTATATAATGCAATGAATTTACTACTTTTACAGTTAAAAAAATTTTTATTCTTATAGTAGATACTTATATTCTTAACAAGATATTGAACTTTCTTCAATGTGTCGCCATTTTCATTGATTTAGCGTCATTTTTATCAATTTGGCGAGATTTTTGTTAATTTGGCAACAAATGAAAATGCCGCCAAGTTGGCGACATTCCGCCAAATTCGTCACCAAAATCTCGCCAAGCGTTATGGACTGAGAGATAAATTGTAATTACAGCAGATAAATGACTATTGGTGTTCAAATACAAAATTATTACTTAAAGTATATTTTTTCATGAATGGAACAAACTAGACCCACGAGAATGATGTCACCCAATTTATCGCATGGCATTACATATGAAAAGTGAACATGCTTCTCAATAGGAAATATTTTTTTTTTATTTTACATAACTTTTTGATAATTTTTTTAAAATGTGCAATATCTCGAGAACGGTTCATGTTAGCGCTCTAAAATTTATGTCAATCGTTTTCTAATGAAAAATTACATAGGAAATGTCTATTTGTGTAACTTTATTAGCGGTTTTGACTTTTTGACGATTTTTTCAAAATTTCACTCAAAAATTTAGGGGGGGTTCTGTCCATTCGATTGCGTATAAAAACAATAGACTTCTAGTGTTTACAGATTCTGATTTTTGCACCAAATTTCGTTCGAATCGGTCCATTCGTTCGTCAGTTATCGTCTCCACAGACTCACTGACACACACACACACACACACACACACACATACATCACTTCAAAAATGTTTGATTCGTGATCAGGAAGCTTGAAACGTGCTCTCCCGTCGAAAACTAAAATTCGAATTTTCGACTCCGTCACAATACTTTCCTTATACATTATGTATATAAGGAAAGTAAAAAGTGCCTCGCTTATTTGCTGTGACATTTCTGAATAGTCTCAGCAACAGTAGATCGTTGTACGTTTTCAATCGTATTTAGGTCTTGTGTAGACGAAATTCTTTTGCTCAAGTCTTTTGGTAATCCCTTTTGGGCACGTATTATTCTCGTCTAAACTATCTTGTTTTCCATTAGGTACTAAATGTATAATAATGATAACGGTATCTTTTGCTCATCTTGACAGATAAAAATATTCATGTTTCTTAGCGACGGGGTGAAAGGGCGAAGATGAGTCATCTGGAAAAGTGATGAATTTGTGAAAAAATGTAGCTCACAAAACTTCGAATATTTAAGACTAGAATAATAGGGGCTCTACTGTACTAATTTTAAAGTAAATTAAAACACAAAACATATTCATATATCTATATGGATTCTATAAATTTATTTTTATCACATTAGAGGCTATACGGTTGAAGATCAGTGTCCAGGACCTACAATGAAAAGAGATTCCACCCAGAATATTATTGGAATTAGGTTGAGATTTCAAGTTTTCTCCTATGGTATATCCTTAAAAAGTGATATCATGATTAACATCCTTGTCGAAAATTCTGTCTTCAACTATTTCCATTTATACAAAATTAGCTTGCAGTTCCCAGTTTCCATGTTCTCTCCCTTTGTTACAGATAAATCAGAAAAGAAGTGATACTATTGATTGATATACTTATAGAAAATAATGTCTTTAACATTTTCATGCTTAATTACGCAGAAAGCAGACTCCAGTTTCTAAGTTATGTTCCATAGTTAGACATAAATCAGCAAAAAGTAATTCATTGATTGACATTCTTATTGAAACTTCTGTCTTCAACACTTTCATGAGGAGTTTAGAATGAAGTTTCCAGTTTCTAAGTTCTCTCCCATAGTTAGTGATAAATCAGCAAAAAGTGATACCATTGATTAACATCCTTATCGAAAAGTCTGTCTTCAACACTTTCATATGGAATTGCGTAGAATGCAGTTTACAATTTCTATGCTTTCTTCCATAGTTAGCGATAAATCAGAAAAAAGTGATACCATTTATTAACATCGTTATTAAAAATTCAGGCTTCAACATTTTCATACAGAGTTACGTAGAATGCAATTTCCAGTTTCTTTGTTCTCTCCCATAGTTAGCGATAAATCAGCGAAAAGAGATACCATTGATTGACATCGTTATTAAAATTCAGGCTTTAACGTTTTCATACAGAATTACGTAGAATGCAGTTTCCAGTTTCTAAGTTATCTCCCATAGTTAGTAATAAATAAGCAAAAATAGATACCATTAATTAATATCCTTATCGAAAGTTCTATCTTCAAGACTTTCATGCAGAATTACATAATGCGGTTTTCAATTTCTAAATTCTCTCCCATAGTTAGCGATAAATCAACAAAAGTGATACCATTAATCAATATTTCAGTCGAAAATCCTGTCCTTAATATTCCCCACTTATACAACACATTTGAGTGGATATATCGAATATGTGACTTTATTCTTTTTGGTACATAAAATTCTTCTATTTGATCCAGAGCACACAGTTGTGAAGAACGGATATTAAAAACCGCACCCCTCCCCCATTCACCGACTGTATACTCTTGCTCCTTTGTTCTTATCTAGTTTCACCCCGCGCCTCTTCACCGCCGAACATATTTGAAGAGAGGGAGTTTATTTAAATATATTATATCTCGATTTTAGTGCTTTTCGAATTCAAAATATGATGCCTGGAAGAAAAAAATTTTATATTGAAATGTAAGATTTATGACAGAATTTATCGTATTTATCTTGTATTAGAAGTTTTATGGTGTGCGCAGAAAAATTCAGAATATTGACAAACACAGGAAATATAAGAAGACCGCTTAGAGTAAAAAGGATGAAAATATTTAATACAGATCCAAAGCTAAGCAAAAAAATGAAGGTTGTAACAGCTTGACCATGGAAGTAAACGGTTGCAGTTAAAACTTAATGATGGAAAAACTTCCAAAATCGTTTGAGAAATTAATTCAGGTGGCCCTAGTATAAAAAAATCTGATGTCGGCAACACATGACTTTCCTTATATGATATAATGAATTTACTACTTTTACAGTAAAAAAAAATATGTTTTCCTTATAGTAGATACTTATATTCTTTCCAAGATATTGAATTTTTGACAATTAGTCGTCATTTTCATTGATTTAGAGTCATTTTAATCCATTTGGCGAGATTTTTTGTTAATTTGGCAACATTTCAAAAAGTCGCCAAGTTGGCGACATTCCGCTAAATTCGTCGCCAAAATCTCGCCAAGATTTACTCATGGAGAAATAAGTTATTCCTATAGCAGAAAAATGACTATTGGCATTCAAATACAAAAGTATTACTCGAAATATCTTTTCTCATGAATGGAATGAGCTAGATCCACGAGAATGATGTCACCCAATTTATCGCATGGTATTACATATGAAAAGTGAACATGTTTCTCAATAGGAAATATATTTTTTTTATTTTATATGATTTTTTTGATAATTTTTTTGAAAAATGTGCAATATCTCGAGAACGGTTCATGTTAGCGTTCTAAAATTTAAGTTAATCGTTTTCTAATGAAAATTTACATAAGAAATGTCTATTTGCGTAACTTTATTAGCGGTTTTGATTTTTTGACGATTTTTTTCAAAATTTCACCCGAAAATTTAGGGGGGTTCTGAACATTCGATTACGTTTAAAAACAATAGACTTCCAGTGTTTACGGATTGTGATTTTTGTACCAAATTTCGTTTGAATCGGTCCATTCGTTCGTCAGTTATCGTCTCCACAGGCTCACTGACACACACACACACACACACACACTTTCACGCACACACAGACACACACACACACACACAGACATCACTTCAAAAATGTTTGATTCGCGATCAGTGATGCTTGAAACGTGCTCTCCCGTCAAAAACTCCATTTCGAATTTTCGACCCCGTCACAATACTTTCTTTATACATTATGTATATAAGGAAAGTAATAAGTTCTACCGTATTTCTATTGCAAAAGTCTCGTATTTGATTAAGGGGACGGTAGACGTTGAAATTTTTTTTATTACTGTCCATATATACATAATGTATAAGGAAAGTATTGTGACGGGGTCAAAAACTCGAATTCGAGTTTTCGACGGGAGAGCACGTTTAAAGCATCCTTGATTACGAATCAAACATTTTTGAAGTGATGGCTGTGTGTGTGTGTGTGTCTGTGTGAAAGTATGAGTGTGTGTGTGTGTGTGTGAAAGTATGTGTGTGTGTGTGTGTGAAAGTATGTGTGTGTGTGTCTGTGTCAGTGAGTCTGTAGAGACGATAACTGACGAACGAATGGACCGATTCGAACGAAATTTGGTACAAAAATCACAATCCGTAAACACTGGAAGTCTATTGTTTTTATACGCAATCGAATGCTCAGAACCCCTCTAAATTTTCGAGTGAAATTTTGGAAAAATCGTCAAAAAATCAAAACCGCTAATAAAGTTACGCAAATAGACATTTCTTATGTAATTTTTCATTAGAAAACGATTGACATAAATTTTAGAACGCTAACATGAACCGTTCTCGAGACATTGCACATTTTTCAAAAAAATTATCAAAAAGTTATATAAAATAAAAAAAATATATTTCGTATTGAGAAACATGTTCACTTTTCATATGTAATATCATGCGATAAATTTGGTGATATTATTCTCGTGTATCTAGCTCGCTCCATTCATGAAAAAGATACTTTGAGTAATACTTTTGTATTTGAACGCCAATAATCATTTATCTGCTGTAAGAATAACTTATGTCTCCGTCCATAAAGCTTGGCGAGATTTTGGCGACGAATTTGGCGGAATGTCGCCAACTTGGCGACATTTTTAATTGTTGCCAAATTAACAAAAATCTCGCCAAATTGATAAAAATGACGCTAAATCAATGAAAATGACGACTAATTGAAGAAAATTCAATATCTTGGAAAGAATATAAGTATATACTATAAGAAAAACATGTTTTAACTGTAAAAGTAGTAAATTCATTGCATTATATAAGGAAAGTCATGTGTTGCCCACATCAGATTTTTTTATTAACACTTTACAACAAAGTTGAAAAGTGTTTATGACTTTGTTCATTCTGTCTGTCTGTCTGTCTGTCTGTCTGTCTGTCTGTCTGTCCGTTAGCACGATAACTGCCGTAAAAATGACTTAATCAAAATGAAATTTTAGTATGTTGTTCAGACGGTCTGTAGGACCTATGGGAATATAAATGAATAATATCACACAATTAGTTTTGGATTGAACCCGGGTTGAAGAAATGAAATACATTGAGCCCTATGGGACCTAATTTTTCTAACATATTTTAAGCGGATTTAAAATTCACAAATTGCTTCGAAAATTTTAGGTAATAGTCAAATTGTTCCATAAAATATATAAAAAAAAATTCAGCTAAATATATTCAGTAGTTTTTTAAATAAAAATTAAAATAATAATTACACATCTTATATGAAACGATCACGTGACCATGATATGAAACGATCACATGACCCACTTCAAAATGAGATATGGCATCCATCTTGTTTCAAATTCGTGATTTTTTAAAGTTCTTTTTAATTCATATTGAGTGTTGTATCCATCCTAAAACTACTTTATTTCTGCTTAAATTCTGTGCATCTACATACTAAAACAACACAATGACAATATATTTGAGTTTAAATTCTCATTCAAATTTGATTATTTCTACAATTAAGCCTATTTTTCACCTATGTAAAATGTAAACAGCAAAATATGTAGAATGAGTTGTATTAGAATTACTGTATTTCTTTAACACAAAATAATTCAGTCCATGGAGTCTGCATGGCTGATATGAATGAAATATTAATTGATTTTATAAACAGAAGGACGATATTTTTCGATGAAGTTTTAAGCATAAAGTTTATGAATTGTAGCTCCATGGTCTTAATTTTTAATTAAAATAAATTATTATAGTATTGTGATGAATGAAATGGAGAAAGTTATGAATGAAATCCTGCTTTTATAGAGAGATCCACGCGTGTTATTTTTTCTATGACGTCATTTGAATTAATTTCAGTTGTTTTCGATGAAGTTTTTAAATATAATAAATTATCGTAGTATTATGATAGATTTAAAAATATTACCGTGGAATGTATTGCATTTTAGAGATATTTAAACCACGCAATTTATATTTCAATGCCGTCTTTTGAATGAAGTTCATTTTTTTCAATGAAGGTTTAAGTTTTCAAATATAATAAATCAATGTAGTATCGTGATAAGTTTTAAAATATTACCGAGGAATGTATTGCATTTTCGACTTTTTTAAATAAAATTGCATTGAAGTTGGAAAGTGTTTCATAATCAATGCTTTAAGCATGATTGATCTTTCTTGTTGTAAATGTAGTAAATTCATTGCATTATATAAGGAAAGTCATTTGTTGCCCACATCAGATTTTTTATTTATTGACTTAGAAACATGAGAATTTGTATACATATTCCTCTTAACATTACTATATAAAATACCATTCAATTTTTTTCAATTTTGTTATGATTTTTTTTAATTTAATTTTTTTTAACGAAAATTTGAAAATGCTCTTTGAATGCCATTTGTTCACATTTTTGATTAATTTTACATTATGATCACTCAAAAACACATTATGAACAAACTTGGGTATTCATTTTTAAATCGTTTGGAAAGTTAATTTTTTAAAAATATTTTTCTGTATTGAAACTTAATTTTCATCATTTAATTAGGTTCTTATTCACTTTTAATTACCTTAATAAAGTACAATTATAAAATGCATACCCAGTTTCATTAAAAAGTATGAGAGGTGCCTTATTTCCAAATTTAATGCATCTCAAACAAAAATTAAGACGCATGGAACATTTTAAAAATGTGAAATCGTTGACAATTTCGTTAAAAAAAAATTCATTTAACCTTTTGCTTACGGGTGGGTCAGCGTCCATCCCAAACGAAGAACCTTCCGAAAAGACAGGTATTTGACATACCCTATTGCAAACAATTCGACTTCCTATGCAGGCATTGGCGTCCATGGAAATCGCTGACAGAAACATTGCACCTGCTGCAGCAGGTGCAATATTTCTGTTAGCGATTTCCATGGACGCCAACGCCTGCAAAGGGGGATCGAACTGTTTTCGATAGGGTATGTCAAATACCTGTCTTTTAGGGAGTTTCTTCGTTTGGAATAGACGCTGTCCCACCCGTAAGCAAAAGGTTAAACTATATATTGATATCAATATCTGGAATTCGAAACTTTTCGTGAAAACAATACTCTCTCCATACTATATTACATAGTATGAGAAAATAAAAATACATATACTAAACAATACAATTTTCTATTGTGTTAAACGAGAACAGATAGGACTTTACTAGCATTAGCAACATCTAGATGTAAGTTTCTAAGCATTATGGTATTTTTAAGCTTTTCATCCATATTATCTCCTTTCTCGAACTCAATGAATTTGACATAATTGCGCATATTTTCTATCTTAGACATTAGTCGGTTCGCTCGGAAAATATTGACGGATCATAAGATTTCTCAAACGTATTTTTATAAAGTTAGCTTCTCTGGTAAAAGTATTGCAAATAAATGAAAGTGAAAATCTATTCTTAGAGTTATTTAAGGTCAAATAAAGCAAACAAGTTGGAAAGGTGAAAAAAAAAACTATTGAATGCGATTATACAACATCCGAATCAAACATAATTACTCTACTACTATGTAATTAATTTACATACCCTTATGCAAATTTATACAGGGAGATTCCATTGCTAGGAAACCTAAACATTCCTCAATAACTTTTTAATTTTTGTATGGCTATCTATGAAAATTGACATGGACGAAGTTTATCGAAGTCCATAGAAACAGAATTGACATCCTTAAAGACACGATATGGCTGGAGGCTGCTGCCATTCACGATGTCACATTTGTCTTCCACATACCTGTCTTCGTCAATTTATAGACTTGTATAAAAAATATGTTTGGATGCTGGGAGAGGCAGGTACTTATATGCTGGGGGAGGCAGGTGCTTAGATACTGGAGGGGTCAGGATGCTGAAGCTGTTCTTTTTCATTCAGTATATACTTTAGGCAGATCTTGTTTTACAACATAAAATGTAAGTATATGCCATATTTTAAAGAAAATGGTACAAAAATAAAAAAAGTTATAGAAGAAATTTTGGGTTTCCGGGCAAGAGAATCATCCTGTGCAAACGGACAATATCTACAGCAATGTGTTATCAACATATACATATACAGGGTTCCAAGAAAATTCTTTACGCACTCCTAAAAACTTTGTAACGAAAGGTCCTTACGTGTACACATTGGGTCTTTTCATCATTAGGTCATTAAGTCTTAAGTGACTACACCTGAGCGAATAAAAACCATTGCAGTGCTCATAACTATGAATTAAAAAATAGGTCAGGAACTCGGCGATACAGGGAGATAGACGAAATAAGTCTATTACAAAGTTGTAGAGAATTGTCTAATTAGTAGAATCGGCAACAGGAACGAACGAAACGCGTATGTGGAAGTCAATGAATATATGTTAAAAAGTTGTATCATCGGCTCTTTATCTTTGCCCTCGTTGATACAACTTTGATGATACAATTAACGTACTTTGACAACCTGCAATACTTGTCAAAGTATGCCATGATGTTCTATTTGGAATTCAAATATGCATTTCATCTGATGGATGGCCTTTAAAACGAGATCTGCACTTAATTTATGTTTATGTAAGTGTAGTTCATTATATCATTCCTGAAAAGAACAACCCTTCCCCAGTAACCATGTTGTGTCAGATAAATACATTCTATAACACTTTTACAGTCGATTCCTACTCATTAGACAATGCTAAATAACTGTGTAATTGGGCTTTTTTCGGTCTCATTTTGTTGCATAATTTGCTTTTCTAATATTTTAAATTTCCATTACGGGTGCTGCAATCACTTTATTAGATCGGGCGTGGTTACGATACAATAGATACACCTAGCGTGTACACGAATGGACATTTCCTTGCAAAGTTATTGGGGGTACTTTATTGGAACCTTATATAGTATTTTAGCTTTGAAACAATTTTAGCCTCCCAATGACTAGCACATGCAAAATGTTTAGTTATATCTTTACTTTAGTTATATATTTAGTTATCTAGTTATTTGGTTATTTGTAATTACTATCACATCTGTCGTCATTATTATCATATTTGGTACGACAGCCCAGGATAAGCCATGGCCTTCCGCTGAAAATTCCTTCAGGACTGTCTATTTCTAGACCTGGTCTGCCAGTCTCTTGCCTTCAATCGCTCTAAAATCCGAATCAACTGAGTCAATCCATCTCAACTTTGGTTTTCCTCTTTTTCTACTAGTAAAGGGCCTTGCAGCAAACATCTTCTTTACCGGGTCCCTTTCATCCATTCTAGCAATATGAGAGGCCCAGTTCATTCGCTTAATTTTAAAATATTTAATAATATCGGGTTCCCAGAAAGATCTATAAATCTCTGAGTTAAAACGCCTTCGCCATAGGCCATTCTCTTTTATTCCACCAATGATGCCTCTGAGTACCCTACGCTCAAAAACAGCAACTGTACCCTCTCCATTTTTACCCTCTCCAAGACCATGTTTCTGAACCATACATTAGTACCGGCCTAATGATAGTTTTATAAATAAGGAACTTTGTTTTTCTAGAGAGAAAACAAGACCTCAAAATAGGGCGAAGTCTAAAACATGCCTTGTTGGCCAGTGAAATACGATTTTGAACTTCAGGGATAATATCATTTTTTGCATTAACAAAAAATCCCAGGTATTTAAAACCAGAAGCAGTTTCAAACTCATGTGGACCAATTTTCAAAAAGTTGGCCGTAGCACCAGTCGGTGTTTTCGGTACTGGCATATATTTGGTTTTAGAAACATTTACAATCAATCCGATTCAACTTGCAGCTACCTCTAAGGAGGAAAAGGCTTCTCTCAAAGTCGAAACACTCCTAGCAACTATATCGATATCATCAGCGTAGGCTATGAGCTGTACAGACTTGTGTATGATGTTTCCCCGTACATCAATTTTTGAATCTCGTACAGCCTTCTCCAGTGCGATGTTAAAGAGAATGCTCGAGAGAGAGTCCCCTGTTGTACACCATTACTGACACTTAGGCTCTCGGAAAGGACGCCCAAAAATTTGATTTTACATTTGGTGTCATGCAATGTACACATCACAAGTCTAATCAGTTTAGCAGGAATATTAAATTCATACATTGCATCCATTAAATGCTTCCTACTCACGCTGTCAAATGCAGCCCTAAAGTCAATAAACAATTGGTGAGTGTCAATACTATATTCAATTGATTTTTCCAGAATCTAACGCAAACAGAAAATTTGATCAATAGTGGATTTTCCTCCTCTAAATCCAAATTGATAGCTACCAATCTCAGAATCAGCAAAAGGCCTGAGTCTCTGACACAGAATAGTGGAGAGGATTTTATAACATGTGCATAGAAGGGTGATACCCCTATAATTGGAAGAGATCATTGGGTCTCCCCTCTTAAGGATGGAGCATAAAATGCCAATACTCCATTCCGATGGCAGCTTTTCCGAGTTTCAAATAATCAAAATAAGTCTATGCAAGTATTCAAGCAATCGGGGACCTTCAATCTTAAGCAACTCTGCAGAGATAAGATCATGCCCAGGTGACTTATTGTTTTTGAGCCTTTTGATTGCCGACTCAACTTCATCTCTATCAGGAGGAGGTATCAGTTCATCATCAATAAAGCCTAGGAAGCCATGTTCACATCTGTCAATCTTTACTAAATCGTGTAGTATTGTACTAGTACTTCAAGATGAATACTTTTTTAACTCACTCAGGTTATAGAACGATTCTTGGCATACGAATCATCAATGGTTTTAATTAAGCCTAATCAGCAATTTCCCAATCTGCTGTAAACAGATTAAAAATATCTGAAAATCGTATTATTTTGATTTTCCAATTTTCTTGATATTTTTTTCCTACGGCTAATGATAAAACCAAGAAAAGGGAGACAAATTAGATGAAAACTGCTGTCTTCATTTTCTACTTATAACACCGTATATAAGTGGATTTATTGAATATAAGTTTTTTTCCCTTTTACTCCGCAACCAGCTTCGATTTGAACACAGAAATGCGGATATTAAAAACGTATATTCCCCTTTTCTCTGACAGTGTTTGTTTTTCTTTTGTTCTTAGCTTCCCCCCTTTTCATACAATATATTTTTAATATCTCGTAACGATTGAAATTTTCTCTTCGAAATGTTCCTTTCCCCTAGATACTTTCTGCTGTGACATAAATGTAACAAGAGGCAATGAGATTGACAAAAATAGTATGTGAACGTTAAAAAAAATTATGGAGGACCTTCATATTTTGAATGATGTATGAACTGGAATCTATATCCACCGTTGTCCAGAATTTAAAACAGGGATTAATTGAATTCGTTAAGTTTTTTGAAAGGCTTAGTTGCCTGCTACTCGAGCACAAGCTTAAATTGCAAAACACACGCGAGCATATATATGCTCGTTCTAATTAGGCACCCACTCACATCTTAGACACCTGCTCGGGTACGTAATAGGTCTTGGCCCCTGCGCTGGATTCATCGAATTCAACGCCCTAACACGACTGCGTAGTACGCCCTAAATACGCATTTTGTCCTGTGTGCGGTTGTATAAGCTCCTTTGATAAGCCCTACATAAGCTCTCTTGATATGCCCAAGCTCTTCTGATACGCCTTAAATAAGCTCTTTTTATTTTCACTCTTTAACCGCTCTTTAATTTTTGAAAAACAGCAGTTATTCAAAAACAGTAACCTCAGATCCGGAAATGGTAAACAGCTGGAATATGATACTGAATCCATATCAGCCATTATATAAGCTATATCTATAGTCAATCCTGAAAGACATATGTTTCAAAAAATTTTTTTTGAACTGGAAGTGGAAATCCCTAGTGAATCCCCATTCTTTCTGAAGTTTGATGATGAATCCATAACAGTCATCATCTAGGCTATATTTATAACAGATTTCGGCCAAAAAGATTGCCAAGGACTGAACAATTGTAGGTTTTATTGTTGATTCTTATAAACAAAGGGTTTTGTAGCTAAGATTGTTGTGAAATTTTACGATTATAATGTAATTATTAATTTCACTTAACAATTATATGTCATACTATTGATTCCTATAAATAGAGCATCCGATTCTTATAAACAATCTTGGAAACTACGAGATGTTTCAAAAAATTTTTTGAATCGGAAATGAAAGTCCTTAGTGAACCAAACAGCTTCTCTAGAATTTAGTGCTGAATTCATATCGGTTATCATTTAAGCTCTATAGCCCGTTTTGAGAAATAAATAGATGTTGCAAGGAATTATTTTGAACCTGAAGTGGAAAATTTTAGTGAAGCGCGCTTCCGCAATTTTATATTGAATTCACATCAGCCATCCTCTAAGCTATATGTATGGCAAATCCTGAGAAATGAATATTTTATGAAAAATGCCAATTTTTGAATCGGAAGTGACATCTTTAAAACCGGAAATGGAAATCCTTAGTGAGCTCCTTTACACCCTTTCAGATTTGATATTGAATCCATATCAGTCATTATCTAAGCGCTATCTATTGTCAGTTGTTAGAAATAGCCGTTTCGAGTAAAATATTTAAAGCGGAAGTGGTGAAAACTCGGAAGTGAAAATTCTTAGTAAACTTCCCAACCTTCTTTAAAATTTGATATTGAATCCATATCAGCCATTTTCTAAGCTCTGTCAATAGTAATATATACTGTGAAATAGATGATTTAAGTAAAATGGAAATTTTTGAACTGTAAATGGAAAAGTAATCAGACGTTGAAATCCTTAGTGATTCTTCCATCCTCCTACTAAATTTGATGTTGAATTCTAAGCAATTATTATCTGAACCGTACCTATAGCAAATCCTGAGTAAAACGTGTTTAAAAGGAAATTCTTTGAAAAAACAATAAATAGCATGTTCAAGTTTTTACCACCAATAACTCAAAAGTTACAAATTTTGAGTTGTATATCTTCTGAAGTGGGATGGGAGGAGAGTATTGTATCATTGAAGAAAAAGTAATGTTACAAACGATATTTGGTGATAATAAAAATGAACTATCTTGTCAAATGTATTAATATCTTCTTATATATTTTGTAACTTTGACGAATGACATGTTTCTTTCTAAAGAGTAAAAATCAAAAAAATCCCACTTTCTATCCTACATTTCCAAACAATTAACTCGAAGGAACCTTAAGTACACATCTTAAATTTCCACTAGGATACTTCAATTAGAACAGTCAAACCTCTCAACGGGGATGGTTCGAACACGTAGAGTGACAATTCTGACAGACGATTCTTGTAAACGATTCTGCAGCGCACGCCTACAAGCTCCCTTGAGAATTTTGTTCGAACCTTGTTGATTGCATAGGTTTCGTTCGACAAGACACTTTGGAATTTAGGATCTAATGGAACGTGTTGCTGTAGAGGCATCTTTATAATAGATTTATCGGAACACCTTGGTAATTGCTTGGAAATGGCGCATGCGAAGAAACTTAAATTGGCATTTAATATTAATTTTCGGTTAAAAGTTTTGGTTAAAAAAGGTTTTATTTCCATAGGCTTCTAACTAATCTCTCTGTATTAAAATTGATCCTGCGAATTTTTGTCTTTGCATTGCAAACACATGGAAATACGTACCGTTCTGAAATTTTACATATTGACTAATGTGAAATAGTAGATGTGCAAGACAGGCTTAGAATTTTAATTGAAGTCTTAGTTAATAAAATTTTATTTAATATGAAATTTAGAATTGCCCGCATGGACAAAGATTTAATGGGTCGAACCGGCTGACAACTTCACTGGGATTTGCTGTTGTTAAAAATGCCACTAAGATTGGTGACCGAAGAGAGACTTTAATTTGATTTAATATTAATTTTCGATTAAAATGTTTGGTTAAGGATGGTGTTACTTTTATTTTAAGATGCTGTATATTTATATAAGTTTCTAACTCACCTCTCTGTTAAAATCGATCTTGCTCACCTGCTAATTTTTGTCTTTGTATTACGAACAGATGGAAATACAGACAGTTCTGAAATTTTATATATTGACTAGTATGAACCAGTAGATCTACAAGACAGACTTAGAAGTCTTAGTTAATTAAATATTATTAAATTTAAAATTGCCAGTATGGGCAAGTATTTAATGGGTCGAGCTGGCTTCCAACTCCTATGGGTTTGGTTGTTGGCAGAAATGTCGCAAAGATGGACCAGAACTAAAGAACGTTTTGTTGTTGATTACTTAGAAACATTTCGCAACTGTGATTGCCAAGAACAATTATGATTACAATGCAATTAATAATGCAGATACCAATTATATGTCTTATTGCTGTTTCTTATAAACAATAAAACATAATAATAATTACAGAAACCAACTTTTTGGGATCACGAATTGGTTATAAATACATCTCAGTTTCAGTTTATTTTCATCATAGAAGGCCATAGAGAAAATGATCTTACAGTACTATCAACGATAATCGAAAATGCTCCAGAATTGCTAATAGGCCGTTAAAAATATATGCAACAGCCATATTTTCTAAAGCTTGTATAAATGTAGTGAAATTCGCTATTGGAAAGAAGGATGTCAAATGCAGAAAGTTGCAAAAGATCAGAACATTCCTGTTTTTACGACGGTATTATGCAAATTATGGTAACAAAAGACATCCCCGAGGTTGCCGAACGGAGCAAGCAGTGATGAAGCTCAGAGATCATAAAAATATTGTAAGATAAATTCAAATAATAGTCCTATTCCTAGATTCATTTAAAAGCTTTGAAATGGTGTATAATGATGTAGCCGTAAAAGTACCAAATTTCTTTATAGGAGATATTTATTCAGCGTCGAAAACATTTAATATGGATATTTCACTTAAATTTTAGGCTCCAAAATAGACAAAAATAGTATGTCGGAAATGCCTTCTGTTGCCTACATTAATAACTTTCATCCTATTCTCTTTCCAGGACGGGTTTATGACATTGCGATGATTTTTGCAAGTGAATAATAGTGATATGATTTTCTAGTGATGATTTTCTAGTGAATAATAATGTTATTTTTGCGGATTCTAGATTTTAAATGATATTGCTCAACATGCGCTAAAATAAAATGATTTAAATGGTAGCATAAAATACACCCTTATCATTTTTATCCTGCTCCAACAATCCTGTCCTATTGCAACAAACATAATAGAAAATACATTAATTTGAAAATTTTTTGCTCAAAGTACAACAAATGAATCATTCCCGTAGTCATATCTCAAGACTGTAACTGATGTAACACAATGAAAAATATAGTGCATTTATAAAACTTATTTCAATATAAATTTATTTATTGTTTAATTGTGACAAATTAAACAAAATCGTCTGCCGTATTTAATTTTACATTTTTACTTTCCCTGCAATATATGGTAATGTATAGGGAAAGTATTGGAATCATGTCGAAAATCGCAACTCGAGTTTTCGATGGATCTACACGTTTCAAGACCTCTAGAATACGAAAAATTCATTTTTAGCGTGGCGTCTGTGTGTGTGTCTGTGCAGATTTTGTATCCACTCTAACAAAAAATTAATAAACCGAATTTCACAAAATTTTGTAGGTAAGTCACTTGTGGGCGAGTCTGGTGCTGATTAGTTTTGGGTACGATTCGGGATAAAAGAACCCGCCTATTTTTGCGAAATGGCCGGCAAAAGCTTGTATCCACTCTAACTGAAAAACTAATGGACCGAATTTCACAAAATTCGGCAAATAAGTCATTTATGGGTCACCCTGGTGCTGATTAGATTTTGGTATACTTCGAAAAAACATAAACTGCCTTTTTTTGCAAAATGGCCCGCAAAAATCGTCAAAATCTAAACTAAAGAACTACATATGCTCAAATATATCCATTAAATGCTTGTTTAATACGTAACTTTTAGCGAAGAAAAGAATAAGACCAACCCCATTACACTAGGGTTCACCGTTCTTGAGATATTTTAGTTTTTCGTTTTTTCTCTACGCCGCCTTTGAAAATAAATCCGGTTACCGAATGAGAACGAAAATTGAATTAAAAGTGAAATAAATTTAATTAAAATAAAGAGAACGTGGATATAAGTTTGCAGGGAAAGTCATGTGCTGCCCACATAAGATTTTTTATAATTGTTATGACAAACCTAGAAATTCGAGACAAGGTCTCGACAAGCGCAGTGAGACAGAGAACAATATATAGACAGAGAACAATATAGACAGAGAACAATATATATATATATATATATATATATATATATATATATATATATATATATATATATATGAGAAGGAATACAAGCAGCAATGAACTCAAGACTTGTGTAGACTTCTTAAACTTCACTAGACACTTCAATTAGGTGAACCAAATCCCACGACGAGGATGGTTTAATCAGTCTATGTGACAATTCTGACAGATTTCTTGTAAACGATGCTGTAATGCGCAACCTATTGCCTCCCTCGAGGATTTCCTTGGAACTGCGCTGATTGTACAAGGACGTTGTTCGACAGGACACTTTGAGGCATGGTGCGTAATAGAAAAAGTTATTGGGGGCATCTTTATAGTAGCTTTGTTAGAGTATACTTTGGGAGAAAATAATTGAAAATGAGAACTGAGGTGGTAGGGTCTATAAGATGTATCGTTGATATTTTATTTTATTGTATCCAGTTTTATAATAAAACATTTTTAGATTGTTCTCGATGTTTTTGGAGCACATTTTTAAATCTAATTTATTAAAATTATATATATTGTGTATGATAGACTTGTTAGAGTACTTTGGAAAATAATTGAAAATAAAAACGTGGAGGTAGGGGTCTATAAGATTTGTCAGTGATATTCTATTTTACTGAATCCAGTTTTATAACAAAACTATTTTAGATTAATGTATTAAAATTATATATTTTTTAATTTCTGAATGGAATAAAGTAAAAGTTATCGTCCTAAATAATTTTACTTTATATAAATCTGATATAAGTAGCATATGATTTTTTATGCATCACATTTATTTATTTCTTTTTTTATATTTATTAGTATATAAAACGAATGTTTTGCAGTTGAAGTTACTTCTTCTATTCAGTTTTTCAATAGTTTAATTTTTCATTTGGCAGTATGGAACATTTTTATTAACGGTATATAGGAAAAATAAAATAAAACTAGAAATCTATTTGAGAAAAGAATATTTTAGAGCAAACCTTCGATCAAATTTGTGTATAGTTATGAGTTATTCCATGAAGAGTGCAAAAACGGTCTACAGATGCTGGTATCTGCAATTAGAGCTCGATAGGTACAACAATTATTAGTTTGAAACTTCATGTGCCTGACACGTTAGATTTTTTTTAATTTGTTACCGAGATGCTTAACGATAAAATTAGTTGATTGCTTTCATTCTCTTAACTTCTGTTGATAGTCAAACAAACACAAAACTATGTTTTCTAATACTACTAATTTAGGCGTCAGTAGATAAGGAAATATCCAATGATATGAACAAAGTAAATAATGCTCATACCCCCTTCCCCTATATTTTATTTTAAATTTATGATACTTAATATCCAGCTGACAAGGATTTTCCTTCTACTTAATGCATTTCATAATTTCTTCAAGAATCCTTCAGTTTATGACAATCTGCTAACATAACAGTGTTTTTACTGTCATTTTCAATAGAGAAGGATGGTATTTCATTTCTAAAAAAATGTTCTCGCTTTTGTACATCTTAAAATATTCGAAAGCTTATCTACAACGTCTTTACACGCCATATTGCCTGTGAACATGAAAAATAATATTTAAAGGCAACCACTGTTATTATTTAAAGGTCCAGGTTGCATAGACCTTGCTGATGAACTATGGAGTTGGAGACAGATTTGGAGACAGATTCGGCGAAATGTTGTCAACTTGGCTGCCTTTGTTTAATTTTAAAAACTACTTGTTTTTTTTTAGATTGGATTAGAAGTTCCCAAATTACACCGCTTTTCATATATATTTCCACAGAGGGCATATAATTAGGTCACCGTTTAGTTAGAAATTGTCGTTACCATGTTACGATAGAAGTGAATTATGAAATACGCCAGTGTTGTGAATTCGTTAAGCATTTAATGTCTGTTTTTTTTACTTGATAGTTTTTTTTTATTTTGTTGTGAAGCTACAGAGTTATTAGATTTATATTGTTTATGTTTAAGCTTACAGGTGTTTTAAATTAATGTAGTGGTTATCAAGAATCTCGAAGACATCCTTGTATCCTGAGACTACAACCACAATTCCAACGGATACGTCGTAAGAGTATGTACTCAGTAAGCTGCAATTACTTTTGACCGAAAAGCGAAGTGTTTTGGAAGTAAAAGGATGAATCACGAAACTGACAGGCTAGTTGGAATAGCCTTGTAAATGATCCTACTGTCTTTGTTTATACACTCCCAAGAGAATTTTTCTTTACATTAAGGGAATTGTTAGACTATTGTGTAGAAATATCGCGACAACAGCTATCTGTTAAATGCAATGGGATGCAGCACCAACTTATACGTAATAAATTATCTCGATTTTGTTGGCAGTATATATTTTTACTTTCCCTGCAATACATGGTAATGTACAGGAAAGTATTGGATTCGTGTAGAAAATCACAACTCGAGTTTTCAATGGATCTACGCATTTCGAGCACTTTAGAACCAGAAAAAACTATTTTTAGCATAACTTCTGTGTTGTTGTTGTTGTTGAGACCTAGTCCGTCCGGCCTACCAGAAAGGTGCAAGGTAACTGTTTGGACGGCCGGGAATAGCCACCTAATTTAGACAGGAACCCTGTGGGGGAAGCATCCACAGGAACTGTACCCTCCTTCTCCAACCACAAACCTCTAGGAAGGACTTACAGACCCACATGTTTAACGTGATCGTACTCCGCGTGAACATGGCGGCAGTTTTGGCAGCGGAGGGAATCGAACCTGGGCCTACCGAGTGCCACTCTCGCGCGCTAACCACTGGGCAACCGCGTCCTAGCCTCTGTGTGTGCGTTTACTGTGCGTCTGTCCCTATGTGTGTTTACTGTGTGTCTGTCTGTGTGTGTGCCTACTGTGTGCCTGCCTGTCTGTGCTTCCGTATGTTTATTTGTCTGTCTGTGCAATGTATACACTGTATCTCAAAAATGAATTGACTGAATTTCACAAAATTTGGTAGATAACTCATTTGTGGGTTACATTGATTTTGATCAGAATTTGTTGAGATTCGATGGAAAAGAACCTGCCTTTTTGTGAAATGGACCGCAAAAATCCTGAAAATCTAACATAAAAGACTAAAGTGTTCAAATGTATCAATTAAATGCTTATTTTATACGTAATGACGACGAAGAGAAAAAGACCAACTCCATAATTCTAAGACTAACCATTCTCGAGATATTGTAGTTTTTCGCTTTTCTGTCACTTCGTCTTTAGAAGCACGCCCAGTCTCCAAATAAATGAAAATTGAATTAACACTTCAAATGCAGTGTAATTTCAAATAATTATCCGAGTCACTTCATGCAATTATTCGAGTTACTTCATGCAGTTAAACTCAGTTTAATAAATTGTGAAAAAATAAAAATAAAATGAATTGAGTCTGTATATATTATAATTATATATTATATATAATATTATAATATATATTATATATAATATGTATAATATATATTATAATATTATAAAGTCATATTTTTTAATTTTCATACATTTCACAGATTTTTACTTTCCCTGCAATACATGGTAAAATATAGGGAAAGTATTGGAATCATGTCGAAAATCGCAACTCGAATTTTCGACGGATCTACACGTTTCGAGGCCTCTAGAATACGAAAAAAACATTTTTAGCGTGACGTCTGTGTGTGTGTCTGTGTGTGTGTCTGTGTGTCTGTCTGTCTGTGCAGATTTCGTATCTATTCTAACTAAAAAACTAATGGACCGAATTTCATAAAATTTGGTAGGTAAGTCACTTGTGGGCGAATCTGGTGCTGATTAGTTTTGGGTATGATACGGGATAAAAGAATCCGCCTTTTTTGCGAAATGGCCCGCAAAAATTTGTATCCACTCTAGCTGAAAAACTAATGCACCGAAATTCACAAAATTGGGTAAATAAGTCACTTGTGGATCACCCTGGTGCTGATTAGATTTTGCTATGATTCGGGAAAACTAATCTGCTTTTTTTTGCAAAATAGCCCTCAAAATTCGCCAAAATCTAAAGTAAAAAACAACGTATGCTCAAATATATCCATTAAATGCTTGTTTAATACTTAATTTTTAACGAAGAAAAGAATAAGACCATCCCCATTACACTAAGACTTGCCGTTTTTGAGATATTTTAATTTTTTCGTATTTTCTCTACTCCACCTGTGAAAACAAGTCGTTATCAAGTGAGAACGAAAATTGAATTATAAGTGAATTAAATTTAATTAAAATAAAGAGAACGTGAATATATGTCTGCAGGGAAAGTCATGTGCTGCCCACATCAGATTTTTTAAATATTATAATTGGCTAACGTTATTTTGTCTTTACTGACGCCCCAGAAGCTCCCAATAAGCTAGAAGACTGAATCTTTGCCGATTTATAGTATCGACTACGGGGCAGAACTTAACGAAGCTGAAATTTTGATTATCTCTCTCAGGGGAAGAGAAAATGGGGTTTTTCGAAAAGACTTTCCATACACTCCAGAAGCACTAATTGACTTAGAAATCTGAATCTTCACGCATTTATAGTACCGACCATGAGGCAGAACATATCATAGTCGGATTTTTATTTCGATTTCTTCCTCATGGTAAACAAAACATTGGAGGGGGTGGGTCAAAACGTCTTTCCAAAGCCCTCCAAAAACAGCCGGTGATCTAGAAGACTGAAGTTTTCTACACCTATAATGTCAACCACAGTAAATAAATTAACTGAGCCAATTTTCGATTGGGATGAGTATTTTCCATTCTTATCGTCATACATTGTTAAACAAACAAACAAAAAAGTTGGAGTCTAATTTTTTAATAGTGGTAGTTACCCTGTTTATCACAGGCTTAATTACTACTACATACACATTAGTGGTTCCAGAGGGCGAGGGGTGGGGATAGGTGACTTTAGCCTCCAAATTGAAATCATCGGCACTAAATAAAATGTTTTCGCTTCTATTGTACCTATATACGTATGAGCCAACGGCCCTACCGTGCTGAAAACACCGGTTCTCGTTAGATCACCAAAGTCAAACAGCATCGGGCGCGGTTAGTACTTGGGTGGGTGACCACCTGGGAACACCGCGTGCTGTTGGCACATTTCGGGCGCTGTAGCCCGGTGGTTTGCGCGCTGGATTTTTACGCTGCCACCGTGTTCATGCGGAATACGATCACGTTAAACATGTGGGTCCGTAAGTCCTTCCGAGAGGTTGGTGGTAGGGGAAGTAGGGTACGGTCCCTGTGGATGCCTCTCCCACTGGATTCCGGTCTAAATTGGGTGGCACTTCCCCGGCCGTCCAAACGGTTACCTTACACCTTTCTGGTAGGTCGGACGGTCTGGGTCTCAACAACAACCTATATACGTATATTGTACCTATGTACGAGATTAAAGAGATACCCTCTCCCTAAAGCCAAATTCTGGATCCGACACTGAGCATACATAGATCTATAGCTTTTCAGAGTGCAGACCTGGATCCGCCACCATACATACATAGATTTATAGCTTTTCAGAGTACATACCTGCTAGCCCAGCTAACCAACTTGGGTTTATAGCTTTCAGTGGGACATCGAGGCGCAACCACTTAATCTCTTTTCCAGCAAAGCCGCAACCTCGGTCGCGAAACACGGCGGAATCATTCACCGGGCAGGGGCCGAAGGCACCTGCCGGGCCCGACTCCGGTCACCAGCCAGACCTGGGCTCAGGGCATAAATAGCCACAGTCCCGTGATCCGGCCACCTGGAAGAGTCCGGGGACTGCCTCATCACTTCCGCGATTGCATCCGTGAGTCATCAGCAGCGAGGTTGATTACCCCCGGATTAATTTGCCCCCCAGTTTGGAGGATCAAGGCTACAGAGCCAACATCCGAAACCACCATCTTGGGTGGCCCGCCCCGGGGGGATAGCTTTTCAGAGTGTAGTTCTTCGTGTGCTATAATCTAAAATATCTCATTCCTCTCCTTAAAACAAAAATTCTGGATTCGCCACTATACATACATAGATCCATACCTTTCCAGATTGCAGATCGATTCTTCTGTATGATCTAAAAAAATCTTATCCCCCCTCCCCCAAGCCAAATTCTGGATCCGCCACTGTACATACAGAGATCCATACCTTTCCAGAGTGCATATCGATCCTTCTGTATGTGGTACGCACAATGCACCAGTTGTGAAATCGAAACCACACGACAACTCAAAAGTGGCTAGTACATTAATAACAACCCAGGAAGTGCTTTTAGTGCAAACATTTCCCAGTCTGGAAGAATTAGATTCCAGATGATAACAAGCAAGAGAGAAAAATGAAGGAATGCGAAAATAATCACACATTGATATATCAATCAAACAAAATATTCATTTATTAACTTATTCATCATCTAGATATTACTTTCAATTCTAGAAGTAATTTTACTTATCATACAATATACAGTATCATATCTTTCTTATTTAATCAATATTACTTCCGTCATTCAAACATCAAATAATTATCATATTAGAATTGAAATTATATTAAATCATTAAATTCCATGTGCCTGTGTTAAATATTAAATTCCTTCACTTGGAACTTTAGTTCCAGAATTTTTGATACAAAATTCACCTCGAGTTCCCGTGCAGAACAAAAGAAAAGAAAGTTCCAAAGGTAACGTTCATGATACGGCTCATGACAAAATGTAGAATTTCACGTCCAAAACCGAAAGAATAAAAGTTCTTTAGGACCTTCCTCTGCGATCCAAATCAAAAACAGGCAAAACTCCGATCTCTTTCAATCAGTATTAGGAACCGAAACACGACATAGGCTTACAAGGACATCACGGTCAGATGAAGGGAACTTCCTAAAATAAAAAAAGAATTTTAGAATTTTGAAAAGAAAATTTGAAATTCTGCAGGAACTGGAACATCTTCATCTTCTCAATCCAGGAAGGGTTTCTATCAGAAACAAATATTCCACCGACGAAAATTAGCCATTTTTGGCCAAAGCTTTGTCTTAATCTTAAGACCACATTTTCGCACGTCTTCACAGCATAACGCCGTCCAAGAGAAGAGCGCGAAAAGGCGCAAACAAACTCCGAAGTTCTCCAAAATGCCGCTTCCTGATTGGCAGGACAGAGGCGCACCGCAACAGAAGTTCCCTCGAGACACTACGTCACTCCCGACAGAGACAGTGATCTTTTCAATATCAACTGCTCCGAGACAAAACCCAGCTTTTAATGTAAAAGCAATCCGGACAAGGCTTAACGAAAAATAACTGTTACAGGCACGAATCAAAGAGAGCTTTTCTTTCAGCAAAATACAAAATGCTCATGGCGCACAGAATGGCGACATGACATGTATGATTTAAAAAATCTCATCCCCCCTCCCCCAAACCAAATTCAGAATTCACACTGTACATACATAGATCCATATATTTCCAAAGTGTAGATAGATCCTTCTGCATGGTTTAATCTGTATACACTCTTTAACATATATTAATAGTAAAATATTTCAAAAGTATGGTAAATATTAAATATAGTATTACAGAGTATATATTAAGATACTTCCAATATAAAAAGATAACTCATCACATGGCTACATGTTCCCTACAATCTGATATCATAGTATCAAATGTTAATAGACTCATCTCAAGGAAATTGGTAGAGCTTAATTTAGTGTCTTTTAAGAAATTCGGAGAATATATAGATATTGAAAGACTTAATAAAAAAATCTGATGTGGGCAACACATGACTTTCCTTATATAATGAAATGAATTTACTACTTTTACAGTAAAATAAATAGGTTTTTCTTCTAGTAGATACTAATATCTATTCCAAGATATTGAATTTTCGACAATTAGTCGTCATTTTCATTGATTTATCGTCATTTTTATCCATTTGGCGAGATTTTCGTTAATTTGGCAACATTTCAAAAAGTCGCCAAGTTGGCGACATTCGGCAAATTTCGTCGCCAAAATTTCGCCAAGCGTTATGGACGAAAAAATAAGTTATATATATATATATATATATATATATATATATAACTTATTAGATATTGAATTTTCGACATATATTATATAACTATTATTATATATTTATATATTATATAACTTATTAGATATTGAATTTTCCACAATTAGTCGTCATTTTCATTGATTTAGCGTCATTTTTATCCATTTGGCGAGATTTTCGTTAATTTGGCAACATTTCATAAAGTCGCCAAGTTGGCGACATTCCGCCAATTTCGTCGCCAAAAACTCGCCAAGCGAAGAAATAAGTTATATATATATATATATATATATATATATATATGTATATATATATAACTTATTAGATATTGAATTTTTGACATATATTATATAACTATTATTATATATTTATATATTATATAACTTATTAGATATTGAATTTTCCGCAAATAGTCGTCAATTTCATTGATTTAGCGTCATTTTTATCCATTTGGCGAGGTTTTCGTTAATTTGACAACATTTCATAAAGTCGTTGGCGATATTCCGCCAATTTCGTCGCCAAAATCTCGCCAAGCGTTATGGACGAAGAAATAAGTTATTCTTACAGCAGATAAATTGGCGTTCAAATGCAAAAGTATTACTCAAAGTATCTTTTTTCATGAATGGAACGAGCTAGATCCACGACAATGATGTCACACAATTTATCGCATGATATTATATATGAAAAGTGAACATGTTTCTCAATAGGAAATATTTTTTTTCTATTTTATATGACTTTTTGATAATTTTTTTGAAAAATGTGCAATATCTCGAGAAAGGTTAATGTCAGCGTTTTAAAATTTATGTCAATCGTTTTCTAATGAAAAATTACATAAGAAATGTCTATTTGCGTAACTTTATTATTGGTTTTGATTTTTTGACGATTTTTTCAAAATTTCATTCGAAAATTTAGGGGGGTTCTGTACATTCGATTACGTATAAAAGCAATAGACTTCTAGTGTTTGCAGATTGTGATTTTTGTACCAAATTTGGTTCGAATCGGTCCATTCGTTCGTCAGTTATCGTCTCCACAGTCCCACTGACACACACACACACACACACACACACACACACACACACACACACTTTCTCACACACACACATACACACACAAAACTACACACACACACACACACACAGACATAACTTCAAAAATGTTTGATTCGTGATCAGGGATGCTTGAAACGTGCACTCCCGTCGAAAACTCGAATTCGAATTTTCGACCCCGTCACAATACTTTCCTTATACATTATGTATATAAGGAAAGTAATAATCTGATACACTGAAACCTTTCGTGGATATATTTGACCTCGAGATGCCCGCTTCCTTATTAATCGTTCTATTTTATACTGATGCTGATCGATTTATTAGAACCTGGGGAAGTTTTGGGGTTTCGGTTGAAATTAAAACTGCCGAAAGCAATTGAGAAGGTTTCATTACTGGATAAATAGTGCAATAGTCTTTCTAAATTTAAATACGGTTGATGAGGGGAAGTTAGCAAAAGTAATAAATGAGCCGCTGAATTCATTCAATTTCTTGGTAAGGAGAAAAAGTGATTTCGAGTTTGAAACTATGAAATGAAATAATTTTTTGAAATATTTAATATTTAATTAAATATATATAATTATCTAATATATTTAAGGGAGATTTGCCTTTTCAAACATCCCAGAAACCCATCTGTGACCTACCTAGAAGGCTGATTCTTTGTACACTTATTGTATCGGCTACGTTACCCAAATGGAGAGGGATTTTCGATTTGTTCCAATCCCCCACACTCCTAGAGAACGGGAAAATTGGGGATTCGGAAAGCTTTTTCAAACCCCCAAGAAACTCCTTCGTTGACATAGTCTGATTTTTGTACTCTTATAGTATTGAATACGGTGCAAAACGTAATGCAGCCGGATTTTCAACTCTCTTCTCCTGGGAGACTGAAAAAATGGGGATTTCGGAAAGTTTTTCCAAACCCTCAAAAAGCTCCGTTGACATAATGGTTGACTCTTTGGACTTTTATAGTATCGACTACTGTACAAAACGTAACGGAACCGGATTTTCGATTCTCTTCTCCTGGGAGACGGAAAAAATGGGGGGTTTCGAAAATTATTTCCAAATCCTCAAAAAATTTCGTTGACATGATGGCTGACTCTGTACTCTTATAGTATCGACTACGGTACAAAACGTAACGGAGCCGGATTTTTGATTCTCTCCTACCGGGAGACGAAAAAATTGGGACCTTCGGAAAGTATTTCCAAATTCTCAAAAAACTCCGTTAATGGCTGACTCCTTGCATTCTTATTGTCGTGAGGAAATTTCTTAATCTCACGTCACTTGTGCGTAAATCATATAAAATCAGCATTATATTTATATATTTTTATACATATTTATATTTATTATTTTTCCCTGGAACACCCTCTTGTCTTATATATGTATATATATAATATTTTAAATGCATTTATCTTCAATCTGAATTCTGTAGCCTTTCATTTAAAATTGTATTTCTTGTTATCTCGTTTTTCAGGATTTTAGACCGTTAATCTCAGGGTTAATTCTCGGCTGCAAAGCGGAAGTTTTATGTAGAGGTTGATGGCTCTCTGCATGTCTGGTGTGACGAAATAAAGTGCAGGATTTCACTTTTAATACTTTTCTTCTGCAGCGAAGTAAACGGCTGTTTAATCTTTTGGAACCCCGCGGCGAGGGTATGATTTTAAAGTATGGATGATTTTCTATTGGTTAAAATCGGAATTTAGTCTTCCTGGAGGTCCGATTTGGATCCTGAGACTGAATTGGCTCCTGGCGTGTAAAAGGGGTGTTTTGGAGAACTCGTTGCGCATTTCCTTGTCTGACTGCATATGACTCTAGGTTAGTCGTGATCGCAATGCTTGCTGTGCCCACGACGGAATGGGGGCCGACACTATGTCGATCCCTGATTCTGTGAGCATGGGGAAGTGCGGCCGAAGACATCGAAGAGGATCCCGAAGTACTGCTAAGCCAGATGCTGAACATCGTAGCTGAAAATCTTAGTTGAACACCGTGGCTGAACATCGTAGCTAAACTTCATTGCTGGTCTACGACGCACAATTTCCATTCTATTCTCCAACGATGATGTTGTTGTTGTTGTTGAGATCCAGACCGTCCGACCTACAGAAAGGTGTAAGGTAACTGTTTGGATGGCCGGGAAGTACCACCCAATTTAGACCGGAACCCAGTGGGGGAAGCATCCACAGGGACTGTACCCTCATTCCCCTACCACCACCCTCTCGGAAGGACTTACGAATCCACATGTTTAACGTGATCGTACTCCGCGTGAACACGGCGGCAGTTTTGGCAGCGGCTAGAATCGAACCCGGGGCTACCGAGTGCAATTCCAGCGCGCTAACCACTGGGTTACTGCGCCCTTCCAACGATGATGTGTCGGAGCTAGTCCTTGTCTTACTGACGGATCGAGACGTTGATAGATGTAAGCACCATATGAAGCCAGACAGTAGTCTGGCCATCGCAATCTACCTGCCGATAGGTGTGCCGGCTATTTCTACGAATTTTCGTATTGCGGCGGATGAGTGTGCATTTGAAACCCCTCAACAACTTCGTAAACGGAGATAAGAGTTTTGCATTTGATACTCGTATTTGACATCCTGACCTCGAGGAGAACTTGAACGTGTCAGTGAACTGTGATACATCTCCAGCACTTCTCTAAATTTATTCACTAAATTAAAGAATCTTAAAATATTGATTATTTAGCTAAATTCTAATTCCTCGAGTGTAGTCGCTCCCTGGTTGACCATACCATATTTTGTTTATCAATATTATAGTATTTGACATATTGCTTATTATTATCTATTTGAATATTGCTGCGGCGAAGGGCCGACTGAAGTTAATTGCATTAAGGTCCTGTGTCCAGTGGCTACGTTTGTGCTGATAAGTATTCAGCTGAATATTTAAATTGATAACTCCAAATCTTAATTACGGCACTTTAATAAAGAAGAGTAGTTAGCTGATGATGGAGACCTTACAAGGTAAGGGTTTTTGTATTAATTGCATTTGGAATTTTGTACAGGTCATCCTGGAGTTTACTCCTGGACGGGAGTGTTTCGAACTTAGAACCTGGTTTGCTATGAAATAGAAATATCACGGCATTGCATCCTATTATCTTCGCATATTAATCTTCCTATTATTCACGAACTACATAAAACATGCATGTGTATGCGTTTGGTACGCACGTCGCGACAATTAGTGCACTTAGCGTTACGACAATTGGCACCGTGACACATAACGTTATCACATTTGGTGCACTTACCCGGTACGGACAATTGGTGCGTGCTTGCGGTACGGCCATTGGTGCCATGTTTCTTTACGACATTATAGTGTCGACTACGATACAAAACGTAACGGAACCGAATTTTAGATTCTTTTCTCCTGGGAGACGGGAAAAATTGGGGGTTTCGGAAAGTATTTCCAAACCCTCAAAAAACTCCGTTGACATAATGGCTGACTCTTTGCACTCTTATAGTATCGACTACTGTGTCAAACGTAACGCAACCAGATTTTCGATTCTCTTCTCCTGGGAGACGGAAAAATGGGGGTGTTCGGAAAGTATTTCCAAACTCTCCAAAACTCCGTTGGCATAGTGGCTGACTCTTTGCACCTTTATTGTATCGACTACTGCACCAAACGTAACGGAACCCGATTTCCGTCCCTCTTCTCCTGGGAGACGAAAAACATGGGGGGTTTCGGAAAGTATTTCCAAACCCTCAAAAAACTCCGTTGACATCTTTGCCTGACTCTTTGCACTCTTATAGTATCGACTACGGTACAAAACGTAACGGAGCCGGATTTTCGATTCTCCCCTCCCAGGAGACTCACAAAATGGGGATTTCGGAAAGTCGTTCCAAGCTCTAAAGAAACTTCTTCGTTGACATAATCGCTGAGTTATTGCACTGTTATAGTATCGACTACGTTATAGAACGTAACGGACTCGGATTTTTGGTTTACCCTCTTCCCCGGGGTGCTTGAAAAAGGGTGGCTTCAAAACCCCCCAAACGCCCCCATGGTGATCTAGAAGGCTAAATCTTTGTAAACTTACATTATTGATAATCGGACAGAAATTACCACACCTGGAATTGTTATATGTTTTATTTTAAAATTTTCATACAATCTTCCGGTGGCTTAAGGCTGGAATTTTTACACATTTATAGTATCGATTACTGTATCGAACCTAACGAAGACAGTTTCCGACTTTTCTCTGGTAATGGTTAAATAGCGGAAGGATCTCTCAGAGCCCTAGCGAAGCCTCCATCGAGCACTTAAAGACTGAAGTGCGACCACGGGGTCGAACCTAACTGAATCAATTTTCAATTGAGAGAAATATTTTCGACGCTAAACGCCATACATTGTTAAAAAAAATGAAACTTATGAAACAGAGTTACAACTTCATTTAAGAGTTTTAGTTTCTCAGTTTTTGCCAGGCTTAAATGCTAGTTAGCTATATAATTTTCATGTGCAAATTAACTCAATCTGCAGTCTTATAATTTGAAATAAAAATTATTTGTTAGTAACATCATCTACATTATTAAAACATAACACATCATATATGTTTGCTGGTATATAAGAAGTATGTTGCACAATTTAAAACGTTGACTCTTGGCCTAGAACTTTGGTTTTTAAGTAATCCTGAACATTTGTACGAAGCTTTTAAAAAATGAAAAAGAATTAGATTTTTAATTATTTTTAAAAACTTCCAACCCTTCTCTAACCTAAAATAAATAAAATTATCCATACACTCAAAAATTACTCTAATTTCTGTTTTAGAATCCCGCCGTTTTAAAATGGAAACTGAGTATGTATGTTATTTTAAATACCGCTTTTTAAAATTCTCCTGAAAAATATATCTTTCGCTAGCCGAGTCTGCTTCATTTTTAAATTCGTTCATCAATGAATTGAATATTCACACGATTATAATATTTTACGTGAATTTGGACGGATATTGACTTATTCAAATAAAATATGCAGTGATACTGTTTGTTCATCTTTACTTGATATTACACCAACACATACGCTCACATTTCATACCCTGGACGTATTTCATTTTGGACCAGTCATTTTTCAAGCACCGGCGTCGTCGTGACGTCACATTGCCATGGAAGCAGCCGTTGAAGAACATCAGAGTGAATCGGATAATTTTTTGTCCAATTTGCATACATTTTCAATGGTTTGTCACGCTTTATAAGGGCTTGTGGCTAAAAATATTAGAAATATTGTACCGTGTTGATATATAAATATAAAAATTCGAAAATATGTTTCCAAACTTATTTTGGGGCAAATTACGCCTGCGCATATAGTTTCAATTTAAGCATATATTTAGAGCGTAGCCTTTTAACAGCTTTTTTCTTCGCTACTCGAGAGCTCACTTAGGATAGTGAAAGGGGTACGAAATCGGCACTTAATTAGACATCGATTTAAGCCGTTTATTTTAGACGTAGCTGTATAGTGGTTTATGCTCCGTTATACGGACGCTTTTTTTCCGTACTTTTGTTTTAAAATTATGATTGAAGAATTTATGGCGGTAAAATAGTAGCTGCTAGCAACCTGTCGGCACAGTAACTACTATATAGTTGATTAAATGTATGAGCCAGGTATCACAGGCATAAATACGCTGTTTTCGTTAAGATAGTGCAGCCACGACAGCAAAGGTATTGAATTTTTTTCAAATCTTTGTGTAGTGACTGTTTTGTGTTATATTTTCTGAAGAAGGAGGCTCTTCTTTGAATTTGAAATATATTAATACATTTGATCAACTATTTATTCTATTACTAACGAAGACGTGTTTTTTTAGATTATATAATTTTCTTATTTGTTTTTCAATAACAGTACATTAAAATCTTACTAGGGTAACAATTTTGCTTAGTGACTGCAAACATCCTTTTTAAATGGGCCCCTGATTTTTTGATCCAGTATGTCGACTTGCATACTACTATAGCAGGCAATACCTTACATCCTCAATATCAGTAAAGCGCAATATTTTTATGAAACGCAATATTTTTATTCGATCCTCCTCAATTATCGAAAGCTAAATTTCAATTTGGAACAAAATCTACAATTGATCTGAACCGGGGATTGAGCATTCTCTTCTGATCTGCACTAATGTATGTTGACTCCTACACCACCCCATACATACTGGATAATACTTTACATCCTCTTATAGAACTGCAAATGCTGATCTTCGTTCAAAGAAAGTTATAGCCAGAGTTTGGGGAGATTGCCTCCTGAACTATAGTCACTTGACCAAATGACCAACTTATGTTGCAACTTAACAAAGTAAGCGAGAACTTGTCCTTAATGCATTACAGTACATCTTGTATGTCGTCTTATATAAGGATAATGCTGGACTACAGATGGCTACAGAGATATAGTTAGTCCTACACATCTTATTCACATGATTAGTAGTACCATATTTACTCTGATTTAAGTTCAAAGAAAACTATATCCAGAGTTTGATGAGATTGCTTCCTGAACTATAGTGACCAAACTACTAACTTGTGTTGCAACTTAACAACTTGTGTTGCAACTTAACTCTTATATAAGGATAATGCTGGACTACAAATGGATACCGAGATATAGTTAGCCTTACCTATCGTATTCACATGATTAGCAGTACCATATTTACTTTGATTTACGTTCAAAGAAAGCAATAACCGGAGTTTGGGGAGATTACCTCCTGAACTATATTCACCTGACCAAATGACCAACTGGTGTTGCAACTTAACAGAGTAAATAAGAACTTGAAATTAATGCATTACAATAAATATGTCATCTTACATAAGGGTAATGCTAAATTACAGATGGCTACAGGCATATAGTTAGTCTTACCCATCTTATTTACATAATTACCAGTACTATATTTACACTTATCTCTTCAGCACCTTATGCTGACTACTTTAAAACATCGTATAGATCTTAAAAGGAAATACAAAAAAAAATTAAGTTTCATTTTACTTTAAGGAAGCAATTTTTAGAGGAATATTTGATTTGAAAGCCGATCAAATTGTGATAAAATATTTTTTCATACCATCTGAGCCCTCGAACTCTACGTGTTCCACCCCGCTTGCTTTTATTTGGGCTCTTTGAGAATGGGATCATATTTATTCAAATCTATAATTACGATAAACAATACAACTTCAGAACCTGCGAGTAAAAATGCCCTCAAATTTTAAAGAGTGAAATTACACCAAGCAGGTTCCCCCCAAGAAAACTTTCTCTCAATGATATATCGAAGTTTTTCAAATTTACCGTGAATGTCTATATACATTTGATTGAATGGAAAGTTTCTTGTTTTGATTGGACATCAGCGTTGCGCAGTTGTGTGATTGGCGTTCTGGATAATTTGGATGGGGGAAGTACACTATGCCCATGCACGAGGAATAGGAACCGGCGGCGCATCAATTCCAGTTGACCATTCACTTCGATGAGGTCGGGTTTTGTGAATGAAAATTTTTTAGCTTCTACGGGAAATAATTTAAACGGAGTTATTTAAGAAACGGTATTTTGCATTGGATTCAGCATCAGTGAGTTGACCGTCATGAGTTTTTAGCTCATAAAAAGTCTCAGAAATAACACTTCTAGAGTATTTTCTCGCAAAAATAGTAAAAACAGCCAACTTTGAAAGTATATCTCTCCCTATGGAGTATATTTCTACAGATACAGGGAGTAATTTGCAAAATGGATTTCAGAGTTGTAATCAGCCTGGTTGAATTAATATAGTGACATGAGTTTCTTTTTCAGCCATTTTGCAATCGGGATACTGACTAACATACTGACATTGCTCTTTTATAATAGAAATTATGAAGACGGTAACACGGATTAAAATGGGACATTTTTAAGGAACATAATTCATTCATTCGAACGGTAGAATCATTTTACACAAACCATTTCACACAAAACAACACAATGATTTGTAATTGATTAAATCTGGAATAAATGGTTTTAAAAAAAGCTTGAATTTTACACGCTGATACTCATCTTGATTGATCAATATGCATCGTTTTTCACCGCAGAAGGATGAAGTAAAATCGACTTACATTTAAAAGCCTTGTAGAGTGGTCTGCATCTGTTCCCGCCGCAGAAGAGTTTGGGGCTGCCGTTGCAGTAACAGTCTACATCTGTCTTGCACGTTCTATTTTGGACACGCAGGCACGAATTCTGAAACGAAACAAAGTTTTTGGGTGACACGTTCTGTTGAGTATTTCAAGGATTTATAATATGCAACACATTGAAACTCAGTATAATATTAAATATTATTAGCTAAGATGTTAAACTCGTTGCATGACGGAGTTACCACGAGTTCTGAAATGAAACAAAGTTTTAGGTGATACGTTTTGTTGAATATTTATAGAATTTATAATATGTAACACATTGAAACTCAGTATAATATTAAATATTATAAGCATAAGATGTTGAACTCGTTACATGCCAGAATTACCACGAATTCTGAAATGAAACAAAGTTTTAGGTGACACTTTTTATTGAATATTTAAAGAATTTATAATAGGTAATACATTGAAACTCGGTATAATATTAAATGTTATTAGCATAAGATGTTAAACTCGTTACATGACGGAATGTGCAAAACATTATGTAACATATCTCTTCCTATTTGCCTATGTGTTACTCTTGCACAGACATGTATAGCTGTCTCGTGAAAATCGGTAAATTTTGAATACAAAATATCTGATGCGGGCAGCACGACTTTCCCTATATAGCACAATGAATTTACGTCTTACACAGCGATAAAATCATGCATAAGATATACAGAACAATATTTTGAATGTAAAATTGCACATTTGGCGCCTATCCAGATGATAACATTTTAAATTATTTTAAGTTTCCAATTAACTTATATTTCACGCAACTCAAAATTAACAATTATCAATATTTGTAGCAATATAGTCCTTATATTAAAATATTTTAATAATTAATTCATCAATTTGGCGTCATTTTCGCAATTTTAACGATATGTTCGTCAATCTGGGGGCAAAATATCTCTAAATAGGCGATATTTCGCTACAGTAGTCACCAAGGTAGTCAAATTTATCGCCAAGCATTATAAACAAACGGAGAGAGGATAATTTTTTATTTATAAATGTCTGTTGGCAAATTGTTAGGCGTTAAAATACAAAACTCATCCACAAATATCTTTTCTCGTAAACTAAACCTAATACGATGATTAATTAACAAATTTATCACTTTATATTACATATGAAAGGTGAACATATTTCACAATATTTCATAATTTTTTAATGTTGAGTGATGTTTTTGATAAATTTATTTCAAAAAGTGCATTACCTCAAGAACAGTTCATGCTAGCTTTCTAAAATTTGTGTTAATCTGTATTGAAAAATTACAAAAGAAATCCTAATTTACGTAAGATTATTGAATGCTTTGATTTTTTGATGATTTTTCAAAGTTTCATTCGAAAATTTCGAGAAGGTCTTTCAAACATCCGATTGCATTAAGAATCAATAGGCTTCAAGTATTCACTGATAGTAATTTTTATGTCAAATTTCATTCGAAAACGTTCCAGTCGTTCTTGAGATATCATCGCCATAGATTCTTGAACATAAACACACACACAGACAGACAGACACACACACACACACACACACACACACACACAGACACAGACACACACACACACATACACACACACACACACACACACACACACACAGGGACATCACCTCAAAATCGATCGATTCGAGATCAGGGATGCTTGAAACGTGCTCTTTCGTCGAAAACTCGAATTCGAAATTTCGACCCCGTAATAATACTTTCTCTATGCATATAGGAAAGGTAATATCAAATCAATAATGCTCAGAAAACGTCAAGGAATTTAATAAATTAGCCTAAATATTTGCAGATATATTGAATTATGTCAAGACATATACAAGGTAGGAACAAAAAGTTCGGAAACTGTGCTGATATCACCAATCCTTATTGGAGGAGAGGGGAACTATTTTACCATGGAGTAGAGGCACATGTGACGCGAGATGTGAAAAGGAAGAAGTTTTTCCAGACAATGCGTGTCAGTGAACTGTAGTGGTTCGCGTTCGTCGAAAATGGAAATGTTGTTTGAAGAACAACGTGCGAATATCAACTTCTGCCAGCGCTTGGTGAAATCGCCGACAGAAACATTGCACTTGCTATCCTACATTATATAAACTGGATTTTTTCAAAAGTGTTTGAAATGGCTTCAGGAGGTCTTAAAGCGTACCTACTGATAAAATCTTCGTTCTCAAATGCAATAAGAGATGGTAAAAATCAGAATGTATAAACTCAATAACTTAATATTCTAGGTTAATGCGACAAATAACTACAGAAACCGTTTCTGGTTCCCATTTCCAAAAGAAATATAAACAAGAATAATGTGTCCACCCGCTTAAACCTTTACAATTTTGCGAGATGCTTATGTATTTTTTTTACTGGCGGTGCTTTGGAATAAAAAAACGGCAGTGTTGAAACTTCTTGCTGAAAGAGAAGGGAAGGAAGCAGTGAAGTAAAGAAAAACATTACAGTAAAAAAAATCGAGCGATTTAAAAATCGTCCGCCCATATTTTCTCTTCAGGTCCTTAAATCTTCATCTTGAATGAAGATTTCTGTTTTATGTTTCAAAGACGTGGGGGAAAAAAGAGGATTGTGGGAAAAAACTAAAAAATAAATTTAATTCCGCTACCTCCCAAGACCTTTTAATGTTTTAATGTGCTTACGGTTCGTGGAAAATTGAAATTATGTGATTCAAATCCTTTTGTCTCTTTTTAGAGCTTGGTGAGAGAGTTAAAAAATGGAACGATTTGCTACAGATGCAAAATAAAGGACAAAAACGAGATTTCACTGAAAATAAAGCCAGCAGTGAATTTTACTTAAATGTTTTTTTAAATATTTTTTGTTGAAGAACTCTTAAATGAATTTTAATAAATGGTTTTTAAAAAGATTGCACTCAAGTAATTTAGTTGTAAATTAATTAAATTAGTTAATTTAGTTGTAAATTAATTAAAATCTTACATGCTCTGAATAGTGTGCTGTTTTGATAACTTGGCGCAATCTTCAAAGTCCACTTTCGACTTCCGAGGACAAAAAGAATGGAATTTTGAGATGAGAGCAAATTTAATAATTTCACTTTACCTACATAATATAATTTATAGGGAATACACAATATAATTAATAGGGACTGTACATAATATAATTTATAAGGAAATTATTACGACGGGGTCGAATATTCGAATTTAAATATTTGACAAAAGAACACGTTTTGAGAATTATTAAACTCGTATTAAACATTTTTAAGTGATGTCTGTGTCTCTGTGTTTGTGTGAAAAATGTGATAGCAGTAGAGATATTAGTTTTTGAATTTTCGTGTTTGCAACTCACACACACACACATACACACATGCACAGAAACATCATAATTTATACAATAGTATGAGAAAGTTAAAATCGGGAGTTTATAAGCACTGTAACCTAATTTACTGGGTTGATGCGACAAATATTTGTAGAAACAGTTTCAGCTTCGTATTTACGAAAAATAAGAAAAAATAAAATAAAAATAAAAAATAAAAACATAAACAAATATTATGAGATCAGGCATTTAAACCTTTTCAATTTTGTGATACTACGTCGCGTTTTTTCTTTCCTTTTTAAGGGATGGTGCTTTGGGATAAAAAAAATGGCAGCGTTAAAAATTCTTGGTGAAAGAGAAGGGAAGGAAGCAGCAAAGTAAAGAAAAGCATTGTAGTAAAAAAAAAATCGAGCAATTTAAAAATCGTCCACCAATATTTTTTCTTTAGGTCCTTAAATCTTCATCTTGAATGGAGATTCCTGTTTTCTGTTTCAAAAACTCTGAGGAGAAAGAGGATTGTGGGTAAAAAAAATTAACTCCGCTACCTCCCAATACATTTTACTGCGCTTGCGATAGAAAATTCAAGTTATGTGATTTAAATCCTTTTGCTTCTGTTTAGAGCTTGGTGAGAGAGTAAAAAAAATGAACGAATTGCTACAGTTGCAAAATAGAGGAAACAGATGTCACTGAAAATAAAGCCATTAGTGCATTACGCTTCATTTATTTTTAATATTTTTATTAAAGAACTATTAAATAAATTTGAATTAATATTTTTAAAAGATTGTTATCAAATAATTTAGTTGTAAAACAATTAAAATATATTTTACATGCCCTGCATAGTGCAGCTGTTAGTGTAACTTGGTGTACACTAACGAGACTCCCAAGGCAAGTCGAATGGAATTTTGAAATGAGAGCAAATTTAATAATTTTACTTCACTTACATACATTAATTTAACTTATAGGGTACTTATTGCAACGGGGTCGAATATTTGAATTCAAATTTTTGACAAAAGACAACGTTTTGAGCATCACTAAACTCGTATTAAACATTTTACAGTGATATCTGTGTCTCTCTGTGTGTGTGAAAAATGTGATAGCAGTAAGGACATTCGTTCTTGAGTTATCGCGTCCCCACCCTACACACAGACATACACACACACATACACACACACGCAAACAAACACGATACTTCATACAATAGTATGAGAAAATTAAATTCAGGAGTTTATTAACACTTTAACTTAATTTTCAAGGTTAAAGTGACACTTAACTACAGAAACAGTTTCAGCTTCATATTTACGAAAAAAAAAT
Organism: Amaurobius ferox; assembly: GCA_951213105.1. Classification (NCBI taxonomy): domain Eukaryota; kingdom Metazoa; phylum Arthropoda; class Arachnida; order Araneae; family Amaurobiidae; genus Amaurobius; species Amaurobius ferox. The sequence goes on from OX578149.1 coordinate 33,871,911, forward strand.
AAATAAATAAATAAATAAATAAATAAAAAATGAAAATAAAATAAATAATAAATAAATAATGAAAATAAAAATAAATAAATAAATAAAAATGAAATAAAAAATAAATAAGAAAAATAAAAATAAATAAATAAAAAATAAAATAAAAATAACTAATAAATAAATAAATAACGAAAATAAAATAAATAAATAAATAAAAAATGAAAATAAAAATAAATAATAAATACATAAATAATGAAAATAAAAATAAATAAATAAATAAAAAATGAAAATAAAAATAAATAATAAATAAATAATGAAAATAAAAATAGATAAATAAATAAATGAAAAATAAAATAAAAATAAAACATAAACAAAAATAATGAGATCAGGTATTTAACCTTTTAAATCTTGTGAGACAAAGGCACCTTTTTTTTTCATTTCAACCGGCGATGCTTTGGGATAAAAATAGGAGTGTTGAAAACTTTTACTGAAAACTAAGAGAAGGTTGCAGCTAAGTAAAAGGAAAACATTACAGTAAAAAAAATCGAACGATTTTAAAATCGTCCACCTATATTTTTTCAACGCGTTTTTAAATCTTCATCTTGAACGAGGATTTTTGTTTTATCATTCGAAGACGCTGAGGGAAGAAAAATGTTGCGTGAAAGAAAAAAAAAGTTAAATTCCGCTTTTTGTTTCAAGAGACTTCAATGTGCTTGTGATTCGAAAAAGTCACATTTTGTGATTTAAATATTTTTGTCTCCTTTTTTGTTTTTGGCTTGGGGAGAAAATTAAAACAAAACAAAGAAGCGAATTGCTACAGATGGAAAAAGGAAGAGAATTAGCAAATAAATAAATAAATAAATAAATAAAATATAAAATTCTACTGAATAAGAAAGCGATGTATGCATTTTATTTAAAATTTTTTAAATTAGTATATATTGAGGAATTTTTGAATATATTTTAATGTTTTCTGAAGATCGTTTACTCTGTTTTTCCTTTCCCTATATATGTAGTTTAGGGAAAGTATTATTACGACGTTCTAATTCAATTTTTAAAACTTTATTGCTGGCCAATATTACCAGCCTTTCATCACACCTGACCTTCATAATGACAACTGTCGTGACAGATTACTGTAATTCTGTGCGGAACCCAAATATCTGAGAAGTCCCAAACAATAGACGAAATATCGAAAAAGTATATGCCACCCCTCGTAAGGAAATAAAATCCAGACTTTGATTTTTCTTGGTATAGAACTTTCTTCTGGAGAAATGGAGATTGTGATATTTAAGTAGAACCGCTTTATAAGCCAGAAATGTAACCTAATGTTTTTATACTTTCTTCACAGATGCCACATTTTATTAGTAGAAACAGTTCATCATGAAAATGTAGTATAGAATTTGAACGATTGTCTCAATGTTATACCTTTTCTTCAATGCTGAGAATGAGCAAATGAAGCCTTTGCTAGAAAGATAAAATTTTAAGCTGAATGTATATATATATATATATATATATATATATATATATATATATATATATATATAGCAAATAAAAGTATGAAGGAAAAAATGGGAATCAAGCCAACGGGAAAGCATAAATGGCCGAGGGGGATTGTGGCCCCTCGTTCCCGGTTATAGCATGCTATTACACCTAGGTAACACTCCCGGAACCAAATACTTTGCCGAAACTTGACCTCCGAAATGGTGTAGAGCACAAGACACTGACCGTGGAAGTGAGTACAAAACTCAAGAATCAAAGAAAAGTCCGAAGTACAAAACCGAAGTAAAACGCATAATGAAAAAGGCCAAAAGTCGTTAACAAAGGAGAGTGCAATCCATATATAGCATTATACTACCACTAGGGTGCGCTATCTAGTAAATATATATATGTATATATATATATATATATATATATATATATATATATATATATTTACTAGATAGCGCTAGTATATATACTAGTATATATATATATATATATATATATATATATATATACATATATATACAAATACAAAAATAACGCTTCGGCAGACGATAATTAGCTTAATATTTCAGAAATTAAGCTGGAATTTGCATGAAAGCCTGTAATCGCGTCGTTTCTGATAGTTTGCCTAAATTATCAACAAAATAGCTGAAAAAATGAGCAAAAATTGCTAAAATGTTTTACAGTGCATAATGATTGTCCAAAGTAGTTGTAACAATATGATGACACTTCCGTAACATACTTCTGTTTTATCCTTATGCCATTTATTTTAGATTATAAGATTTACTTTATCCCACGTTTCGCATCAATCAATATACTATATTAACTGTGATTAGTTCCATTCATCAATTAAGAATTTTTATGCAAACTTTTAAATGAACAACTATCAAACAAAAGCTCATGGAAGAGACATTTCTATTTGCAAATACCGATTATTATGTAAAACGTCCTTAAATTTTGGAATATTAATGTGAGAAAGTTTGGTAGAGCCGTCTGTCTCATACATTACTCACGGTTTTAGTAACACTTATTTATAATACACTGTAATCTCGCACTTTGGATATCGTACACAAAACTAACTCAACGCACTGTTTACTAAATTACACTGTTTACTAATGGCACAGCAGCTTTTAAATAACTTTCTGGTAAATTCCAGGAAAGCTCCGGAAAACTTTGCTTCTGCTTTCAATTCTCGAATTTTCCGAAAGTTGCAAACAATTCACGACATTTTACCGAATTTGCCTCAAAATCGTGCGTAAACACACCCGGCCATCATCTAAAAGACAATTTGGTTAAAATCTGCATAATTTGTTTTTTCGTTGATAATCATTATATACAGAGAAACATTATCGTAGGTGATTGCACAAAAATAAGATAAAACTGGTTATATGATCGTAATCAGAGGGCGATGGTGAGAATATGTCTTTCTATTCATACAGTCTGACCTTTCCGAAAGTATAACATATCTGTTTGGACAGTCTAGAGAGCGGTACCCAATTTAGATCGGATCCAATGGTGGTAGCAATCACAGTGACCACGCCCTTCTTACCCTGACCCATGATCTCTTGGAAGGGCTTCCGGACCTACAGATATCGTAGACCTACATTTATCGAGTCCATACTTTGCGTAGACAGGGGGATAGTTTTGGTCGGCGACAGAATTTGGGTCGTTCTTGCGCGAATATATCTGTCCATAATTACTGGACTATCCCGACCCCATGGTCAGAATCTTCGGCGGCAAAAATGCTGCCCAACTAAAAATAGACACATGACTGAAGCCAATCTAACGCGAGACACTTAAATACCTGCCAGGTATTTCTTCTCGAGTTTCTTATTATTTCCTCTACAATGCGTAATATACAAGGTTCCTAGGGAAGTTCTTAAATGTCCCAATAACTTTGAATAAGGAAAGGTTTGTATATATATATATATATGAAAGATAATATATTAATAACCAATTTCAAGTAATTATGAAATATTAAAATCACCAAAGCAGTTAAACCATGACTACAACGCCGATAACAGAAATGAACAGCATTGGCTTAATTTTAGAGATTAACCAGACATAGATTCATCTTCAGGTCTGAGCGTCTAGTTCAAATTCACCCAAACACATGCTAGTTTCAAATTTGGTAATAGTAAGTTACTCTAAATGCCAAAGCGCAGACTACAAGCATTACAAGAGGAACACACTGGGGCAGTTTGTGCAGAATCGGAAATGGAACTCGGGTCGTCTGAGTGCAATCCCCGTCCGCTAACCACTGGGTTGTCCCCCGCCGATGATGAGGAAATTTCTAAATTCATTTATGTGTGACATATTGAGAATATTTCATCAAAATTGATGATTCGGTTTTACTTCCTATTTGTTCCCGAGCAAAGAAAAAATATTTCATGACACTTTGGCAAAAACAACTGCCTTGCCCGATTACTTTCTGCTTTTGTGGAGAACGCAAAAATCATAAAAAAGTTCGAAACAAAAAAACAAAAGAGAAGTATCGTAAAAATATTTTTTTCCCGATAAGAAAATAAAAGCCAGGCTTTGATTTTTCTAGTTATATAACTTTTACCTCGAAGTATGGATCTTGAACGTTTTTGAGTGGTATTGTTTTATTGGCCTAAAAATGTACGTGAATGTCTTCGATACTTTTGCGGTAAATGATCATTTTTATGGCTGGAAAAGGTTTATCTTTAGTATATTTTGTTTAATTTGGACAATTGTCCATTTTAGAAATTCTTCGGATTGCTTCAATGATGAAATTGAGAAAATGTCTACGTAATGATGGACTATATTTTTGCATCCTTATAGTATCGACATTTTTGACTGATTTGTTGCACCCTTATACAGGGCCGAGTCGTATTATTGTGACCACCTGCTACTTTTGACGTCAAAAGCGTATAACCAATGAAAGAAGTCATGTGTCGTGAATTGGCTTGGTGGGTATATAAGGTGTGGTGTAGGCATTCTGAAAACATATCACTCATTGCTGTCATGGCTGAAAGGAGCTATTTATCAGATTTGGAAAAAAGGATGATTATCTGGATTATCTGACCAAGGATAGCAGTATTTATGAAACAGCGCAGTCTGTGATCTGTTCGCGTGCTACTGTGTTTAAAGTGTATCCTCAATGGGGAAATGACACCATTACGAATAAGTGAAGTGGAAATTGTGGAGTACTGCGCGCCATTGATTGATGTGAGAGGTGATCGTCCGCTTCGAAAGTTCGTGAGGGCCGATCACCGTGCTGCAGTGGAGCAACTCACTGGCCAAGGGAACCAGGGGGCTACCAGATGTGTGTCTCAAATGACAGTTCAGAAAACCCTGCTGCGTATGGGCCTCCGAAGTAGACGGATGGTCACTGTACCTATGTTAACAAAGGTCCATCGGCAGAAAAGGCTTACATTTGCATGGCAGTATCGGAATTGGACCTCCGTTGATTAGCAAAAACTTGGCTTCTCCGATGAGTCACGTTTTCTGAATATCGAACGGAAGGACGTCGGCTTATAAGGCGTGAAATATAGGAGAGCAAACATATATCAACCATTTCTGGAAGAACACAAAACGGTGGTGTAGCGTTATTGTCTGGGGAAAGATTTCGGGGCATTTTCTGGGTCCACTCATATCTGTGGAAGGTACTATGAACCGAATTAGATATGTGAATGAATCCAGATTTGCAGACCATGTACACACATACATGCTGTTTATCTTCTCTGGGGCGGATGGGATCTACTAAAACAACAGTGCGACGCGTCACACAGTGATAACTGCCCGAGAGTGGTTGGAGGAGCACGATGAAGACTTAAAAGTACTTCTCTGGCCCCTTAATTCCTGAAACTTAATTGAGCATCTGTGGGACCATATCGATCGGGTTCTTCGCTCTATGGATTCTCCACTACGTATCTCCCAGGAGCTGTCAGTTACACTGCTGATCGCTGGAAGGTGTTCATAGATATAGCTCTACATACCTGTGAACACCTTCCAGCACCTTATTGAGTCACTTCCAGCCCGTCTATCTGTTGTCCTTGCTGCACACTGTGTTTACTCCGGAGGATAGCTGGTGTTCACAATAATGGAACTCGAACCGTGTAGTATCGGCAATGGAACAAAACCTAACGATACTGGATTTGTGATTCTCCCTCCATCGTGGACGGGAAAAATGGGGAGCTTTTAAAAATTATTTTCAGCCAGCAATGAATTTGAACCACCACCGATTTTTTTAGAGATATTGGGGCTGTACTCTCCTAAACATATAAATGTTTAAACAATTTAAAAAAAAAATTAAAAGATTAACTGATAGACATAATCTCAAATAAAAAATGCAATTGAATCAATGCCTCAATAAAGGGTCTATAGCATAGAAAGCAAAAGAGAAGAAAATTGATATCGAAGTGAGCATTGCGTATTCTGAATTACGAATTGCTGTCTCACCTGTACTTTAGAGCCTTTTTGCAGCTTAGTGCTTCAAATCGGTTTCATTCACACAGAAACGCAAAACATACAGTCCATCGAGGAGAGATTAATCTGCTCTCGATGCTATAGCTTCTCGAAATCCGCCGGGGGTGCCCTTTAGACAGTTATTTTACAAACTTTGAAACACGTTCAAAATCATAAGAATTCGCCAGAAAGGAGGTTTCCTACAAATAAGGAAGACACTCCCATTGCAGATGTCCTTTTATGGCGGTATCTCGTGATTTTGATCTTGTCCTTTGCAACTTCGTGCAGCTAGAACTAAATTGTGAACGAATTTTATGCCGGTTAAATGGAAGGACTGCAACTATCACTTTCCCACTGAAGTTCCCCACATTGCGGCAAATACCAAGTTTTCTTGAAGTCATTGCAGTTAACAGTTGTTCTATGCAAATCAGCGTATAATAGGCGCGAAATTAGGCCATGGATACTGTTATTTTCAAGGGAAGCATCGTCTTTATTGCCCTTCAAAACACGTGTTTAGCTTGCTCAACAGAACATTTTATTTTGATTTGTACTTTAGAAGAGCTTTCTTCAACTCTCAGATACGGCACAATTTAGAATAAACTATACAGCCACAATCCGCAGGAAGTTGATCTTTGAAGAAACATTGGTTGCGGCTCTAGTCATGTGGAGCCAAAATGGTTATACGCGAAACTTGTAAAATAAAACGCTAATAATAAACTACTAAAATACCAATAATAAGACGCTTATAATAAAACGGCAATAATAAAATACTAATACTTGTAAAATAAAATGCTTGTAAACTAAAACTGAAATAAATGTATGCCTTGTTTACAGTTTCATTCTGTTTACAGCAGATAATATACGTATGCTCATGGAAACTAAAGTAAGGCACATAATTGATACATTTTGATCTTTTCTAAGTTATGAGGCAATATCAGGTCTATGCACATTTGACAGCTCGTAGTAGATTTAACCGGATCTGACACGAGTTTTAAGTTGAATACAAAGTTTGCGGCTCGTAGTAGAGTTAACCGAATCTGACGCGAGTTTTAAGTTGAATAAAAATTTGACGGATTGTAGTACATTTAACCGGATCTGACACGAGTTTAAGTTGAAGATCATCTGAATAATGCCAAATAATTTTACATTTCCTGTTTTATTGGTGTCTAGGTTAAAATTACCACCCAATATAGGATAGCCATACTAGAATGACTGACGTTATTCCCAATCATAACCACTATATTTAAAAACTAATAACTGGAACTAAAATCCAATTATATATACTTATACACACTAAAATGTGAGTAAAGCACACAAAAATGAAATGAGTTTACTGCCACTAGAATGACACTTTTAATCAGATAAATTTCTGGTTATATACTTAAAAAGGTATATATATCTATATAAATGTGTTATTTTATTCATTCATTTATATGAGAATTGCATGGAATAATGTTTTTATTTTTATTTTAGGCGGAAAAGATCGTTTTAAACAGGTAAAGAGGTAACATGAGATGCTGATTTTACGCACTTGTTTACCTGCTTAAATATTTTCCTTTGAAAGGACCCTTTCAGTAGGTAACAAAGTGGGTAGCAGATAAACAGGTCTGTAAAATGGCGTATTTAAGACGATTCTTTCAGCGTACAGTAAAATATAAACCCATTATTAAATGATATTCTCATATAAAAGAGTAAAATATCACATTAATATAGGCATAGTTAAATTTTACAGTATGTAACTGGAAATTTACTAGTTGAAAAGTGTCATTCTAGTAGCAGTAAACTGAGTTTTTTATGTGTTTTTAATCATATTTTTAGTGTATTAAAGAGCTACAAATTATTTGCTATGTGCATCTAAAACAGTTAGTTTTTAAATATAATCATTACTGAATTTTAAAAGGAAATGCTCCAATCTTCTTCAAATTGATGATAATATTGCTCGAAAACTATAAAAGCTTCCTAAAGAAAAAAATTAGTGACCTAGAAAATACATTTCCTACTGAACAGTTTTGCTATTATACTTGCATTTTAAAGTTTAGAAAATATTTTGAGTGAAAGTAAGCAAAAGGAAGCCACACTTGCTCGTATAAAAACTTTTTAATTTTTCAAAAAGCAAAATCTCTAAATGTTAAAATATTAAAATTAATTTTGCATATTCATAAATGCTACCTTATTTAAGACAAATAATTGTAAATTGTATGCATTTTTACCTTTTAAGTTCGGAGATATAAACATTCAAACGGTTTACTTGTCTTGTAACGCTCTGATTTCAGCCGGGCACAGACGTTATTAACGTTAAAAATGTGCTTTAGACTCTTATTACAAGTTTTGATTTTTTTTATTTAGATACTCATACTCATTATGGACCTAAATAGTATGCTATCCTGATATATGAGACATTTGTGAAGTTACTCACACTTCAGTCATTCTAACAGTGAATGCAGCAACAGACTTAAGTAAGACTTTATAAGTTTTCCGCACAATTAGATAACATTTCTCGCCCAACGCAATCCCCCGTTGTTACATTTAATTAGATTAATCACGATCTTGCACGTAGTATAGAACGTTTAAGAAATTTACCACCTCATTTGCCTGGAGAGTCTTGCAAAATAGTTTCCCAAGTTTGCCTAAATGAAGAGAAAAATTCACCGAATGTTTCAGATGCACAGATGGTCCGAACGGTATTCGCTGTTCCGTATTCCTCACGATAAATTTAATTGGGGCGAATGACGCCTTCAGGCACCCCCACACCCCTTCCTGTAAGGGCGCGTCTTCCCAATTAACACCCATGCTCCAGATAATTAACGACTTGACAATTGATTGAGTTTCCTAGAAACACGCAGCTTTACTCGGGTAGAAAGGCATTTTAAACATGTTCTTTTCAAGAAGATAATGCGACAATACATACAGTCGTTACTTTTTGGCGGTGAACGAACTATAAATGCATTATGAACTTTACCTTTTCAGAAGAAATAAGTAGGGGGCATTTTTCTGAAAGAAAAGTAATTTGCAATGTTTTTGATGCTTTGCTTATAGGGAAATGTAGCTTTTAACCTTTTGCTTACGGGTGGGACAGCTTTAATACCAAACGAATGAATGCTATGAATATGCCACGAATTATGCCATGAATAGGCTTGAACGAGTATGCACATAAACGGCACAATTTACGGGTAAGGTCAAATGATGCCACCTATTCTAAGTATATTATCAAATGTTATTAGATGTAAATAGGTATACAAGTTTTTGAGGAAAGTCAAAGGTTGGATACTTCATATTCTAAAATTTTTATAAATGATGCCACCTGTCAGGTATATTATCGAATATCACTGAATTTACAATATACAAGTTTATGAGAAGAGTCAAATGTTGGACGCAAGGAGGTGAAGAGAAGGGGTTATAACTTCATGTTGGAAAAACACCAAAATCGTCTGAGACAACAATTGAGGTGGTACTGAGATAAGCTAAGTCTGTCTGCATTGTATGTAAATCTATAGCAAAGGGCTCGTATTGAATTAAATAATATTTAGGTAAACTGTTAATTGGCAGAAAAGAAATATTAAAATAATGCAAATTAGATCTCAAACAAAACAGAATACTCCTACGTATTCAAATTTATTTTACTTTTCAATTTATGCCTGTCTCCTTATATTCTGTACCCAGTTCTACAACTAGGAAAACAAATGGTTATTACCAGTACTTAATTCCAAAAATTTCAAGTTAAAAATAGGCAAAAATATATGTACTGAACACTACGCCTTTCTCTTAGGTCAAATAAGAACAGACAGATGGAACTTTACTAACACCTAGATATAATTTTCAAATTGACGAGCTTGAAAATTTGTTTCGATTGATATCATACTTGACAATGTACTCCCGGAGGGTAACTTACCTACCCCCCGAGAGGAGCTAGTAACTTCACGAACAAAAATATTATATAACGGCCATATTTTGCAACAATGATTGAAAATAACAAATCAGGACATAAAGTTTCGTGAAAATCCATTAATATTTATGGCCGCTATCGTGAACACAAAAAATTCAACCACAGGCATCCAGACATCCAGACAGACAGACATTGCTCCCAAAATAGTCAAAACGTATTCAGGAGGTCTTAAACCATATATTGTTATCAAAATCTAAAATTTGAAAATTTTAGTGAAAACAATACTTTCTCTACACTGTATTACATAGCATGGAGGCAAAATTAAGGAGTTAAAACTTCATATTAAGAAAACACCAATATCGTTTGAAAAAATAATGCAGGTGGCGCTGGGGTACGATACGTAGTCTTGCATCGTATGCATTTTTATGGCGAAAGGCCTAAAATATTTATTTAAATTGTCAATTTTGCAGAATTAAATTATTAGCAGAATACAAAGTAGAACCGAAATAATAAAGAATATTCTTAGGTTTCAAAATTATGTTACCTTTCCATTTATTTTTATCTCTATATTCTGTACACTATCCTGCAACTATGTAAAAATACTTGTCAATTATACTCATAAATAGGGAACCCTTAATTTAAAAATATTCAAAAGCACATATTCCAAATGCTACGCAGTTCTGCTGTGTCAAATAGCAATAGTAGCTACTTTACTAACACTAGCTACACCTAGATATAATTCTCAAAGCATTATGGCATTGTAAAGCATTTCATCCATAGGAGTTTTATCTCCTTCTTTCAAACTCCATATTACATAGTATGAGAAAGTGAATATTATGGTATTTTCAAGCATTCCACCCATAGTAGCTTTATCCCCTTCCATGGTTGGACACGTTATGATTTAAAAATTTTATAAATGATGCCACTTTTTTTACTTTCCTCATATACGTAATGTATAAGGAAAGTATTGTGACGGGGTCGAAAATTCGAATTCGAATTTTCAACGGGAGGGCACGTTTCAAGCATCCCTGATCACGAATCGGGCATTTTTTAAGTGATGTCTGTGCGTGTGTGTGTGTGTGTCTGTGTGTGTATCAGTGAGCCTTTGGAGACGATAACTGACGAACGAATGGACCGATTTGAACGAAATTTGGTACAAAAATCACAATCCGTGAATACTGGAAGCCTATTGTTTTTAAACGTTATCAAATGTTCAGAACCCTCCTAAATTTTCGAGTGAAATTTTGAAAAAATCATCAAAAAATCAAAAACTTTACTAAAGTTGCATAAATAGACATTTCTTATGTAATTTTTCCTTAGAAAACGATTGACATAAACTTTAGAACGCTAGCATGAACCGTTCTTGAGATATTGCACATTTTAAAAATAAATTTATCAAAAAATCCCATAAATTAAAAAAAATATATTAACTGTTGAGAATCGTTTTCACTTTTCATATGTAATATTATGCGATAAATTTGGTGACACCATTCTCGTGGATTCAACTCGTTCCATTCATGAGAAAAGATACTTTGAGTAAGACTTTTGTATTTGAACTCCAATAGTCATTTATTTGCTATAAGAATAACTTATATCTTCGTTTATAACACTTGGCGAGATTTTGGCGACGAATTTGGCAGAATGTCGCCAACTTGGCGGCATTTTAAAATGCTGCCAAATAAACGAAAATCTTGCCAAATGGACAAAAATGACGCTAAATCAGTGAAAATGACGACTCATTGACGAACATTCAATATCTTGGAAAGAATATAAGTATCTACTTTAAGAAAAACCTATATTTTTACTGTAAAAATAGTAAATTCATTGCATTATATAAGGAAAGTCATGTGTTGCCCACATTAAATTTTTTTTTAAAAGTATATAATCAAATTCTATTCAATTTGAGATTGAGAAAACTGTCATTTGATATAGATAGATAAATCAAAATTTCTGAATCATTCTCTGCCACTTTCTACCCCAACTTTCTGTTGTGTAATAGATGGATCACGAGATTTCTGTCATTAGTCTCTCCTTACAGTGATAAATGCCTGCACTTTCAAAATAATTACTCTGTTACACTCCAGTGATACTCAGTGAAAGTCGTTGTCTCATCTCCGCCAAAGAAAATGTGTTGGGATCGCTGTCTAAGTATTTTTCTTCATTAATTCCGGCTCCTCCAGAATAGAATAGTTTGTGGCAGATTTCCCCCTCGATTTTTATAGAAAGGGAATTTTTTCTGTACGAATTGGTTCATTGCATTTATTACTGAAATCTTATAGATAAAAAAATCTGATATTGGTAGCACATGATTTTGTAAAGAACCTTGCTGCCCCAAGTGGGAATCGAACCCCGGATCTCTGAACTAGTCAGCCGACAGTCTACCGCTGAGCTACTGGGACGATATTCCAAGCTCTTATCTTTGAAGTGGACTCCGTATTCTCTACTGTCTAATTTTAAATTGGCGTGCAACTCACAATCTAACTGACCACCTCCTGCTATTTTTACCTCAAGTTAGCCTCCTGATAGTACTATTTTTACCCATGTTAGTATCCTGAGTGCCGGCGCGGTGGTCGAACGGTCAAGGCAAGCGTTTCCTAGTGATCCTTCGGCTGCCGGGTTGTGGGTTCGAGTTCCACCTTCAGGCATGGATGTTGTGTCGTTGAGCACGATGTGTTCCGACCGGTATTATGCGACACGATATTATGCGACACGGTATTATGCGACAAATTCCTTAACATAATTTTCGTGGATCGAGTTCGTCCGCTAGAGTGGATACTTTCTGTAGTACTAGTTCCGCATTTTGTCGACGCGGTGGTCAAGCGGTCCAGGACAGGCGTTTCCTTTTGATCGCTCGGTTGCCGGGTTGTGGGTTCGAGTCTCACCTGCGGACATGGATGTTGTGATGTTGGGTGCGGTGTGTTTCCGACCCCCACTGGTGCGCCGGGGCAACGTCATATGACGGCTAACAGGTTCACGGTTCTGGTCGGTGTATAGGCTAATGATGAAATATCAAAATGCTTGGCCATTGGGGGAAAAAAGTATCCTTCGTGGTCGTTATCCTCTCGTTTTGATATCGGCGCTCCATATACCAGAATCCACTGAATCGTACTGGCGTCACTTTTGTCGTACTGGGGTCATTTTCAGGCCTCCGACATCTTTGCACTAACCTCCATGGTTAATTCGTACGGACGTCATTGTAAAGAACCTTGCTGCCCCAACCCGGAATCGAACCCTGGATCTCCAAACTGGCCAGCCGACGCTCTACCGTTGAGCTACTGAAACGAAATTGCACGTTCTTATCGTCGAAATGGACTCTGCAACTTGCTCTATATAATGCAATGAATTTACTTATTTCATAGTGAGTAAATGATGTATAAGATCCACACCACAATATTTTTAACGTTGAATTGCAAATTTGGCACTTTTCCGGATGAGAACATGTAAAATTATTTCAAAGTACTCGATTATCTTATATTTTGTGCAACTCTAGATTGACAATTGTCACTATTGATAGTATCCGCAAAAAGTAATATAGTTCATATATTAAAATATTTGAATAAATAATTCATCAATTTGGAGTCATTTTCGTTAAATGGGCGTCATTTATGCAATCTCTGAGATATTTTCGTCAATCTGGGACGACATATCGCCAAATTGGCGATATTTTCCCTAATTAATCGATAATTTCGCCAAATTTATCGCCAAGCGTTACTCACAGACGAAGAGAAGAGCGTTTCTTGCGTGAACATGGCAAGTGGCGAAATATCAGTCGCAAAAATACAAAATATTACAAAATATCCACTATCGTGAATGGAAAGCACAAGATCCAAGAGAATGACGTTACCAAATTTGTCGCATAATATTTTATGAAAAGTGAACATGTCTCATAATAGTTGATACTTTTTTAATTTTATGTAATATTTTCTATATATTTATTAGAAAATCGTGAAATATCTCGAGAACGGTTCCTTCTAGCCTTCTAAAGTGTATGTTATTCGTTTTCTAGTAAAACAATACATAAAAATTAATTATTTACATAACATTACTAAAAGTTCTAATTCATTAATGATATTTTCAAAATTTTATTCGAAAATTAAGGGATCATTCGAAAATTCAATCGCTTTTAAAATCAGTAGACTTTCAGTTATCACCGATTGTAATATTTTTACCAAATTTCTTTCGAAATACTGCATTCGTTCGGGAGATATCGTTTCCACAGATTCACACACACACACACACACACACACACACAGCCATCACCTCAAAATGTTCGATTTGAGTTTAGAGACGCTTGAAACGTTCTCTTCTGTCGAAAACATGATGTCGAATTTTCGACCCCGTCATAATACTTTCTCTTTACATTATACCACATATTCTACTGTCTTCTATATATTCTGCATATCTTCTACCATATATTATACAACAGCCTCTTTAAAGAAGTGTTTTTATAGATTTTCATTTTACAATATTACATAGGCCATTTCCATAAAGAATCTGTCTTTGCACTATCCTATGCCAGACAATAGGACACGAATTTGGTGAGTAATCCCCTATTACGCGAAAAAAAATTCAATATTTACATTGAAGTATTCATATTTGTTAGAATGAATAGTTTGAGTAATTTTTATTTTTTCTTCAATTGTTTCCTGAAGCAACAACTTTTTAACTTTTTAATTTCCTCATCTGTAATTGTAGATATTTTTTGTGAATCTTTAAAAGTCATTTGTACATAATATAAATTATCTCTTTCTACCTAGACTTTCAATTTACATAGGACCACAATAAGTACACTAGATCTCTGTGTACTAAAACTAAAGGATATTTACTAGCTCTGCTTATGGTTTCCTTTGGACTAGAGTCTGTGTACTAAATGTTGAGAATATTTAGCTCTGCCTAAGTTTTTCTTAGTATAAAGTGTTTAGTTGATTTTGATTGTATATATGCTGTACACTGCAGACAAATGATAATGATAATTTTGTGGAAATAATACAAAAATCTCGTAGCAACGATATTAGTGCATAGTATATGGGGAATTTATAATTAGAACTACATTATGGATGTCAACGGTATAATTTTTTTATTGACACATATAAGCCAAATGCATCCACAAACGCTACTAATCTGCTGCCAACTTAAAGGCTGTTTTAAAACAATTTATAAATATGAAATACTCGCGTATAACATAATTTTTTATTCTGATGATGTTTGTGATACATGTAATTAAACACTACAGAAAATGATTATATGAGAAAATTGAGTGTAGATGAACTAAAACTTTTTACTCGCCTAATTCAGTTAAAGTTAAAATTTTATATTTTTGTTTCTAGTTCAATATTCAGATATTTCTGTTTTATTCCTGCTATTCAGACAAAAATATAATTATTAGGAAAAAAATTAATTAAAAATTTAAAAATTAATTAAATTTGGGGGAATTTAGTTGTATTACACATTCATAATTTAATCGCTAGAATATCATAAGTAATTACCAAGCAATTCGCTTGAATTTTTAATTTTCGTGGTTTCCACATCAAGAAATTTAAAAGAGATCAGAAATTTGCAAAATTTCGCCTATTTACAGTAATTAATAGGATTTTTTTCTGAAGCAAATGATTTCAAAAATCAGGAGCTATCAAGTAGTAATTGAAATAAATTACTTATTACGTAAAATCTGGACTAATTAATTTTTATAACTTTTTTTATAAATGTTACTAATTGGTAATATTAGCGGGTAAACGGTTAAATATATTAGATGGCAAATTGTAAAGGTTCATATTTTTAAGTGAGTAAAACATGCATAGTATTTTATTCAAACTACTACAAGCCATCATACACCGCTATTTAATGCAGCGGTTGTAATATTTGTTGAATTTATCATCTCCAAACTGACAAACAAAAGCTTGAAGTCGGTAAACCATATTCTACCTTTTTAAAGAGTTTTATGTTCGCTTTGTTCCCTTGTGGCATTAACAGTAGGGACAAAAATGTGTATAAGCCTGTCTTAAGGGATTATTTTTCCCCAACAGGTCGTCTCCATATTTTAAGGAAATCTCTCCTGTTTGTAACCATGGCAACGTGACCAGAAAGAATATAAATCCAATTAAGAGTGGACCCTTCTTTCCTAAATCTCCAGACTTTACCCTCTGTCGTGGGGATATTTCTTCTTGTCCGAACATATATCGTTCTCAAGTCTGGAAAAGCTCTTGGACAGATGCAGCGCATGTCGTCTAAAATCTAGGGAGAGTTGAACTGTTTTTCAAAAGTTTGTAGACAGATGTTTTCTGGTTGATGAAATATATTTCTTGTGTAGTTGAAAATATATTGCTTGTGTAGCTGAAGAGAAGAGATTTGGTAACAGAAGAAACACTTAAAAGTGAGAACTCAGTGTTTGTTTAAAATAACGTTTCCCAAAGATGCCATAAATTAAACTAGAGAAATGGGATCTCTAGTCCGAATGTATATTGCTCCCGAGTCTGGAAAACTGCTGTACAGATGTAGCTTATGTAGTCTAAACTCTAGGGAAAGAGAGTTGATATTTTTTGACAAGTTTGTAGAAAGATGTTTTCTATTTTGAAAAATAACACTTTATAATAAAAGTATTTATTTGATCACATTATTAAGAAGTTAAAATCATACTAAAACCAGAGCACTTTTGTACGTCAAACGTACATTATTAGAGGCAATTTGGAAACAAAAAGGAGGGGTATATGAGGCTTTTATACTCAGTTAAAAACAGCGAACAAAATTTGCATATGTATGGCTACACAAGTAAATATTTTCAAATGAAAATTTCTTACTTGTGAAATTTGACTATTCGTATGTGAATTTTGTTCGCAGTTTTTGACTGAGTGTAAGAGCCTATGTGTACCTCCCCCTTTCTTTATCAATTGCCACTGATGATGGACGTTTGATGTCCAAAAGCGCTCTAGTTTAATAAGATATTAACGTCTTATTAATGTGATCATAGACTTTTATTACAAAATGTTCCTCTTTAAAATTTAATGTTTCAGACGTGTCGCTATACATTTTAGCAGAAGTTTTCCATTTGAGGAAATGAATATCTTGTGGTAGCCGGCGGAAAGAGGTGAATATTTCTAAAAGTTCGAACTAGATGTTTGTTTAGGATAAAATTTGCCAAAAATGCCATGCGTGACAAACATCATTTCACTTAAGGTAGTTTGTGAAATATGGGAAAATGCCTCTATTGCATTTGATGTATCCACAAAGAACATTGCTAACTCTATAATGTAGGTCATCTTCTGTGCTTAAACGGAAGAAAAATCTAGCGTGATCTCACTTACTCTTCATCATGTATAATATGATTATGAAAGCAGTATAAAAATCCAATGTGGACAGCACAAGACTTTTCTTACGAACTCAAATGTATTTTCTATTTCATTCTTTCATAATGTGTTTAATTCAATTGCACAAAATGACACAGACATTTGATATAACACCGAATTTGCAGTTAGTTCAATTTTCGTTTCCACTTGGTGAATGGGCCTATTTTCAAATAAAAACTGAAATGTCTCGAGAATGGTTCATGTTCGAGTGATGGAATGGGTTTTATTATTTTTGTCGTCAAAAATTACGAATAAAACAAGCATTCACTCAACGCAATTAAGAATATCTAGTCTTTTATTTTAGATTTTCTTGCCAAAAGGAAATTTCAAAATTTTCAAAACTTATTAATATCTAATAAGCACCATTATAACCCACCAGGGAATTACCTCCCAAATTTTGCAAAATTTCGCCGAATATTTTTTAAGCTATATCGAATGCATGCACTGCACAAACATACACATACGCACACATATATACATACATCATGCCAAAATAACCTGTGTTCTAGAGTGCTTGAAACGTGTAGATTCGTTGATAACTCGATTTTCGACTTTCGACACCATTTCAATACTTTCCCTGTGCATTGCCATAGATTTTAGGGAGAGTTATATTTGTCTGTTGCCCAAATTTAAAGGCGTAACTATTGTGGATTTTCATAACTTCTCCACGGTACGCAACGTAGGTACTAAAGAGAAAATGCAAAATTGTGTCAAAAGTTGTGAATGAATTGAACCCCTACATTTTTACCAATCTTTCACAATGACAGACGGTGTCTAGCGATGTAATAAATATGTTAATGACTTGAAATGCTAGTTCACCTATGTGTATGTGGGAGGGGAATCTGCATTTTATCTATTCGACAAAACATAAAACTAGTATTAACAGTTTCCCAGCAAAATATGTAAATGAACCACGAAAACCTGTGCATGCAATCTAACTCGTCCCCTACAACATCAAATAGTTAAACAATGCCGCAAAATAAAATTGCTTTTCTTATACACAAACTACGAGATGCTCACCTTCAGCAACAATTCATACTTGCTTGCAGACGTGTAAGAAGATATCTCTGAGTGTCGTGTATGATGCTTCTATATTACATGCAGATTAATGAAATTATTTCTTTTAAAATGGATATTTATTTAATAGTAATTAATGGTTAGTTATTTTGCAGCTCTTGCTGTTAGACAAAAATGCACAGTATTAATTTTGCAACGTTCTATGACTTTGAAATTGACTTTTCTCCCTATTTTTAACAGAAAGTTATATAGCTCTTGTATTCCCTAAAATGAGATTCACCCCTTAAAGTTGTCCGATTGTTGCACACATCTAATAAGACGTCTTCCTGTGTTTTAAAATATTTTTACATTTACACTGTTACACGCATATCAATAGACTTTGTCGTTTTTATAATCGTTATTTAGAGACTTCTTCCACCTATTTGTAACATGAAGCGCGATATTATCTTCGTACTCCCTTAAAAAGAAGTGATCAGCTTTTCTAAAACACCTTCCTTAATCCACAATTATCCTTGATATTTCTGTATTACTTGATATTATTTTACTTTACATTATTTTCAATAACGCAAAAAATCTCTAAAATAATTCCCCTACACTTATTCTACAATCTTCGACTACTCTCTAACTTAGGGAACTTCGGGATTTAACGTAGGGAAAAGTGGGCTTGACGTTCGGATTAAAGAACTTCCAGAACGTTAACCAGAAGCGTTACTCTCCAACCCCTGTTGACAACCAACAGGCAGCCATCCATTATGAAGATCACGAAGATTGATAGAGGACGTAACTGTTTCACAATTTCATTCTGGACTCGTAGGTATTTTCTCCAACTCATTCCGGGAGGGCCCAACCGTGTTTGCATTGCGAGTTAGTGTTTGATCAAAAAGAGTTTTTGAAGGTGATAAGATTGTTATGACAGAGTTTTATGAGAAGAATGGAGAAGTTTCAATGCGCCTACAGGAAGGAGATTATGTGCATGAAGTATTAATTTTAAGGAGAGAACTGTGAGTCTCCAGAATTGTTTTCTTTATAGAAATAACAGCGGATTTTCCGTGCATTTATTTTTGAAATTCTGAAATGTAATGATATTCTATTTTACAGATGTTTACAATTAATTCGTATTCTAATATTTAAGTATTATACACTCAACCAATGAATGAATAGTCGGAATTACAGCGCATTGAAACTGAACACCATCGTGGTGTATATAAGGAACGAACCTCACTTTCAGGAACAAAACGCGCAGTGGATTTCTATTGCGTATACGTACCTTAATTGTAACAATGCCTCGATGGCGAATTCGCTGCCACTACGAGCATATGAAGGAGTTTGAAAGAGGGCGTGCGGTCGAACTGCATGAGCACACCGTCGAATCGCTCGGCATTTGGGTAGGAGCGATGCAGCAATTAGACCATGTTGGCAGAAATAGGTCCAGAATAGCAGAATTCAGCGGCAAGCGGGTAGCGGACGGCCTAGAGCGACGACAGAAAGGAAAGATAGAGTGATTATCAGAGCAGCTGTGATAGCACGAGATTCGTCGTTATCAACCATCCAACGTGTGACAAACACGGAAGTGACCACCCGGACAATCAATAGAAGGCTGAAAGAGCGGAATCTATATTCGCGGCCACCATTATGCCATCTACCACTGACCAGTATGCACCATCAACAATGATTGCAATGGTGCCGGGCCCGATCAACGTGGAATTGTTCGGATTGGGAACAAATTGTCTTCAGTGATGAGTCCCGTTTCGAACTGAGTCCCGACGACCAGCACAAACGTGTCTGAAGACAGCCCGGACATCGTCAGGCTCATGCTCTTATTATCATACGCCACACGGTCCGATAACAGGGAGTTATGGTCTGCGGTGCCATTTCGTTTGATAGCTGGGCCCTTTTGATAGTTCTCCGTGGCACCATCACAGCACAGCGGTAAGTTGCCGGTATTCTACGACCTGTTGTATTGTTCCTTTAGCGACACCCCGGGTTAAATTTTTAGCAAGATAATGGCAGGCCACACACAGCACGCCTATCTATTGATTGTCTGCGTGCTTACGACACATTTCCTTTGCCAGCCAGATCCCCAGATCTCTCGCCTATTGAGAACATTTGGGCTGAGATGGGGCGTCGTCTGCGATTATTCCAGAATGTAGACGAATTAGCTCGTCAATTAGAGGCCATTTGAAACGACATCCCTCAGAACACCAACCGGCAACTACTTTATGCATCAATGCCACTTCGCGTAACAGCTTGTATCAAGGCCAGAGGTGGACCAACGCTATATTGACGTGCTCACTTTGTGTAGATCTTCTAGTGCAATAAATCATCCAATTGTTCTGAAATTCTATTCATTTATTTTTCTGTACATCCACATTATACGTTCCAAATGTTGTCTCATTTGAATAATTCTTTCTTGATGCGTCGTTTTTTTTTGTCTTAGAGTGTATGTTAAGTCAGTCATATGATGCGGCGCATAAACCTAAACGAAATATTTCCTCTCATCCGACTACCTACAATGCTTAAGCTTCTAAAAAATTTTGACACATGAAGACTACACACCTCGATTAATCAATAATAGGAATTTTTTAACCATCTCGTAACAAATGTTATGAATTACAATACGCCCCTGATAAAAAATACTTAGGATATAGCCTGACCCTAACAAAACATAATTACTTTATGACACTCTAGACACCCCTAACAAAATACAAATTCTATGCCCCCTCTCCCACCCTCTAACAACACTTACTGATCCCAAGAACATCAAAAATTCACAACATGTTGAATCAATAATGTAAATGAATTGTGCTTACAAAGCGATAATGATTATCTAAAAATAATTTTTCAGAGATATGGAATTATCGCCAACTTGGCTACATTTCTCCCGAATCGCCAAATTGCGATTATTTTGCTGAATTTATTGATAAGTTCGTCAGCAGTGTCACCAAACGTTTCAGACAGATAGAGATATTGACTTTTTTATGCATATAAATTTAGTTTAACCTGTCCCCTTAAATGAAAGGGATTTTAATTTTAAATTTGACCTAAAAAGCTACACTTCTACAATTTAAATCAAACTATAATTTTTCGATGTAACATCAGTAATGAATAAAGAAAACTTGAACAATGTATTTAAGCACAAATAAAATAACAATGCAGCATACAACTGTTTCGAGGATACGCGAAATCCCCTTCGTCAGTGCACGAAATAAGCAGAAATAGAAGAAACAAAGGGGCTTATAAAATATTCTGTTTTTTCTATTCCTGCCCATTTCGTGTTTTGACTTCGGGTTTGGTGGTTACCTTGAACTGATGAAGGGGATCCAATGCATCCTTTAAACAATTATTTGCTGCATTATTATTTTATTAGTGCTGAAAAGAGTTGCTCAAGTTTTCTTTATTTGTATGAAGTGATTTTTACTTATTGACTAGTAATGAAACTAATGCCACCATGAGATTGAAAAGACCACTCAGATCTCATCAAATTAGTCTTAAAACCCAGTTAAAACTATATAAAGCTGGTATTTTATTTATCATTTTATATGGTTGCGAATTCTGGGCGCTTAACAAAATGGAAGAGAACAAAACTTAACTTATTTGAAACAAAAATCATCCGAAAAATCAACTGGTTCAGTGCTTGAAAATAAGGTATGGGGGCATATGTTTCGACCGTGAGCTGCATACAACCTATTAGAAGACCGTGTATCACTAGGGTTATAAAGGTCTGGTAGGAATAAGATGGCTGATACATTTGTGGAGATCTCAAGACGCACATCCAGCAAAAAACCGACTTTTTTCAAATCAGAGGAATCTAAGGAGAGACGAAGACCAGCTGCAGGCAGTGTGACCTGCAGATCTTTGTAGGACTTACTGACACTTTGAGACTGCAGTTGGCTGATAGTTGCTCTGGATAGGTGAACATGGCGAAACATTTGCTGGATCGAGGCCCACAGTAGTCTTTGTAGATACATATATTACTTTACATCCAGATGGTTTATTTTATCTATTTTAGATTTCAATAGAAATGGGAATAAGAAATGTATGTACAGAAATTTAAATGTAAAATTTCCATTTTTAGAAATGTATATTGATGTATAGGACTCAAAATTCATGGAAAACTTGTCAGTCATGATTTTATCTTTATGGAGAAGAAACGATGCATAAAGTTCCATAAAAGATGAGATCACGCCACAATGTGACATTAGTAGAGATAAGAAAGAGTTTTTTTTAATTATTTCTTTATTTGCTTTTGTTTTTAGTTTATTTATTACATATGTTCGAAGTTTTTATTTCAATCGAAGTTTTTTCGAAGTTATTATATTATTAGAAGATAAATTTAAGGATTATAGTTCTGGAGATCTTCAATGCCATAAGTACATCAAATGGACTTAAGAAAGTTTGTATTTAAAATTCTCGTCTCTTTTGGCTTTTCAATGCATAATGTTGAGTCGTATGATACCATTTTGCAACTTTCGCGGAACGATGCGACTTGGATTTGAAGACGTAACATAATGCTGTACGTACATGATGCTCCAGGTAATATAACAGTTAAAATATCGTATTTTTAACTTTTGGTTATACTAAAAGTACAGATGTAGTATTACTAATTTTGGTGCAAATACTAATTTTGGTCTAAAAGCATGACTACATTTTTAATAATTTTGTAAATGATAGAGCATAATTTTATATTATGAAAATTATATTTGCTAGCCAGATAAAAAATAAAAAAAATTAAAATGTACGTGATAAATAACCTTAAAAAAAGCTTATTTTTAATTTTGATAATTAAAATATTTTGATTTTGTAAACCAGTGTACTTTGAACTTTTTGTTACTTTCAAATTTTGATATGCATTTTGCAAACCTTTTCAATTTTTGTAAAGTAGGTTGATGTATAGAAAAATTCAAAATTCGTGGAAAACTTATCATTCATCTTATTACTTTCCTTATATACATAATGTATAAGGAAAGTATTGTGACGGGGTCGAAAATTCGAATTCGAGTTTTCGACGGGAGAGCACGTTTCAAGCATCCCTGATCACGAATCAAACATTTTTGAAGTGATGTCTGTGTGTGTGTGTGTGTGTGTGTGTGTGAAAGTATATGTGTGTGTGTGTGTGTGTGTGTGTGTGTGTCAGTGAGTCTGTGGAGACGATAACTGACGAACGAATGGACCGATTCGAACCAAATTTGGTACAAAAATCACAATCCGTAAACACTGGAAGCCTATTGTTTTTATACGTAATCGAATGTTCAGAACCCCCTAAATTTTCGAATGAAATTTTGAAAAAATCTTCAAAAAATCAAAACCGCTAATAAAGTTACGCAAATAGACATTTCTTATGTAATTTTTCATTAGAAAACGATTGGCATAAATTTTAGAACGCTAACATGAACCGTTCTTGAGATATTGTGCATTTTAAAAAAAATTATGAAAAAGTCACATAAAAAAAAAATTCCTATTGAGAAACATGTTCACTTTTCATATGTAATACCATGCGATAAATTGAGTGACATCATTCTCGTGGATCTAGCTCGTTCCATTCATGAAAAAACATACTTTGAATAATACTTTTGTATTTGAACGCCA
This sequence comes from Amaurobius ferox, assembly GCA_951213105.1. Taxonomy (NCBI): domain Eukaryota; kingdom Metazoa; phylum Arthropoda; class Arachnida; order Araneae; family Amaurobiidae; genus Amaurobius; species Amaurobius ferox. Next base: position 33,895,629 of record OX578149.1, read on the forward strand.
ATAGTCATTTATCTGCTGTAAGAATAACTTTTTTCTTCGTGCATAACGCTTGGTGAGATTTTGGCGACGAATTTGGCGGAATGTCGCCAACTTGGCGACTTTTTTTAAATGTTGCCAAATTAATGAAAATCTCGCCAAATGGGTAAAAATGATGCTAAATCAATGAAAATGACGACTCATTGTCGAAAATTCAATATCTTGGAAAGAATATTGGTATCTACTACAAGAAAAACCTATTTTTTTTACTGTAAAAGTAGTAAATTCATTACATTATATAAGGAAAGTCATGTGTTGCCCACATCAGATTTTTTATTCTGTGAAAAAGAAATAAAGAAATAACGAAAAAATAATAGCTTCTTATCTTTACTACTGTCACACTGTGACGTGATCCCATCTTTTAAGGGACTTTATGTATGGTTTCATCACCATAAAGATAAAAATTTCTAAATATACTCTTAAACTGTATTACTCATAAACTATCGCACTTTTAAATTCGAAAAACTCAAGACTCTGAATTTAAAAGATTAGATATCTTCCACACCGTTAGCTAGACAATATCCGCTAATGTTCGCGACAAAAAAAGAATATATCCAGTCGTTGTGAAGATACAATGGTTGATATTGGGAGTTAACACTTTCATAATTTAAATCAAGACTTTTTATGCATTTCTCCGCTTCATTCCGGGAAATCCCCTCCATGTTTGCAATCCTCGAACGTCGATGAGTTTTGGTGTGTGATAAGGTTGTTATGACAATGTTTTATGGGATGAACGAAATATTTCAATATGGTTTGTGGAAGGCGATTATATATAAGGAGGATTAATGTTAAAGGATGCAGGTATGAAGCAAGAAAATTATTTTCCTGGCAAAAACAGCAAGGGATTTTATTTGTAGTTTCTTTCATAGACTGAAATAAAATAACATTGTCTATTTTTATATTTGCTTTTGTTTATTACTTTCCATATATACAATAATGTATAAGGAAAGTATTGTGACGGGGTCGAAAATTCGAATTCGAGTTTTCGACGGAAGAGCACGTTTCAAGCATCCCTGATCACGAATCGAACATTTTTAAAGTGATGTCTGTGTGTGTGTGTGTGTGTCAGTGAGACTGTGGAGACGATAACTGACGAACGAATGGACCGATTCGAACGAAATTTGGTACAAAAATTACAATCCGTAAACACTGGAAGCCCATTGCTTTTATAAGCAATCGAATGTGTAGAACCCCCCTAAATTTTAGAGTGAAATTTTGAAAAAATCGTCAAAAAATCAAAACCTCTAATAAAGTTACGCAAATAGACATTTCTTATGTAAATTTTCATTAGAAAACGATTAGCATAACTTTTAGAACGCTAATATGAACCGTTCTCGAGATATTTCACATTTTTCAAAAAAATTATCAAAAAATCATATAAAATAAAAAAAAAATATTTCCTATTGAGAAACGTGTTCACTTTTCATATATAGTACCATGCGATAAATTGGGTGACATCATTCTCGTGGATCTAGCCCGTTCTATTCATGAAAAAATATACTTTGAGTAATACTTTTGTATTTGAAAGCCAATAATCATTTATCTGCTGTAAGAATAATCAATTTTTCCGTCCATAACGCTTGACGAGATTTTGGCGACAAATTTGGTGGAATGTCGCCAACTTGAAGACTTTTTTAAATGTTGCTAAATTAACGAAAAACTCGCCAAATGGATAAAAATGACGCTAAATCAATGAAAATGACGACTCATTGACGAAAATTGAATATCTTGGAAAGAATGTAAGTATCTACTATAAGAATAACATTTTTTTAACTGTAAAAGTAGTAAATTCATTGCATTATATAAGGAAAGTCATCTGCTGCCGACATCAGATTTTTTATTACATGTGCTTGAAGTTTATATTTCAATGTATGTAATTAAAAGATAAACTTTACGATTATAGTCTTGGGGATTTTCAATCCGCTAAATTTTATAAACAAGCTTTGCTGTAATTGCTGTTAGAAAAAACCTTAAACATAAATACTTTATACAGGTATATACATACTTACATACATACTTACTGACACACTAACATACATACTTACATACATGAATAGTATACATATATAGCAGAAGATTCAAAATAAAAGTATTAATCACCCCCTCATAACTTTAGAAGTAAAAGCACATGAGTGCACATATGTTAGATCTCTCTATAGTAAAGTGACCATTCGTGACCGAATAAAAGTGAGAGCAGCATCTCTAGCGGAGAATTACAAAACTTAGGAGAAAGAGATAGAGAGGAAGAGAGAAAGAGAGAGAGATCATTTCCCTGTAACTATCTGCAGGAATACTCATAGGAATTAGAGAGATACTGTGGGTCAGTACGTGAGTTAAAAATCTTTGAATTTTAGTTAGAATGAAGAAGAAACCAATATATTTTATATTAATAATACCTTTCTCTTTAGTATATAAGGCAGTTACAGTGTCAAATTTGGATACACACCAATCTTGTAGAATAAAGAAATCCCGCTGTCCCATAGAGATCAAGACGTTTTAAATAAAAACTAACTTCTAACTACAGAGTTTAACTTGAAACTTTTATATAGTCATTACATAAAGGTCTTGGATGAAACTGAAATTGATTATTTTGATTATTTTTGGTGCTTTACTGTTCATTTTTTGCACAAGAGATGAAAGGGATCTTGTAAGAGAGCAATAATTTATCGTGGATTCCAAACCCCTATGGATGTAGGCATATTCTGTGAATATAGGCCAGATATTGAACTTATGGCTTTTTAACTCGAGGAAACAATTTGAGTAAAATGTTGGTGACTCAGAATTTTTTAAGGGAGACATATATTCTTCTATGATTTTGATTTTTAATAAATTAACACATTTTTCGCATTTTTAAATAGAAATTTTATACTTCAACATTTGCATATCATTAAGCATTACTACTTTGTTAATACATTACTTGGAGGGTTTTTTAAACATATGATGTTAAAGATACGTTATAGCTCAAAACTAAATAATAGAGTTTACGACCCGCAACATTATTTTTAACTAAAATCATCATAAAACATTTTTAACCCATTAAAGTTAATCTCTTCAATGCTTCTATGCACTAAATCCAAAATATTTGAAAATATTTTAAAAAATTATTTAAAAGAAATCATAAATGCACATATTTAATAATAATTATAAATTTTCTAACTTTTCAATTTTCAGTTTGTTAACCTTTCATTTAATCATTATCATACATTTTCATATTTTCTATTTTAAATCAGACAAAAATATTTTCATACATTTTAATTTTATACAACTTTAGGTTAAGTGCATTTATATTTATCAGTATAACTTGCATAATAATTTCTAAGCAAATAACATGATATAATTTTTTTTTGTAATCATGCGGTCAGCCGCAAAATCTTAAAGTTGAAAAATAAATGGTTTAGATAAATGTCAAACTGGGGAAATTGCAATGTATAGAAATGCACTGTATTTTGATGGATGCTCAATTTAAGCCCCATTTTGACAACATTCGCTTTTAATTTATACAAAAAATGTAGTATATATATCTTAAAATTAAATTTGAAAAATGGATTATTGAAAGGTGGAGAATTGCTATATCCATTTAAGAAATGTCTTAGTTTCCTAAAACTGCACAAATAATTCTACGTAACTTCCTTTTCAATAAAGGAATTTCAGAGTCCACTTCGACGATAAGAGCTTGCAATTTCGTCCCGGTAGCTCAACGGTAGAGGATCGGCTGACCAGTTCGGAGATCCAGGGTTCGATTCCCGCCTGGGGTAGCAAGGTTCTTTGCAATGACGCCTAAACAAATCAACCCTGCAGGTTAGTGCAAAGCTAACGGAGGTCCGAAAGTGACACTAGTACGACTAGTACAGATTCAGTGGTTTCTTGAAGATTGAGCGCCGATTTCAAATGGAGAGGATAATGACCACGCAGGATACCAACCTGAGTAAAAATAGTAGTAACAGGAGGTTAACTTGAGATACAATATCAGGAGATGGTCAGTCAGATTGTCAGTTGCTCGCCAATATGACATTAAAAGGTGGAGAAGGCAAAGTCCACTTCGACGATAAGAGCTTGCAATTTCGTCCCAGACGCTCAACGGTAGAGCTTCGGCTGGCCAGTTTGGAGATCTAAGGTTCGATTCCCGCCTGGGGTAGCAAGGTTCTTTACAATGGCGCCTAAACAAATCAACCCTGCAGGTTAGTGCAAAGCTAACGGAGGTCCGAAAGTGACACTAGTACGACTAGTACAGATTCAGTGGTTTCTTGAAGATTGAGCGCCGATTTCAAATGGAGAGGATAATGACCACGCAGGATATCAACCTGAGTAAAAATAGTAGTAACAGGAGGTTAACCTGAGATAAAATATCAGGAGATGGTCAGTCAAATTGTCAGTTGCTCGCCAATATGACATTAAAAGGTGGAGAATGCAAAGTCCACTTCGACGATAAGAGCTTGCAATTTCGTCCCAGACGCTAAACGGTAGAGCTTCGGCTGGCCAGTTTGGAGATCTAAGGTTCGATTCCCGCCTGGAGCAGCAAGGTTTGTCCCAAAATACCGGGAAAAATTTTAGTATTCGACTACAAGTAAATGCATACGAGAATGTAGACAAATTTACGTTCTGCACACATTAAGGCAATTTTTAAACTCAAAATTTAATGCATAAAAATTTATATAAAGAAAAATAAGCGAGCATTTTACAAACAACGTATTTGTTTATCGTCACTATTTACTCGTTCCCAGACAGCCTAGATTTTGTTGGAATTTTGTTTCTTTTCGTCCAAACATACAGGAGAAAAACAAAAGAATCCCGAGAAGAAAAATTGAATTTCCGGATGCGGTTTAGTTCCAGTTTCGTAAGAAGCTTAAAATAAGTTAAAGCAATTTTTTATAGTGTTTTCCCATTTTTTTTTTCTTCTGTTTAAAGCTGATTTTGAGAAGTAATTTTATCCGTTTAGTCTTAACAGGCTCTTGAAAAAATATGTATTTCCAAATTCAAAAATAACGTTTGACTGCCAATGTCCTGCGATGTGCATCGTTTTAATCGGTTGTTTTATATCCGTTCGGAGAAGAACTTTGAATTAAAGAAAATGGAGCAACAAGAGTGTTTTTTTTATATGAAAATGCTATCTGCAACTCCCAGTTAGTTGTGAATTCTACAAAATTCGGATACTCTAATATCGGTTAACCGGATGCCAATTAACTGGATCAAACTGGATTATCGATGAATTTCTGATTAAAATGTCTTTTATTCTTTTAGAAGGAATTAAGATATGTAATATCTACTTTCTCTGAAATATATGGTAATGTATAGGGAAAGTATTGGAATCATGTTAAAAATTGCAACTCGAGTTTTCAACTGTTCTACACGTTTTAGAATCCCTAGAACACGAAAAAACTGTTTTTTGTGTGACTTCTGAGTGTGTATGTGTCATGCTGTGCAATGTATGTATCCACTCTAGCTAACAAACTAATCGGCCGAATTTTATAAAACTTTCAATAAGCCACTTGTGAGTGAAACTGGTGTTGATTTGATTTTGATAAGATTCGAAAGGAAAAGAATCTGCCTTTTTTTTGCGAAATTGTCAGCAAAAATCATAAAAATGTTAAAAAAAGACTACGCATGCTGAAATATATCAATTAAATGCTTTTTTATACGTAATTTTAGACAATAAAAATAATAAGCCCAACCCCATTACTCTAGTACTAGCTGTTCTCGATATATTTTAATTTTCTGTTTGCATCTTTGCTACGCCTTCTTTGAAAATAAATCCAGTTACCAAATGAAAACAAAAATTGAATTATTTTGTGTAATTAAATGAATTAAATTAATTATTTTGGGCAAGGAATTGATGTTATATTGTGCAATTTAACTCAGCTTAATGAATTATTTAATTTGTAAGCAAAAGAATACTTCCTAATAAAATTTAATTTTCATTTATGTTTCATTTTAAATAGTATTTATAATTTTAATATGAATGATTTGTAGTATTCTTTATTTCTCTTTTCATATATCGTTTTATCTGGATAATATACTTTTATTATGTACTATATTGTGTGTATTATATCATGCTACATTTGCTAAAATTCAATATGTAAGTATATTTACCTATATGCGATTGTTACACTCTTTTATTGATAATTCCATATTTCTTACATCGCCCGAAGAAATTTCACGTCTAACGAGCGTGGCGACCATGCAGTAATTTTTTCTTTAAAGACAGCTAATCCCCTGCCGACTTTTCTGAAATTCTTACCCAAATCTAAAACACATTCGAATTACAATCATTTTGTTCGAAAATAGGTGATTCACAGTTTTTCCTATTATGCTCCATTTCCAATTTTTATCGCCGTTTTTCAGAAATCAAAGAGTGGTTTTAAAGACTACTCATCCGAGTTAAAAAAGGCTGGAGTAAATTAGAATTTACTTCCGCTCTGTTCGTTTTGAAATTTATCTTTTAATGTAATGTTCTGAGTTTTTACTTTCCCTGCAATACATGGTAATGTATAAGGAAAGTATTGGAATCATGTCGAAAATTGCAACTCGAGTTTTCAACGGATCTACACGTTTCGAGACCTCTAGAATGCGAAAAAATTATTTTTAGCGTGATGTCTGTGTGTGTGTGTGTCTGTCTGTCTGTGTGTCTGTGCAGATTTTGTATCCACTCTAACAGAAAACCTAATTGACCAAATTTCATAAAATTTGGTAGGTATGTCACTTGTGGGCGAATCTGGTGCTGATTAGTTTTTGGCAAGATTCGGGATAAAAGAACTCGCCTTTTTTTGCGAAATGGCCCGCAAAGGCTTGTATCCACTCTAGCTAAAAATCTAATGGATCGAATTTCACAAAAGTTGGTAGATAAGTCGCTTATTGGTCACTCTGGTGCTGATTAGATTTTGGTACGATTCGGAAATAAATAACCTGCCTTTTTTTGCAAAATGGCTCGCAAAAATCGCCAAAATTTAAAATAAAGAACTACGTATGCTCAAATATATCCATTAAATGCTCGTTTAATACGTAATTTTTATCGAAGAAAAGAATAAGACCAACCCCATTACACTAGGACTAGCCGTTCTCGAGATATTTTAGTTTTTTCGTATTTTCTCTACGCCATCTTTGGAAATAAGTCCAGTTATCAAATGAGATCGAAAATTGAATTAAAAGTGATTAAAATAAAGAGAACGTGAATATAAGTCTGCAGGGAAAGTCATGAGCTGCCCACATCAGATTTTTATATTTAGTTTAATATGCACTGTTTTGTTCATTAATGTATATTTATCTGCAATCTAGAATCACATTTTGCTTAGGTATGTAGGTACGTTATGCAAAAAAAAAAAGAATATAATTATTGTTTATCTTTTGGCAGCGATTTTAGCTTTGATGCAAACAGACATGGCCATACACATTTTGTTAGGCTTGTGTAACTCTACTACAAAATAGTTATTATATGTTTTTTGCTATTTGCAAGCAATAATAATGTGAGTAAATTAATCGCTTATATTTGTAAAGAGCCTTGCTGCCCCAATCGGCAATAAAACCTGGATTTCCGAATTATTCAACCGACGTTCTACCATTAAGCTATTGGAACGAAATTGCAAGCTTTTATCATCAAAGAGGATTCTGCATTCTCCATCCTCTAATGTCAGATTGGCGGGCAACTGACAATCTGACTGACCACATCTTGCTATTTTTGGCCCAGGTTAGCCTCCTGTCACTACTATTTGTACCCAAGTTAGTATTTTGATTTTGCGTTATCCTCTCAATGTGAAATCTGCGCTCAATCTTCCAAAGTCCACTGAATCCATACTAGTCGTACTAGGGTCACTTTCAGATCTCCATGATCTTTGCGCTAACCTACAGGGTTGATTTTTTCAGGCGCCAGTATAAAGAGCCTTGCTGCTCTAACCAGGAATCGAACCCTGGATCTTCGAACTGGCCAATCGACGTTCTATCGCTGAGCTATTGGGGCGAAATTGGAAATTCTTATCATGGAAGGGGACTCTGCATATTCCAAATAGCTCGTTTTTAGTTACTTATTAAATTTATAAATTTTAATGCAGGGAGTTAGAGGAGTTAAACAAATTAAATAACGAGTTAAACAAATTAAATAAACATTTAAGCAATTTAAAAATCTGATGTGTGCAGCACATGACTTTCCCTGCAGACTTATATTCACGTTCTCTTTATTTTAATTAAATTTAATTCACTTTTAATTCAATTTTCGATCTCATTTGATAACTGGACTTATTTTCAAAGATGGCGTAGAGAAAATACGAAAAAACTAAAATATCTCGAGAACGGCTAGTCCTAGTGTAATGGGGTTGGTCTTATTCTTTTCTTCGATAAAAATTACGTATTAAACGAGCATTTAATGGATATATTTGAGCATACGTAGTTCTTTATTTTAAATTTTGACGATTTTTGCGGGCTATTTTGCAAAAAAAGGCAGGTTATTTATTTCCGAATCGTACCAAAATCCAATCAGTACCAGGGTGACCAATAAGCGACTTACCTACCAAATTTTGTGAAATTCAGTCCATTAGATTTTTAGCTAGAGTGGATACAAGCCTTTGCGGGCCATTTCGCAAAAAAAGCGGGTTCTTTTATCCCGAATCTTGCCAAAAACGAATCAGCACCCGATTCGCCCACAAGTGACATACCTACCAAATTTTATGAAATTCGGTCAATTAGTTTTTCAGTTAGAGTGGATACAAAATCTGCACAGACAGACAGACAGACACACAGACACACAGACAGACAGACACACAGACACACACACAGACGTCACGTTAAAAATAGTTTTTTCGTATTCTAGAGGTCTCGAAACGTGTAGATCCGCCGAAAACTCGAGTTGCGATTTTCGCTGAGCTATTGGGGCTATTCTATCGCTGAGCTATTGGGGCGAAATTGGAAATTCTTATCATCGAAGTGGACTCTACACATTCCAAATAGCTCGTTTTTAGTTACTTATTAAATTTATATATTTTAATGCAGGGAGTTAGAGGAGTTAAACAAATTAAACAACGAGTTAAACAAATTAAATAAACATTTAAGCAATTTAAACAATGAGTACAAGTTCCGTTTTATTATTTGTCGTGACTAGAATTAAAAATAATTTTTGTGGGATTCGCACCGTTGTCCAAACGATAATAAAGTGAGTAAATTTCTTGCTTGAATTCAAAATAACTCCTTTATTTATTAATTAAAATTACATTCCTAGATGCATGGAATTAGAGAAAAATGATGATATGCTCTTTTACACGAAGCTTTTTAAACACTTTTACCGAACAAGAACGAGTTAAACAAATGATGTTTTGATGTATAATAATAATAAAATTCAATCTTTTAGTAAACATACACTCAGTGGTTGATTAAAGTTATTATTGTGAGTCTTATTTTGAAAAATTTTGTAGTTGTTATTTTTCCATCAGTGACAGATTTTGTTATGACACCTTCGATATTTCATTGGCATATTTCTTGTAGTTTCTAAGTGAAGGCAATAACCTTCCATTCTGGTGAATGCAGCATCTGTTCCTTAAATTTAGCAAAACTAGAAACATGGAACTTTAAAAAGAAAACTTTCTCTTTTTTCTCTCCTTCATTGAAAAATAATCCTAGCAGAGGAAATGTTTTCCTCAAAGAGTAGAGCAGAGGAAAAGGGAAAGTACTTTATTTGGGGCTTGAAAACTAAGGCCTTAGATACCAGAAATTGAAAACCCTCTTAGAAAAATAATGAAAATACTGTACCTTTAACTTTTTGAAGTTTCCCCTTGTGCTATTTTACTTTTCGGTACTTTGAGAAGATCGGTGAGAAATAGTATAAAACGCGTTAAGCCTTTTCTTTAGGGAATAAATCAATTGCATATGTTTGACGTATTAGGAAATGCATTAACTTTTTTCTATGACTGAATAAATCAATTGGATATGTTTTGGAAAGTATTAACCTTTTCTATAACTGTGGATATGTCAACGGCATATGTATGCTTTGGGATGTTGCAAAATAAACCAACATTTTCCATGATGGGGTAAATGAATGGAAATATTTTTGGCATATTATGAAATGCACTAACTTTTTTCTATGGCAGAATAAACCAATTGGATATGTTTTGGCATGTTATGAAATGTATTAACTTTTTTCTATAACCTTGAACGTATCAATGTGATATGTATGCTTGAATATTGTGAAATACGCTAACCTTTACTATGATGGGATAAATGAATGGAAAAATTATTGGGATATTATGAAATGCTTTGACCTTTTATTTGAAGGTTAGTAAGTCTATTGGATATTAGTCGAGTTACCCAATGAAAATCAGCGGTTTCACAATAAGGAAACCCAGAACAATGTGAATGTTTTAGTAATTCGATTTTTAAGTGGTTTTTAACTGTTCAACCATGAACCAAAGTCCAAATCTCCATCTTACTTAAGATATTTTATTTCTTATTTATTCTGCCAATCGAACATTTCGGTCAAGTCCTAAAATATCAAATATAGCAATGCAGTAACTCTACAATTTTCCGCCATACTATTACCAAAATTCAAGTTTCTTTCTCACTGCTAAGTGGCTTCTTTCCCGACAGTCCATATTTTATGCCTGTATCTCACTTAAAAGAAGGCGTTTCTCCTTTATTCTGCAAATATAATATTTTGGTATGGGGCAAGTAATATATATTTAAAAATCTGAATTCGCATGCTTTCTATCTTTAGAAAAATCTACCATTACACCAAATATAAGGTCTCTATCTCACTGCACAGTATGTTTTTCTACAATTTCACCTTTTGAAGGATTTGGTGTGGGGCACCTCTTCTAAAGAATATTTCTTAAATATTCGATTTTAACTGCAATTTTATTGAACGATTGAACCGTATACCAAATTGCAAGTTTCTATCTTAATTAAAAAATAGGCTTTTTCCTTTTATTCGGCAGATCGAATATTTCAGTGTATTGAAGGCCCAGACCGTCCGACTCATCCTAAGGACTCGAGCAACCATTTGGACGGCCGGGAAAGAACATTTCAGTGCGTGGCAATCCTAAAGTAGGAAATACTAGAATACGGAAATTGTATACATTTTCTTTCGAACTGTTTACCTTTACGCCAAATCTAACGATTCTATTTCATCGCAAAGTATGTTTCTATATCATTTCGCATTTCGAATGTGTTGGTGCAGTCCAATAAACACTTCTGAAAAATTCGATGTTGAAAATATTTTAGTTCTCTTTAATTTGGATGGAATATTTAAAAATAAGCAATAATGTCAAAGCACTCCTTCTAAATAATATTTTTTAAATATTTGATGTTAACTGCAGTTTTAGTGAACGATTGACCCGTATACCAAATTGCAGGTTTCTATCTTAATAAAACGGAGTTTTTATTTTATTCGGTAAATAGAACATTTCAGTGTGTGGCAATCCTAAAGAAGGAAATATTGGAATACAGAAATTGTATACACTTTCTTTCGAACTATTTACCTTTACGCCAAGTCTAAAGATTCTATTTCGTCGCAAAGTATGTTTCTGTATCATTTCGCATTTCAAATGTTTTGTTGTGGTCCAATAACCATTTCTGAAAAATTTGATGTGAAAAAAATTTTTCCCATCTTGGTGGAAAATCCCATTTGGATGGAATATTTAAAAAATAAGCAATAATGTCAAAATAAAACGCTATCTACTACGTATGGACGAGAGATTATTATTTTAGCAAAAAAGTTTCGAATATCCGAAATTAAAAAACAAAACAGAAAATAGTTTCTCGGTGTGTCCTAAATTCACTTTTTTGGCGAAAACAGGATCTTTTCCCGAATTTCATACGGAAAATCAAAATACATGGCACTGTACTTTGGGAGGAAAACATATTTTTTTTTCATTTTCTAAACAAAAAAAGTCATATCAAAAGAGAGGTTTTTTTTCTTGAAGTAAGCGACAGAAAGAGGAGAACTACTTTATTCGTGGTCTGGTAAAGGTAAGGCTTCAGGTGTACCAGAAACAGAAAACTTTTTCTGAAAAAAAAAAATCTCAGACATTGCATACCTGTAACATTTTGGTCTTTTTTCTAATACCATTTTAAGGCATTTTAGTGAATTTGAAAAGGATATTATAGTGGGACGTATTGACCTTTTCTGTATCAGTAAGGAATATATCAATATACAGGGTTTCTAAGCAAGTCCCTAAGGATCCCAATAACTTTGTAAGGAGAGAGTCATGTTTGCATGCCTTAGATCTATCTTCAATAAAGTGACCACGACCGATCGAATAAAAGCAATCGCAGCGCCCCTACCTTAGAATTTAATAGAATAACGAACTTAGAAACAAAGTGAGATATAAAAGAGAAAAAACCAATTATAATATTGTAGAGTATTGTCTATTTAGTAGGAACCGATACCAGGAACGAACGAAATGAGTATGTTGTTGTTGAGAGCCAGACCGTGCGACCTGCCAGAAAGGTGTAAGGTAACTGTTTGGACGGCCGGGAAGAGCCACCCAATTTAGACCGAAGCCCAGTGGGGGAGGCATCCACAGGGACCGTACTCTCCTTCCCCTACCACCTACCTCTCGGAAGAACTTACGAACCCACATGTTTAACGTGATCGTACTCCGCTTGAGCACGACGGCAGTTTGGGCAGCGGAGGGAATCGTACCCGGGCCTACCGAGTTTAATTTCAGCGCGCTAACCACTGGGCTACCGCGCCCCAAAATGAGTATGTGAAAGACAGTGAATAAAATTGATTGGAGTGTCACTCAACTCGAGTGATTCACACAAAAATCCATTTTAAAATATTTGTGTGTTTCTTGTTGTTGTTCTTTGCAAATGTTGCATGAATTTTTTCTTTAAATATGCATCTTTGGTACAAATGATCGCAATTATAGCATGTTATCCTTCATTTTAAAGGACTTGAAAAAAATTTAGCGGGGGGGGGGGGGGTTTGATGTCACGAACACAAAAATTATATCGCGGCTATTTTCCACTATAATGATTGAAACTTTTAAGTTTCGAAATCATTGAGCCGTAAAATAACCCTTTCTACGCATAATTATGTCACATTTTGTCCTATGCCGTCATGTTAAGAGAATATAAAATTTCGAATGAGTTTGGAAGTTTTCGCTCACATTTCAAAAAATTCTATGAAGTACCAGATGTTTCGTTAACAAAGCCGGATAAAAAGTTTCGTGAAAATCTATAATTACTTGTGACAGTCATATCGTGTATACAAGAAATCGATAACAGACAGACGGACATCTCTCTACAATTTGTCAAAACGTATTCAGGAGATCCTAAAGCATATATTGATACCAAAATATCAAAATTGAAAATTTTCATGAGGACAATATTTTCTCTATACTATACATCACGAGAAAGTTAGTGAGAAAGTTAGCAAGAGAAAGTTAATGAGAAAGATATAGTTGTGAAAAACTGGTTTATATTTTCAATAATTTATGCAGAAAAGTGTTAAAATACACCGGTGTTCAAAAAGTTAATTATAATTGCTATACATGTGAATTTTTCTCGAACCAAAAGTCTGAATGGAACAAATCTTGGTATGCGTATGGAATAAGGAAATGCAAGTACAACAACAAACACTAAAAATAAAAACAGATTTTATGCAGGAATTGTATATGTTTGGTTTTAAAAGTTGCCAAACCAGGATATATGTTTTTCATAGAAAAACAAACTGAAACAACGCTGGTGCATGAGCATTAATAAGGAATGTGATCACGTCCGACATCCCCACTAGCCTCACATCAATTTTTATTGTTTTCTATGAAATTGTTCATGATCAATGTGGTTAAACATTCCACTCTTGAAATAGAGCAGTTTGTAACTCCGGAATGGCCCTTGATGGAGTCTGATGAGATACAATTCAACTGCCTAATGCATCCCTCACATGCTCAATGGGATTCATATGCAAAGACTTCGATGACCACTGCATTCTCTGGGTATCGTCACTATGAAGAAAATCATCGATCGACTGCTAGCGATTTTATTTGTGCTAATATCCATTAATACGTATTGTAGACCTACACTAACTTTAAAAACCAAACATAGGGTTCCAGTATGCTGTCTCTGTAGCTCGTAAAGAACCTTGCTGCCCTAACCGGGAATCGAACTCTGGATCTCCGAACTGGCCAGCGACGCTCTACAGTTGAGCTAATGGGACAAAATTACAAGCTCTTATTGTCGAAGTAGACTCTGCATTCTTCATCCTCTAATGTCCGATTGGCGGGCAGCTGACAATCTGTCTGACCACTTCCTGTTATTTTTACATCACGTTAGCCTCCTGCAACTGCTATTTTTACCTCACGTTAGCCTCCTGCAACTGCTATTTTTACCTCACGTTAGCCTCCTGCAACTGCTATTTTTACCTCACGTTAGCCTCCTGCAACTGCTATTTTTACCTCACGTTAGCCTCCTGCAACTGTTAATTTTACCTCACGTTAGCCTCCTGCAACTGCTATTATTACCCAGGTTAGTATCCTGCGTGGTCTTTATCCTCCTAATTTGAAATCGGCGCTCAATCTTCCAGAGTTCATTGAATCCGTTCTAGTCGTAATAGGGTCACTTTCTCCGATAGCTTTTCTTCCATTTAAGCTCTTAACTCAATAAAAAATAAATCTAATTATCTTAATTCCATTAAATCCAAAACTCTCCTTTCCAAAAACCTTGTCAAAATTTCTTGGATAAAAGCTCACAATAATATATCTGGAAATGAAATTGCTGATTACTATGCCAAAATTGCTGCTATCTCTGGTTCCCCTCTTACTATTCCCTTTCCTTACTCACTCCTCTCAAAATTTTGTAAATCTCATATCCTTAATATTTGACAAAATTATCCTAATGATTATATTTCCACCAGGACTGGTGATCCGGTTAGAATCTTGTCTTACCTCCCTATCGTGAATCATAATTTACAAATTTTTAATAAATACCTCATTTACTTTCTAACTGGCCATGGTCCCTTTCTTGATTACCCATACTTTTTCAAAATTAAATCCACCTCTAACTGTCTTTGCAATAAATTCGGTGACGTTGACCATTACATTTTCGATTGTTCTTTCTCTAAAAAATTTCATCTCTACAAACCCTGCCCTTCTAATAAACCAATTTGGTTCTCCAAAGTTCGTTCAAATCCCTCTTCAGTAGATAAAATTAAAAAGTGTATTCTTGTTGCCATGGAAATTTCTAATAAAGTGACCTAAGCATATGAGTAGATTCTACTCTCAATTAATTTTGATCAATGAATCCCTTTATTTCATTCTTATTAACTTATAGGGACTTATTGTGTTTCCTCCAGATTTTCTGTTAAAAAAAAAAAAGCTATGTTAACTGTTCTCGGTTTTTTCTTTTTCTTATGACCCTTTTTAATTGTATTTTTTCTAATTTTTCTTTTCTAAATTTTATTCTAAATTTCTGTTTTGTTTTCCATGTGCCCAATTTTTTTTTCCTTTTCATATATTTTCTTTTTATATATTTTATAAATTTCATTTTTAAAATTTTATTATTTTCTTTCATTTTAATCTATTTTTCATTATATTAATATTCCTCATTCTAAATTTATTTTCTAATAATGATCTTTTTATCTATACTCACAATTATCCTTTTCCCATTATTGAAAAATGGATGTGCTTGTCAAGTTCAAATATAATGTAAAACTGTCTGTTTAATAGCAATATTTTTCATCAATTGTTATCTTTTTAGACCTAAATAAATGTTCGTTTGGCGGGATGGTAGACCTTGGGTGCCTCCTGAGGGCAGGAGGTATCCTTTCCCGGCTGTGCAGCTAGCTACTCTAAACCCATTATGTGAGTCGCACGGTCTGGGGTCTTCAGATCTCCGACATCTGTGCATTAACCTACAGGGTTAATTTGTTCGCACCCCATTGTAAAAAACCTTGCGCCCTCAATTGGGAATCGAACTCTGGATCTCCTAACTGACTAGGCGACGCTCTACTGTCTAGCTAATGGGACAATTGCGAGCTCTTATCGAAGTGGACTTTGCAAGCTCTCACCAATAACAGAACCTCTGTCAGTGACGTGAACTCTGTGTGCTCCTTCCGTTTTATGGCCATTCATACCAAGATTCCACCACCTCTAAATTGGCCCCATTTCCGTGATGTTAAAAAGATAGTGTTACACCGTTCTCTCCATACAGTGGTGTAGAAGACCCAGACCGTCCGACTCGTCCAGGGGACTAAGAGCACCTATTTGGACGGCCGGCCATACAGTGGTGTGGCAAAAATCAGTCTGCAAACTCAATCTATACTTTTTAGTGAAGACTTTTGATTTAAATTATTTATGCAATAGGAAGTTATTTTCTGCGTTTCTTACCGTCAGCTGAATTTCTGATTTCTACTGACAGCTGGATGCATATTTTCCACACTGCACATCTTCGAATGGAACATTTTCATTTCACACACAAATGCATGTTTGCGAAAATATATTGTTCCAAAGACTATTTTAGGTATGTGTGAGGAGTTTTAAAATGGGTAATCATCTCCATATATAAACGTTCCAAGGGAAATGAAAGGTTAAGAAGCCATTCCTTTCAGGCATAAAGTTTCGAATATACGAAATTGAAAAACAGTTTCTTAGTGTGTCTGATACCCCCTCTTCTGGTGATCACAGGATCCTTTTCTTGAGTTCTACAAAGGAAAACGAGAAACACGGTACTTAAACAGGAAAATTTATCTATTTTTCTTTACTTCGCTGAAAAATAATCCTAGCAAAAGCGACGTTTCTATGTAGTAGAGAAACAAAGAGACGAAGGAACTGCTTTATTCGCTTCCAGGGAAAAGTAAGGCTTTAAATATCAGAAATAGAAAACCTTATCTCGAAAAAATAGCAGAAATGAGGTAGGTACCTTAACCTTTTCGGATTCTCCTCCACTGGCATTTTATTTTATGGGCATTTTTAGAGACTTGGAGGGGAATGGTAAGGATTATTGTGAAATAATTTAAAGTTCTTATACTATAATGGGACGCAATTCGAATGGGAATGCTTTTGTATACATGATTTATCAGTGCGGTGAAGATTCATTCACTTAAATTTTTAAATAATGAATATTATTATATGGATTCCGCTTGTAAAGTATGTGGTGTGATAATACGTATTTTTTTTTTAAATACAATGGTGTCCAAAATCTGAAGACGAAAACTATTCTTAAGATGGCAACTGAAAATTCAGATGAATCAGCTCGTGAAAATTTACATAACTGACAATTTTGAGTAGAAAACGGATAGATATCCAAATACTTGTCTCAAGGGTGACAAACTATCACAAAGGCAAAAGGCTGCTATAAGCGAATTATGATTAAAGAAAGCTTTTTTAGTGAAGATACACAGTTTCACGTTTAGATGACTTCTAGTGTCTAAGAGCCAATAGTATATTGATGACTTTACGTTTGAAAGAATTATTAAAAATCTTGAAGAAGACCGCAGAGTGACTGATATTGTCAGATAGATTGTAACTCGCACAGTGCTGTATACAGAATCTGGGAGGCCTTTCAAGCCAATTGAATATGTTCCAGACTCATGCTGAAAGGTCGCCATAACTCTACCTCCACGGAGTACCAATATAGAGTTTTTGTTTAAATAACAAACGTATTTGGCACACCACGGCATCGGCACACACTGGCTTACCCCATTCTCTTGTAAGTTGGCATCAATAAAACGCAGATATGCAGATATATCGATATATTGTGGCAAGACTTCTGTGACAAATAGGATTATACACCCGAAGGCTTCTAGTCAGCAACTTTTTATTTACAGCTCATCGTAGCTCTTTACAGAAAATAGTAGTTTTAGTTCTTCCCCAGATTTTAGTTGATCCAGCGTGAAAGTGGTGCTGCTTATCATCGCGACAATATTCTTAAAAAAGTACAGAAACGGCAGTTATGGGGTCATGGTGTGCAGAGGCATTATACTAAATAAGTTCCGGGAAATGGTTTACGATCGATAAATGAAATTTAAAGGAAGTTTTTCTACGTCATGTTTGATAGTTTCGGGGGCTGTAGGCGAAGAATTATTTTTTATGGAAGACAGTGCCACATCACGTCATATACAAGTAGTGGTTATTAATCTGGAGACTGATAATCTTAATTAAATTGAGTAGCCAGCACGCTCTACAGAACACAACATCGTAGATCATTAAGTAAAATACACTTTGTTCAAAGGGTAAGGAACTTGAGAAACGTATATCAGCACAAATAACATAATGCAGTATACATATGTTTCGAAGATCCCCTGGATCATCTTTGTCAGTGCAAGGAAACCAACAAACCCGAAGTCCAAAAGAGGACTAACTTATTTCTCTTTTGAACATTTTTTTTTGTTTGTTGGTTCTCTTGCATTGATGAAGGGGTCCAGCGTATCCTTGAAATAGCCTCATACTTCACTATTGCTCTATTTGTGCTTATATATACGTTGCTCAAGTTCCTTAACCATAGATCCTGTTTAGAACGTAGTAGGGAGTTGCATCACTGTTCAAAATTCAAACGGGGCCTTATCGTTGTTCTGAAAAAGGTGCGGGCCCATTTCCACTAAGAAATCCTCGATCACTTGGTGGAAACGGACAAATGCATACACTTGTGAAACTTGCATGATCGTTCACCATGGACATATTTTATGCTGACATGTCTCTTCACACAGTTTTCTGAAAATCCTGAACATAACTTCTTTAACGAAGTCCTTAATAATGTGTAGCTTTTATGAGAAACTTTTGTAAATCACTTCTCTGTTCAGATGGTCATTGTACATGTTCTTTTCAACTACTTCATGTAAGTGAAAGATTCTATCATTTTACCTAACGATCAGAATTTGTCGAAAGAATCACGACACTTAACATATTAACTATTTTATTCACAGTTATATCGCTGGAACTCAAACATAAATGACATTACAAACAAATCGACTATATGAACTTTTTACACAGCTAACCTTACAAATTTTTTTCTAGGGACGTTACTAAACTAATTCGAACCTAACTCATTACTGAATTTCACAGGCTATAAAACTAATTGATGCAATCATTTACTGCATGATGACGGTGAACATTCCTGTTATTCACAACACACGTTAATTTCGTAGCATGGCTTTCCTTATCCGAATATGCCAAATTCTATTTTTCCTATCTCTACCCAAATCTCTTCTATCCTCTCTTTCGAAACTCTAAGTCCGCTGTATAAATAGATCTGGCCAACCACGAGAGTGAGCTTCTACACTGAACTTCAAAGAATTGCATAAAGAATCCTCACGCTTTTTGCAATTTAATTTGTACGAAATTTATAACAACTTTTTGTACTATAATTTATCAGTATGCTAATAAGAAATTCATCTCCACATTTTGAAATTATGAAGGTTTATTTTCGCATCCAGGTAAAAATGTAGTTCGTCTTTTGGTCTTAGGCATCGGTGTATTTGAAAAGGTTTGTCAAAACAGTATCTACCAGTAAATTTTAAATAAGTTTTATTATATTTATTTCAGCTCTAAACAGCACTTGGCTGGAATAAAAAATCAAATCCGGGTTGCTTGGATTCTACCCATGTGTAGCAGTAGCTACACTTCTGTCATATAAAGATGTACTTAAGAAAGCTTACAATTTTAATTCATGCAGATTTCTAGACCTGTTTTCGAGAGAGCTCAATGGTTTGTTTACAAAATTGGAGAAATGGTTAATTTTTTAATTGCTAAAAGATAATATATATAAAAAAGATTATTTTCAATATTTCAAATAGAACCTTTAGCTATCGAGCAATGCGAATCAATTAAATTTACTTCAAGTAATATCTAGTGACAACATGAATGCAACTGCTGCTTGTGAAGTTACTAATGTCTTCTATTTCTTTGATAAAAGCAGGTACGTAAATTGATAGGAAATAAGCGCATTGCCATGTTTCTTTTCATCAAGAATGTACATGAACTTCATAACAACTAGTGAGTTTAACATTTCACGGAAATTTCATACGTGGACATAAATAAGTTTGTCTTTTCACTATTCTAAATTACAGCAAATATATTGCTTTATGAGATCGCAGAAAAAACATTTTCTTTCCCAAAAGATACCGTTTCGTTTTATACTCAAATGCATTTTAGCGAAAATATCTGGACCCAAGTGTCATTTGAAATTATGAAGGTTTATTTTCGCATCCAGGTAAAAATATAGTTCGTCTTTTGGTCTTAGACATCGATGTATTTGAAAAGGTTTGTCAAAACAGTATCTACCAGTAAATTTTAAACAAGTTTTATAATAACATAGTATTATATTTAACGTAGTATTTTAAGATCAGCAATAATTTTCATATATAACCATCCAATCTAAAATTAGGTTTATAACCTTTCAAGTCGAAAATGTTCTTATATAAGAGATCTAAATCAAGTTTTTTATTGGGTATAATATAGATACTTGTGAACACAGGGCGTTTCCGCAGAATTCAAGAGAGCCAAACAAGGAATATTGTATTTCAACAGGAAAAGTTTATATCTTTTTTGTATACCTTGTTGAAAAATAATCCAGAAAGCGAGATTTATTTACAGTCGAAAGACACAAAAGGAGATGAACTTCATTCGCCACTTTAGAAAAATAAGACTTTTTATAAAAGAAATAGAAAAATTTTGAAAGAAATGGCAGAAATGAAGTACCATAAATTTTTAGGACTATCTAGTTGCTATTTTACTTTGGGGGCATTTTTATGTTCAAGAGTAGTGTGTTATTTTTTCATACTTGTAACAATAAAATTTGCAAAACATGCCCTGTAGCAAATAAACAAGAAATAAGTGTCACTGACAAAAAATTCATATTTTGTAAAGCATAAAAGTGTGCCTATATATATTCTTTTCAGTATGTTTTATACCATATATAGAGCAAACGAGCACACCACTAAAGTAAACGAATTGAAGCATGTAATCAAATAAACAATTTTAAAATTAATCAATCCACTGACAATAAGAATAAATATGAACACTTTCAGAGCCGTGGTTTTTAATATAATTAAAATTTTCATTTTAGATATAAATAAGAACACTACACGAAGTGACTTTATAATGAAAATAAACACAGCCTATAACGTTTAAAATCAACTTCTCAGTGGTCATAACATTATAAAGTACAATTTATTTATTCATATGGATATGATTTGTTTATTTATATTTATTCATATGACCAATATATCCCATTGTTAAAACCCATAAAAACAAGACATCTAAGTGGGGAATACAGGGGGTGAGGTTACTAGGTGGAGATAGCACATAAAGTATATTTTGCAAAATAGCTCCTTCATTTTGAAAAAGCTCATGACAACAACAAAAATTTAGCAAAATATTACAAACTGGGATTTTTCTATCAAAAATAAAATCATAGACAAAAATTAATAATATCCTCATTAAATTAAATTACAAGATACAATTTGGACACTTTGGAATCTGCTTTTAACCAAAGCATTGAAACTAGGTTTTAAATTAATATGTAATAGTAATATTATCAACATGCTTATATACAGCACGTATTGTGTAATTAACTACACTTATCTATTATTGAATAATATTTATTTAATAATAACATATTTGATAAACTTGCGGAAGCAAACGAAAGATTGTAATAAGTTAGTGTATATTTCTGATAGCCAAACTGAAATTTCATTCGTCATCATGGTGTGAGTAGTTATAAATTACGACTTCGATTTCCTGTGATAGCTGTTAATACCAGTATAACAATGAAAAGATCTTTGAAACTGAGCTGCTGTATGTTTTGATACAACTGCCGAGTTTTCAGAACCTCATTTTCCAACGGAATACTACATGACTACATACAGTCCTTCTAATTACCTCTTAAATTATGTTGTTTTGTTGTTTTTCTTTAACCTTCCTGTTTACTGTGCATATGCTGCCCATTGAAAGATAAAACAGTCTGCCTTCTATTCTTAGTTGATGGCAGCTTATATAAACATTATGGGAATTTCAATCATTGTGTAATGATAATGACATATTTTGCCACTTTATACAATCATTATACGTATAATTTTTCCAAAATGGTTCAAATTCGAGGTTAGAACTTAGCTGAATTTTTTGGATACGTTTCGAACACTTAAAAAATGTTTATTTGTGTGTATGTATGTGTGTGTGCATGTGCATGTGCGTGCGTGCGAGCGTGCGTGTGTGTGTGTACGTGCGCGTGTCAGTGAGGTATGGACATTGTAACTTAAGACCGAATGTCCGTACTGTTATGAAATTTTATGCGTGAATTGATTATGCATTCATCTAAAACTGGATATTATTTTAGTAACTCTCATTATTTGAGCTGGAATTATTCAAAATTTTTGATTTTCATAGTAGCATTTCCTTTGGAGGAACAGCATAATTGCTGAAGATAAGTCTTGAGATAATCCAATAACAACAGTATAGTTAATGCATGAGAATGATCGTTTTAACTGTGCTATGAATGTAAAAAGTATTAAAGTAACATATATTAACTCAGCGTCTAATGCATTCTATATACCGCCAGCGCGACTGGCCTGTTGTCTACGAGTATTAACGTACAAAAGTAATTCTATATTCTTATCAAAAATTTAAATAATAATAATAATAAAGTGTAACAAAATAAATAAATAGAAACAAAAAATAAATAAACTTTTTTTACAAAAAATAAATAAATAAGATAAATTTTTATAAAATGTAATTTAAAAAAATAAATGAAACATGAACAAAATCTGAAAATTTATATATTTCGTACTCAAATACTGCTTATCATATATGCAAACCTAAACAATGGGGAATATAAATATATGAGAAAGTTGAGAGGAAACTCACGATCTTGGTTCTAAACTTTAATAGAATATAAAAATAAAATCGCCGGTGTTTCCAGTCCGATGGAACCAAAATGGTTTTGCGTGAATAACATTTTATAAAATGAAACTCAACTTTTACATATCTGGAAAAAAAAACAGAAATCGATTCAAAATCTGATTATATATACTGGCAGGGCTTTAAGGAGCTGTAAATTCTTGGTTATTGTTTATAGCTATCAATTTTGGTTTTTAAAATATAATTATTACAAACATGAAAAATGTAAAAATTTCGTACTTCTTCACATTAAAAAGACGAGTACTTTAAAATTATAAGAGTTTTTTTTATAAATAAATATAGAGTTATGAACTAAATTCCCCCGTAAATGTTCTTGTCGTGAGTGAAAGTGTGTAAAATGAAAAAAAAATCGTTCCGGCGGATATTTTTAATTCCGCAACTCCTAAAAGAATAGAGCTTTATCCAATATTCAATTATATACACATATTATTTCAATTATATACACATATTCAATTATATAAATACTTAAAGAGCTAAAAATTCTTGCTTATTGTTCAAAGCTAGCTTTTTGAGTTTTTAAACAATACAATCATGTAAAACGAAAAATGTTCAGTCATCTTCAGCTTGACAAGATGATTACTCGAAAACTAAAAGAGCTTTATCAATAATAGATATATATTCTAATACTAACTTTTCTAGTGCATATTTATTTTGGTTGTTGTTTACCTCTGTATTTTATAGTTCACTATACAGGGTATCCAGAAAGTTCTGGTAGGGCTCAATATATCGAGAAATACACTTCAGATTAAAAGAAAAAAAAAAATTCAATATTTTTAGAAAAGCTATCCAATGATACCAAAATTGACCCCCTCCCCCTCCTAGGGGGGTGGGGGTGCGGAAACTTTGAAATTTTCAATGGAAACTCTCAATTTTTATTGCAGATTTTAATTCTCCAGAAAAATTACATACATTTGACCTACGATTTTTGATTTTTGCTCCTTCAATGGCGCTATAATCGAGAAAAACGAAAGTGGGGCACTAACATTTAAAAGTTACAGAAAAAAGCCCCCTGATCATGAGAGGCAAGGGGAGTTACAGAAAAAAGCAACCTGATCATGAGAGGCAAGGGGACTCATGTTAATCAAGCACCCCGAAGGGAACAGAAAACTACTACGTCCACATCGTTGTTCCTGGGTAGTGCTAAAAGTAGTTTTGAACCGTTTTCTAAACTGCAGTCAACGGATGTCGCTGAAGTGAACGGTTAGCGGGGGGAGGGGTCAATTTTAGCATCATTGGATAGTTTTTTGAAAATATTGAACACGTAATTTTTTATTTTTCTATCCGAAGTGTATTTCCCGAGACATTCCCATTTTTAAACGTTTGTGTTCCACTTCCATTTTTCTCGATTATAGCGCCATTGGGGAGCAAAAATCAAAAATTGTAGGTCAAATGTATATAAATTTTTCTGGAGAATCCAAATCTGCAATATAAAATGGGGGTTCCCATTGAAAATTTCAAAGTAGCCCGACCCCTCTCTCCCCAAGAGGGGGAAGGGCGGTCAAATTTGGTATCATTGCATAACTTTTCTAAAAATATTGAAACGTGTTTTTTTATTTTATGATCCGAAGTATATTTCTCGAGATATTGCGCCATTCCGGAACTTTCTGGACACCCTGTATATTTAGAGTGAATTTTAGAAAAAATGATAAAGCCCTCGCTTGCAGAGTTACTTTTCGAAAAAAGTATAACTATGAACTCTTATGAACTTTTGAAGATCTCTTTTCGAAACAAGTTCAAAATATTAAAATTTTGAAATTATTTTTATATATCCATAATCAAGATCATATTTCCGACAAAACAAGAAACATTATTTACATTTTATCTATTAAAATCAAGGGTATAAGCTTCCAAAATGTTTACATTTTTCGTAACGATCTGTTTTCCCGTCAAACAAAAAACCATCCATAGATGATATTCACATCAAATATATTTAAACATATTTTCATAATTAATCATAGATGGCAGTAACTAAAATATTGAAACTCTTTTAATAACCCCTTGTTATTTGTATGCTACTATTTCCTATTGAATAAAATACTTTTATAAAGAAACAGATTTTCTAT
Organism: Amaurobius ferox; assembly: GCA_951213105.1. Taxonomy (NCBI): domain Eukaryota; kingdom Metazoa; phylum Arthropoda; class Arachnida; order Araneae; family Amaurobiidae; genus Amaurobius; species Amaurobius ferox. Next base: position 33,920,554 of record OX578149.1, read on the forward strand.
TTTACTTTTTTATCCTCTCAGTATTTCTTCACCATTTTCCGATTTTAATTTTTTTTAAATAACCGCTCCTCATTTTCCATTACTACGACCATTCATCATTTATTCTATTGTTGGAAAGGAAAGGCAATTCCTCTATTGATTTTACTACTGGACACCATCCGAAAAAAGGTTCGATGGCTAAAAATAGAATATGATAAAGAATATTCCATGCATCCTTAATAATAGTTGAACTGGTGCATTTTTCTTTCTTCGTTTCATGTTTTTTTGGATCTATGAATAAGAATGAATTCGATATTTATCTATATTAATGTATTTAAGCTGTCTGGCGAGCTGCCAGGCACGCTTGGCGAGAAATCTTGTGAGTTTTCGAGGAAATTGAATAATTTGGCGTAATATCGCTGGCTTGGAAAAATTAGTAAAATGCTGCTAAGATGTGGATAATTTAAATTCTCTATATTAGAAAAAGTAGCTGACGCCACCGCCGCTGTTTGACAAGTTTCTCGTTCCTCAGGATTCTTTGCTTCGTATCCCCCTTTGTTCGATCGTCCTTGGACGCCAATGCCTGTAAAGGGGGATCGAACTATTTGGAATAGGAAATGTCAAATACCTATCTTTTAGGGAGGTTCTTAGTTTGGGGATTGACGCTGTCCTACCTGTAAGCAAAAGTTTAATAATATAAGCCCTCGTGGGGGTAACTTTCCCTCCCTCCCGAGGGAAGCCTAATGATGGCACGAATACAAAAATTGTATCGCGACTCTTTTTCACTACATTTCATTTTGCTGCAATGTTAAGTTACATAATCACTGAGCCATAAATAAACTTTTTTATGCATAATTATGTCAATGTTTGTCCTATTCTGCCCCATATGCTGCCATGCAAAATATAAAATTTCGTATAAATGTCCCTTGTTTTCATCTGAATTTCGAAGTTTTCACTCGAATTTTATAAAAGTGTATCTATGGTTCTAGATTTTTCATTAATAAAACTAGATAATAAGTTTCATGAAAACCCATTAATATTTCTGGTAGCTATTGTGCACACAAGAAATCGACAACAGACAACAGATATCCCTTTAAATATATTCAAAACGTGCTCAAGAGGTTCTAAAATATATATGACGCCAAGATTTAGAAATCGAAAATTTTCGTGAAAATTTATTAATATTTGTGGTGGCTATTATGCATACGAGATATCGACCAAAGACAGACAACAGACAGACAGACGACAGACATCACTTTAAATATAGTCAATACGTGTTCAAGATGTCCTAAAATATATATTGGCATCAAGATCTAGAACTCGAAAATTTTCGTGAAAATAGTATTTTCTTCATACTGTATTCTACAGTATGAGGAAATAAAAATTATATTTTTATTACAAAACTTATGGTGAGCCATTTGTTTACATGAAATTTAAATTTTTTTCTTTACATATTTCTGAATTTTTTATTTTCATTTTCAATAATTTTGATTCCAGTTACAGATTTTCTATGGCCGTCTTGAAGTCATCTTACTTTCTGTACATTCCGAATCTAAACGCGCGGGGTTTTTCCATCTAGATCTCTTTACGAAATCGACTTTCAACATTTGTTTTGTTTCATCATTTACATTTTTTAAATTTCCCCAGTTTTCGAAAAGGGGGAAAAATAAAATATTTTGGAATATTTTTACGTCTTACATTATTAAACGCTGAATGCAGAGATTGGTTCGCGGCAAAAGTTTTACTCGAGTCAGCACTTTTTAGATTTTCATTTTTTTATTCTATTGAAAAGTTCTTTGAATAACCATGGTTCGCAAAATTTAAACTTTTTTCTAATAAGCTATCGGTGACCATTGTAAATATATTTTGAGCATTTAAAACGAAATATTCTATTCATATAGATACTATGTCAGAAAATATTCCGCTTTATCTGTTTTTCTTTTTCTACCCCTATTGGCGATAACTTTAGCGACAATTTATGGTTACTGACGTCAAATTTGGAAAAATATCGGGAACTTGGCGACTTTTGTAAAATATCGCTAAATGAACCACCGATTCAATATCTTGGCGAATTATTTTTAATTCCTTTGCCAATCCCTGTCGCTTTGTATGAATTATTAATTTAATATTCTTAATTGAAGCGAAATAATTTACGAGCGCATCTTCCTTAATACCAACTCAAATTTGATTGTGTGCAAAACTTTTGTCATAGCAACGCTCAAGAGATTCGAATAAAAGTTTGGTTGGTTGTTGATACCAACTCCTCTTGTTTTAGCCGATGGCAAGACCAAAACCAATAAACCACTCATCTCTAAAACATCCAATACTCTAAAGGTTCGAAATTCTATCTAAAAATATCTATCTAAAAATATCTATCTATTTCTATCTAAAAATATTGTAACACTATATCAGTAAAATAAACAAAGGAAAATAAATAAATGATTTAGAGAAATAAATTAGCAAATTTTAATATGAATGGAACAACTAACTGATCTAGCTTTTACCAATTAAAATAAAAGGGCAAGAGAAAGGGAATTAAAAAATAGATTTCCAGAGTTAAGAAATGAAGAAAGATTATCCTTAAGAAGGGATATAATAGAGAAATAACTGGCCCATAATCGATAAATAACTAGCCATCTTTGCGATCAGCCCGGTCGCTATTTTTATAAAACTTTATATAAAACTCTGGTATTAGCTGTTGATGGTGTATATACGCTCTCTGTAAGGGCGCATGCAATCAGAGTACGCTTGCAGGTTCTAAATAAGCTCCTAAATAGTCTAATTTTCTATAATTGTATGTAAAAGTGGTATCAGGTTCCCTATTTTTCATTCAGAATGGGTATTCTTCAAAATATGTTTAATATGTATAACTTTTTAATGTTTGACATTAAAATTAAAATTTGTATAGAACGATGGAACTTGTAAAGTTGAAAAAAGTTTGAAATTTTCCCGCTTTTAAAGTTTGTGATATATCTCAAAAACTAAAAGTGTGCAATAAGCAACTAATTTATAGTCCTTCTAAAACCCTACAGAGATATATAATTGGAGCTTGGTTCTTTGTTTTAAAAATATATAGTTGTTTTTAAAATGTTTTGATTAAATTAATCTTGGTTATTTTGTGTGTGTTTATTTAAGAAATTCCCCCAGTATCTATTTAAGGTTATTTTTAATAGGTACTTATATCTTGGTGATTTTCCATCATTTCTTAGCTATTACACTTAACTTATGGTATTGCAATATGGTTAAATTCCCAGAAAGTTCTCAGTGATTCTGGGCAATGGAATTACTTTGTTGAATTCCCCCTCAGTTACATATGATTGTATAATTGAATTTTGAGCAATTAAATGCATTCAATGTTATCTGCAGAGTTCCACTTTGACAAGAGTTCCACTTTGACAAGAGTGATTCGCTTCTCTGTTGGAGCAGTAATGTTCTTTACAATGATTCTCGATAAATCAACCTTCCAAGTTAGTGCAAAAATTTCGGCGATCTGAAAGTGGCCCTAGTACGACTAGCGTGGATTCAGTGGACTCTGGGATATTGAGCACCGATTTCAAATTGGAAGGACAACAACCACGCAAAAGCTAACCTGGAGGATAAAAACAGCAGGAGGCTAAACTGAGATAAAAATAGCAGGAAGTGATCAGTCAAATTATCAGTTGCGCGACAATTTGATATTAGAGGGTGGAGAATACAGAGTTCACTTCGACGATAAGATCTTGCAATTCCGCCCCAGTAACTCAACGATAGAGCGTCGGGTGGCCAGTACGGAAATCCGCGGTTTGATTCCCGGTTGAGGAAGCAAGGTTCTTTATTGTATGCCGATCCGGTGGTCGAGCGGTCAGGGGTATGCGCTTTCGTCTGATCGCTGGACTGCCGGGTCGCGGGTTCGAATCCCGCCAGCGGGCATGGATGTTGTCATGTCGATGCCAAGTCAGACTTCAGCTCTTCGGGGAACTTCTATGAAAGTGAAGCTGCAAATCTTCTCCCCTTCGCCATGGGATACCCTGGGGGGTCTTGTGGACGTGTTGCGTGGCGCCCCTTCACCACGGGGGAATTAGTAAATGAACATATTGTATAGATGGAATGTAGAAACAAGAATGATATTATTCGGATATTACAATATAAGTATTGTTGCTGGTGTCTACGGAAACTTGCACCCTATAAAACTTGCACCCCATAAACTTTGCATGATGACTGGTTTTTCCTCCTGATTATGAATCCTTAATTTCACAAACGCAGTCTTCTCTCTGGGATATATTCTCTCTAGGAGGAGGGGACTGTTCAATACGTAATTTTATCAATGATAAAATTTATTTTGTTTTATTGTCTGAGTAATGATTTCCGGAACCTCTTTGAAAGCAATTTATTACTCCTTCAGCAGGGGCATTAAGTTAGCATTAATAAATAGATTTTACGTAAACTTTAGTATGTTATGGGAGTATTACAAGAAAGAGAGAATTACTTTAACTTGTTAACAAAATCAAAATAATTCTTAAATGTGTGTATGACTGAATGTCAGAGATGATAAAGTACATCTAAAATAACATGCACTAATATATGAAAGAATATTCAAATTCGATGCTAGTATTTAAGCCTGACAAAGACATAAAAGCTAACACTCTTAAAAATGAAGTTGAAAATTTTATAAATTATATTTATTTTGTTTAACAATATATGGTGCTTAACGCCAAAAATAGTCGTTTTAGTGGAAAATTGGCTCAGTTAAGTTCTGCTTCGTGGTCTAGTTTCAGCATTTCATGTTCACATGTTTAGGTCATTGAGGCGGGCTTTGGGAGGGATCTCAGAGACCTAACCCGTATTCCCCATTGTGTTCCCCTCCGGGAAGAAAATTGAAAATTCGGCTCTTCTATGTTCTGTCCAGTAGTCGATATTATAAGTGTGCGAAAATTCAACCTTCTAAGCTGCTGGTGGCTGGTTGACGATCTGGAAAGATTTTCGAAATTCTTCATTTTATCAGCTTTTGGATGTTAAATAAAAACCTCGCTACGTTAGGTTCTGTCCCGTAACTGTTACTATAACTGTACAAAGAATCAATCTTACAGATTCATCTGGAAGGTCTAGAAATACGCAAGTACCTTAAATAATTATTTAAATATTTAGAATAAAAATCAAATTGGACTTATCTATATTTTAGATAGAACATAAAATCGATATTTTTACTCCATATTCTATTGCTTTTTATGTACTTTTTCATTGATATTTCAAAGATCCATTGTTTTAACGTAATTTTAATTTTCTTAAATGTTCAAGAACGTAAATAAATATTCACATTTGAATTATTTACGTTATTCATTTGCTAGGGCCATCTGAAACCAACATCCTTCCGTAAGTGCTCAGCAGTTTTTCCTCCTTAGTTACAGATGCGTTCATTTTAGTTTCGAATATATTTTTTGACATTTTATTCCTTTCCTTACTGACAATTTTAGAATATTTTTATGCCCCCCCCCTTCAAGAGGTAAAATAAAACATTTTCGAATATCCTATTTTTCTAAGACATTATTAAAACGCTGACTGCTAAGATTACTTTGTAAGAAAAAAAAATTACTCTTAGTTAACTATTTTGGATTTTTTTTTCCTACGCTACATTCAATTTTTTGTTTCGATAAAATATTCTTTGTCTAATTCTGGTAAGAATAATATAAGTTATATTGAAATAATATTCTTGGTAAATATTTTAAAGGGAAATATAGAAAAATAAATGCATGTTGAGGATGTAACAAAAATATTTTATTTAAATAGAATAGGATTAAATTCTTTCATTTCTTTACGAGATTAACGATATTTTCTAAGTGAGTCTTATTAAAAATCTTTAAAGTAATGAAATTTCCAATTTCTCTGTAGAGTTAAAAATACATTTTGATTAAGGCAGTAGATTAACTCTTATAAAGTCGATCAAAATAAAGTTTAAAAATACAATAGCATGGATTATTTTTCTTTTATTTTCCACATTCCATTCATTCGCAGATGAAATACTTTAATTATTTTGTTAAACTAGGCATTTGATGGAAGGTTTCAATTATTGTTAAACAAATGTACTTACATATCTTTATAAGGACAGGAATTGTCAGAGTCGGAACTCGATGCAGAGTTGTGATGAATTTTCTTATTTTGGATATTTCAAGACAATGAAATGACTAGTTGTAGAATATTTGCTAGTTGTAGAATATTTGTTATGAAGGGTATTTATGTAGGTCTGTAGAGATATTTGGTTAAAAGAAAACATGCCATTTTGATTCTAATTGCTTTGTACCGTTTCGAATATATGTATGTTCTCTAATTTGCCAATCCCAATTCCAATCCTATGCTCTGACCGAGCGTCATTTCTAATATAAAATGTAATATTCTGTACAGCATGCAAACGAGGTTCTTAAGGAAGTCCGTAAAGGATGTCCCTTTGTAACTTTTTATCTGCGTATTGTAGCGTCACGAAAGCAAAGTGCACCTATATGAAAGCGACCATGCGTATTGAAATGTAGCTCCCCTTAGTGGCAAAATACGGAACTTATGAAAACTAACTCAGACACCAATAAAGATAAGCAGAGAAGTACAATTACGAAATGAAAGAACGTCTTTTTATTGGCATTAAACGATACTTGGTTCACTAGAAACACTGACAAGACCAGACATGTGAACGTAATAAGCATTTATAACAACTCAGACATAATGCAAAGCTTGTGCAATGGAGCTGCAATCAACCTGCCAAGTATTCTACGCACATACTGTTCGAAACACGCCCTATTAGCGACGATGCAAATCTGGATTCGGGTTTGAACAGCATCTCGAACAGTATGCAGTCTTGCAGATGTTACAGAATTAAAGGTCCTGATGATTTACCAAGTTTGCTTGAACTAAGTAGTGTTTTGAACTAATATGGAAACGCCCTTTTATTTTGTAATTGGGATTTTTTGCCTATATTGTTTGAGAGAGTTTTCTTAGTCTCCGTATTTCACCACTAGGGGGCGTTACAAGTACTTTAATTCGATTGCGCACAGTTACTTTTCTATGAGTACACGTTACATTCGTGGCACAACAACATGGTCTTAAAAGTTATAGAAGGTCTATTTTCTGTTTTCTCATTTTTTACGTGAAAGTTATACTAACTTTCGCTTTTACGAACACAGTGGAGGATTGATAGTTTTAGGGTGCAATGCTAAACTTTATTCATGGACCCCTATGACGTCACTGATTTTTGACGTTCTGAATTGCATTCAATTGCTACGTTATGTACAGCACTTACGTCACCAACCTGTAATTTATTTCAGTGATAGTTTAAGTGTGAAGTGTTTGTTTCTGGAATGATATTTACATATCTAAAGAACGCCTGTATTTCGTTTTATATGCTCCCTACAAACGTTCTTCTGATTATTTATACAAGTTGAATTTTATATTATTTCAGATTTAAATCGGCAGCATGCATTCTGGCTTTCTTCAAGCTTTTAAAACTGAGAAAGAAAAGAAATGTTGTATTTTGTGAAACTCAAAGGCAGAACGCTATAAAAATATTATAAATTTTCAGACGTTTATTTTTCTTTGTTTGGACTTACAGACATGTTTCTTTGTACGAGCTTTCATATTTCGTATCTCTTTTGATGCGAAACATCTTAGGGTTCAGGGTACAGAATAAATCATGAAAGAAATGTGACGAAGATGAAACGGAAGTATGTAATGGAAGTGACATTATATTGTTACGAATACCTGAAAGGAAATCATTGTTATAATTTTGAGTCTGGGTCACTTGAACTTGGCGACAAATTCAGTGGCCGTAGTTACTAATTTGGTGAAATATCTCCAACTTAGCGACTTTGAGTTTTGGCATGTTCTCGAATTTTGTAAATTTGCTAAGAATAGTGCTTTTTCTTGAAATTTCCACAGAAGTCATATAACCTCGTTACCGTTTATTTGGGTTGATGACATGATATAAGTAAAAGTATCTGCAAAACTCAATATAGAACTCAATATATAATTTTTCTTGTAATTATACATATCCTTTAAGCTGTATTATAAAACATTTTTCGTAGAAAAATGAAAAAAAATATATAAATTGAAGATCTGCGATAATTGTGCATAGATATACGATAGTTCGCTGTTCTCGCTATACGCTAATATGGGCTAATACCTTGAGTTAGTCGCACGGTCGCCTGGTGGAGTGACTGACTGTAAACGCTGCATCTAAACGCTTCATAGTCAATAACTTCGTCGTTTGGTGTTCAATTCGGATGAGATAAACTTCATTTATCTGTCAAAGTTCCATAATTATCTTAAAAATTAAACAAAAAAAAATAGAAAATGCCGAAATATTTTACTAGATACATTGTACCATCCTCAAATACTACACAAATCAACTTTTTCCTATTCGAAATAGGCAAAAGAAGTGATGTTTCGTACCAATCTACTATAACGAGTAACATAGTTACTCACTACATTTTTTTGAAGTCCGACGGTGAAGCGAACTCAATAAAATATCTGGAGTGTGTGTTTCCATTGGACTTTCTAATGGCTTTATGTTATATATTGTTTTGGTATACTCGCCACAACGTGAATAAAAAGAAAGAAAATAACACGTGTATTTTTTCGCTATACTTTTAAGCTATTCTTTATAAAAATTTCTTAAAAAAATCTTTCAAAGCCTATTTTTACTTTCTTTGAGCTGAGCTGGAAGAAAAGTATGGCGTAGTAATTATAACTTGTACCACTTTCATGGTAAGCAGTATACAATTAAGTAAACATTTTCTTAATCCTTTAACAATTCTAATGTTATACTGGAGGAAAGTATGGCGATAGTAATTGCAACTTGTACCACTTTTCTTTGTAAGCAGTAAACAATGTTGAAGTAAACATTTTTTTAATCCTTCGACAATCTCAATGTTACACTGGAGGAAAGTATGGCGATATTAATTATAACTTGTACCACTTTTCTTTGTAAGCAGTAAACAATATTGAAGTAAACATTTTTTTAATCCATCGACAATCTCAATGTTACACTGGAGGAAAGTATGGCGATATTAATTGTAACTTGTACCACTTTTCTTTGTAAGCAGTAACTTGTACCACTTTTCTTTGTAAGCAGTAACTTGTACCACTTTTCTTTGTAAGCAGTAAACAATGTTGAAGTAAACATTTTTTTAATCCTTCGACAATCTCAATGTTACACTGGAGGAAAGTATGGCGATATTAATTATAACTTGTACCACTTTTCTTTGTAAGCAGTAAACAATATTGAAGTAAACATTTTTTTAATCCATCGACAATCTCAATGTTACACTGGAGGAAAGTATGGCGATATTAATTGTAACTTGTACCACTTTTCTTTGTAAGCAGTAAACAATGTTGAAGTAAACATTTTTTTAATCCATCGACAATCTCAATGTTACACTGGAGGAAAGTATGGCGATATTAATTGTAACTTGTACCACTTTTCTTTGTAAGCAGTAAACAATATTGAAGTAAAATTTTTTTTAATCCATCGACAATCTCAATGTTACACTGGAGGAAAGTATGGCGATATTAATTGTAACTTGTACCACTTTTCTTTGTAAGCAGTAAACAATGTTGAAGTAAACATTTTTTTAATCATTTGACAATGTCAATGTTATACTGGAGGAAAGTATGGCGATATTAATTGTAACTTGTACCACTTTTCTTGGTAAGCAGTAAACAATGTTTAAGTAAGCATTTTTTTAATTATTTGGCCATCCCAATGTCATACTGGAATAAAGTATATCGATAGTAATTTGTACCACTTTTCTTGGTAAGTAGAAGTAGTAAACAGTTCTTAAGTAAACGTTTTTTTAATCCTTTGATAGTCCCAATGTTATACAGGAGGACAGTATGGCAAATAGTAATTATAACTTGTACCATTTTTCTTGGTAAGCAGTATACAATTTTTAAGTAAATATTTTTTTAATCCTTTAAAAATTCTAATGTTATACTGGAGAAAAGTATGGCGATAGTAATTGTAACTTGTACCACTTTTCTTTGTAAGCAGTAAACAATGTTGAAGTAAACATTTTTTTTAATCCTTCGACAATCTCAATGTTATACTGGAGGAAAGTATGGCGATATTAATTTTAACTTGTACCACTTTTCTTGGTAAGCAGTAAATAATGTTTAAGTCAGCATTTTTTTAGATCGTATTTGGCCGTCCCAATGCCATACTGGAATAAAGTTTGTCGATAGTAATTGGAGGACAGTATGGCGACAGTAATTATAACTTCGTTATAATTACTGTCTTATGAATAATTACTGTCTTACGAATAATTACTTCGTTATAATTAATATCCACTTTTCTTGGTAAGCAGTAAACAATTTGGAGTAAACATTTTTTAATACTTTGACCGTCCCAATGTTATACTTATGTCCCCCCCAGGGGGCGGCGCCGCCATTGATTGCGGTGCACGGATCTTAGATCTGTACCTCTGGTCCTCCGTCTGCTGGGGGAAAATTAATCGGGTTACCCTATCAGTGATGAAATGGCCGACAAACCACAGAACTGTTAGGGCCCCGACTCTTCCAGGTGGTCATGCCCATGGACTGCGCCTATTCATGGCCTGAGCCAAGGGCTGACCGGTGGCTTGTGTCGGACTTGGCGGGTGTTCTCTCGGACCTCGTCCGGTGAATGATTTCGCCAAGTCAGCGACCTGGCTGCGGCTCCGCTGGAATGGAGATTGAACCCCGGAGCTGGTCGCTAATAGTCGTAAACCCTCAGGTCGACTGGCCAGTCTCCATTAATCTGTTATACTTATGTTTATTGACTGTTCATAATGCTTTAATGACCGTTCCTGTATTGACTATTCTCAATTTCCTTTAACTGTTTTCAATGTTATTTAACATATATCCAAGTGCTCGGATTTTTAATTGCCCTTTAAAAATTTAAGAGGCCATGTATCATATGACGCACAAGGGTGTTAACAGAGCCCCTGCTCCATCATACATGATGCACGGTACAGGTGAATGGTTAACCAGAGTAGCCTAACAAAAATATGATGCTCGTGGTTTAACCAACCACAAATCGAATTTTCAATCAAATACATTAGTGGGATACCTAGCCACCAGAAATGGTAGAGTTGGGATTTGTCAGTTGGTGGGAGGTTAAGTGTCAAATCGTTGACACTTCCTAATTTACAATTCATGAAAGCTACTGAAACAATGAAAACTAATTCAGGGTGGCTAGTTTCATATCTCGTGTAGATGTGAATTTTGAAAATTAAATCCGAAAAATGTATATAGCTTTGCTTTGAAAAGGGATTTTATCTAATTTTTTTTTACTCTTCGTAATCTCAACATCTGAAGCGATTTTGACTAAATTTAGGTGGTATGCTGCCTATACTGTCTATATGTCTACAGAATGCAGAAAATAAATATTTAAAGAAAATGGATATAGTTTGCATTAGAAGTCAAATGAACACTTGTTGGGAAAATCTCGATATTGCCTCTAGTTATATATTGCTTTGGTATACGTGTATATGCCAAAATGAGGATAAAAATAAATAAACTGTATTGTTTAGAACGTATCCTCTAGAATCGTGGGTGTATACTCAGGATACGAGAATGAGTCCAAGTTTATGGATAACTTACGTGTATTCATTCACAAGCACAAAGTAAACAGGAACAATATGCAATCAAACAGCACTTAAATGCTCCACTAATTTCACAAAATAACTGATATTATTCACGGAATGTTGACGAAAGTAATTTCACAAAACGGCGGCTACTATTTTCAAAACATTGACAAAAATCGCAGTTCAATGTAGCTCGTGTCACGTTAACTCGTCAACTCCACTGCAACGAAGAGGTGAATCCTTTTTATAGTCTCTCCATAGAAATGTCTGGAAATCTCAAAGAATAATCGTTCTATCGAGAAGTTTCTGGAACACTCCGGAAGCCACCAAATATCAGCAAATTGCCGATAAATCGCCAAATCTGGAAACACTTCTTCTAACTGGGAAATCCTAGCAATCCCGGGTCACGTCGTCCTCCCATCATGCTGACGACACGCACTGTATTTGCTTCGCTTGGCCTTCGAGACAGACGAAAAGGAGGCGCCAAACGGAGCATTACGCGTTCGCAACAACATATTTTTTCGCTATCCTTATATGCTATTATTTTTTAATTTCTTTAAAAATACCTTTTTTTTGGTTCAAATTAAGGGTATATCAGTCAAGCGAATGAATTGTACGACTGTACGTTCACTGTTGTTGAATTATACTTTCACTGTTGTTACGTGTTAATATAACCTATATTTATCTCACAAAAACACAGCTGACTGGCAGTGTGAGCTCCTCCAATATATTCTCGCATTGTTTATATTTTTGAAATTTATATCATGCTTCAGTTTTTAGAACATCAGCGCGCACTCCAGCTCTAAGACGCCCCGGGGCCTTTTGTGATCCCGGGAAAATATTTCCTGCATTTTATGAAACCCAAACGCAGGTCGCTCGGAAAATATTGCTGTTCTTTGGGACATTTATTTTTCGTTGTTCTTTTTTTGAGACATCCGTCATTGCACGAGCTCTCATATTGCATATCCATGGGTTTTATTTTCTTTAAGTTCAGCGGGTGAAGAGAATGGGAGAGGAATTTTTAGTATTTCTGTTGTCAAACATTCTTACGTGAACTGTGCTCTGACTTTTAACGTAAAGTCATTCAGTTACAGAACAAATGAGACAAAAAGTGTTACAGATACAGTACGATGTTTGTATCTGCATCAAATTGTCTGTTATATTAAAACAGGTGATCTTTTTTTGCACTTTCCATGACTATGAAGATGTTTGTTTACTTTTGAAAAGACATATCATATATTTAAATCTCAGTACCATTTTTTTTAATTTTGAGTGTTTAGAAATTCTCTATAACTGTCTAACGTCTTTGTGTCTTTCGAGACTTTCAGAAGACCTAGAATAAACTTAAAAGTCTAAATATTTGCCCAAACGGCGATTTGACCAAGGGAAGAAAACTAACGAAGCCTCACTTTGATTTCTCTTCAACGATAGACATAAGGGGGGGGGAAACGTTTTTCGGTAATCTTCTAACTCCCTTAAGAATCCTAAATACACAAGCTGACGCAACCGCCATTTTGACCTCAACTGCTCCAGACAGTTATCGTCTGCCTCTGCTATTCCAATAGGGCGTGCATGTTACATGGCTGATATTTGATACCCAATTTCTCTGTAAAACATGTACTTCTGCTGTCGAAATATTGTACCATTCATTCAAGAAAGTGATCTAAAATATTTTTATTTTATTGACATACCGTAAAAATGATGAGGAAGTAACCATCTTTTTGCCATGTACAAACATCGTTTCAACTGGGAGTCAAGATGGCCATTGTTGCGCAGCTTATGTATTTAGGACCCTTCCTCCTATTATGACCTATTATGACTCGACCATGAGGCCAAACACCAGTGTACCATTTTTTTGAATAAGACAACTATTTCTGACGTTAAGCACCATACATTTTTAAACGAAATAAAACTTATTAAAAAAAAGTTGCAATTTAATTTTTCAAGAGTGTTAAGTTCCATTCTTTGACTGGCTTAAATACTAGTTTAAAACAAATTTAAACATTTAAATTCCTCTATAAAAATGATTTCGCTTTGCATGTATGATATCGAACACATTAATGTTTTTCAAAACTTTGAATTTAAAGTTAGATGGCGTCAAATATCTCGCCAAACATGACAGCCATTCAACAATTCAAAGCTGCGTGCTTATAAGGTACCCAGAAAAGGTAAGATTTCTTTACATTGGGACATAGGAGAGAATCTCATATTTTCCACCCCCACTGAATTGAACTCAAGACTACCCATTCTCAACAAATCCGACCTTTCTCTCCTACCCACCGATATCTCAAGAATAGATGAAGTGTACTAACCGTAAGAATGTAATCACTTTTATTTCGTGACTCTGTAGAGATTGGCGGAAAATTTGAGCCTTGAAAAAGAGGCGTAGTATTCAAGAATATGGAAATTGTTGAGGAGACATAAGGCTCCAAATATAATTAGGGGTCTTTATCAGGTTGGCCATCACTCAATATCACCGACGTTCCCTGTGTCCCCACTGGGTACCGGTCTAAATTGGGTAGCGCTATCCGGCCATCTGAACAGATACCCTACACCTTTGTTTAAGTCGGACTGTCTGGGTCGAATAAGAAAAAAATCTGATGTGGGCAACACATGACTTTCCTTATATAATGTAATGAATTTACTACTTTTACAGTAAAAAAATAGGTTTTTCTTATAGTAGATACTAATATTATTTCCAAGATATTGAATTTTCGACAATTAGTGGTCATTTTCATTGATTTAGCGTAATTTTTATCCATTTGTCGAGATTTTCGTTAGTTTGGCAACATTTCAAAAAGTCGCCAAGTTGACGACATTCCGCCAATTTTGTCGCCAAAATCTCGCCAAGCGTTATGGACGAAGAAATAAGTTATTCTTACAGCAAATAAATGATTATTGGCGTTCAAATACAAAAGTATTACTCAAAGTATCTTTTTTCATGAATGGAACGAGCTAGATCCACAAGAATGATGTCACCCAATTTATCGCATGATATTACATATGAAAAGTGAACATGTTTCTCAATAGGATTTTTTTTTCTATTTTATATGACTTTTTGATATTTTTTTTGAAAAATGTGCAATATCACGAGAACGGTTCATGTTAGCGTTCTAAAATTTATGTCTATCGTTTTCTAATGAAAAATTACATAAGAAATGTCTATTTGCGTAACTTTATTAGTGGTTTTGATTTTTTGACGATTTTTTCAAAATTTCATTCGAAAATTCAGGGGGGTTCTGAACATTTGATTGCGTATAAAAACGACAAGCTTCCAGTGTTTACGGATTGTGATTTTTGTACACAATTTGGTTTGAATCGGTCCATTCGTTCGTCAGTTATCGTCTCCACAGACCCACTGACACACACACAAACACAAACATCACTTCAAAAATGTTGGATTCGTGATCAGGGATGCTTGAAACGTGCTCTCACGTCGAAAACTCGAATTCGAATTTTCGACCCCGTCACAATACTTTCCGTATACATTATGTATATAAGGAACGTAAATATTACTGCCGACGTACCGACGCAACCTTCAACTTTAGAAGGAGGAATAACAGAAGCAAAAAGACCACGTAGTTACAATACATCCGCATTACACGATTTAAATATTGTACACTTCATTTACTTTTAAGACATCAGTACTCTTACCCCCCCCCCCCCAGATCTCTGGTTTTCTTATCCTCCTGGTGTCTCCTAAGGTCTATATTCTCCTATCATCATGATGTCTGGTTCAGGAACTGGCTCGAATATCGAGATCAGTTCTTTACCAACTCAGCTACAGGAACATGGGAAAAGACATCACATAATTTAAAATGAAATGCTTTGTGATAAATGCGTCTCTACTTATCTTTTTATATTGCCTTATAAATTTAAAATACGTGTATTGTGAAATTCATATCAATCTATCCATTCATATATAAAAGAAAATAAATATTTATTAAATTTTGAAGGAACAAATAAATAACTCATTGTAACTGTGTTTAAAGCGGAAATTGTTAACTACTTTTACTGTGTACTATTTTCTTTATCTGAAACAATCTTCAATAGCGAAATGCTATTAAACGATCAAAGATATTTTATATCTAAATACACATATTCACAGATCGAATTTACTGGCGAAAATACTGGCTCTCTGTACCACTTTTCAAAGTGGCATGTCATACAATCGCCGATATTGTTCATAATAATGTGTTCTTGTCGCTTCCGACTAGCTATAAAGTTCTCCCACACCACCTGGTTATAAAATCCCGGGAGAAAATGGGAAAACGACCACGTGCCTTATCAGCAACCGCCATGTTCCCGCTCCCGGATTTTGCATACCGGAGCGCTGTAAATCCGGCCCTGGTGCATAAATTGTGGAATCTTTATGATGGGTTTGTTCCACGAGATTTAACCCGCAGGGTTGGTAAATGATTAGAGAAGGTGATGTCCTGGATTTAAGGGGAGGAAGAGGAATAAAGGGGAGAGGGAATTAAAGATGTTTTTTTCTTGTATAACCACAGAAAATATATGGAGTTGCATACTTTTCAGATTCCGTACGCAAGTTGTTCTTTTAATATATCTCGTAGAAATTAGTTAAAAGTTGGCTCAAGTTGACAACACCAATATGTCACAGCAACCTAAAGAATACTTTATAGATATATAACCATTTTGCTATCTGTGTTAATATAAACCATTTTACCATTAATACCTTACAGTAGTTTAAATTATCAATTTTCCCCGTATGCTATTATCATTGTTTTGGGAATTAATATTGCTTTAAAGGAAATAATGCTTTTAAATCTTTAAATTTAATTTAACGGTAAGTTCTAATATTAAATAATTAAGTAAATTAAGTAATACGCAAATTAAGTAATACGTAAATTAAGTAATTAAATAGTCAGTAATTAAGTAACAGTGAGTTTTCATAATGAGAATTACTAAAAATACTGCCGAGTTATAATATTTCAAATAATGTATCTATACAAAATTTGGTATAGGTAGGATGCAGTTGTTCTTGATTTATCGTGTCAAAATCTTACAGACGATACAGACGTATGCAGTCCTTGATTTATCGTGTCAAAATCTTACAGACGTATGCAGTCGAACATCCTTTCAAAAGTGTTCGAAATGTGTTTAGGACGCCTCTTTGTATGAGAATATTGAATTTTCATTCGACATGCTCATACATTCATATTCCATCATGTTTAGTTCTTGTATACAAATCACGAAATGCTAATTATTCATTAAAGTATCCTTCTCAGTGGAGGATATATTCGTATTGGTTGTAAATAATTTCATCTTTTCTAATTTGCTTAGTGTGAGACCAGGAGACACCATATGCAGTTTTTGACGTTTACGACGAAACAAAGCGCAGTCTTTTAGTAACCGTTTTATGACAATCTAGGCCAGGAAAGTTATGCCCCCAATAAATATAAGTCACACGAACTGCAGATGTGATTGGGGTAAAATATCGATTGGGCTAAGACTTAAACCAAACTTCATTAGAAACTGAAAGAGCCAATAATGCAAAGATACAACATTGCACTGAGGTGCATCCAATGAGAGCAAGGAGGGCATATCTGAACCCCAGCTCAAATGATATGGCTGCAAGGAGGAAAATCGACGAATACTCAACGGGAACCGTTATTTATTTGAGTATTGAGAATGTTATAGAAAAAGATGAAGTCTGACTCCAAATGTCAGAAAAAGAATCGAAAAAGGTGGCAGTTATGCTGAGCTACAGACCCGATATATAGAGATATGTGCCAGTTGTCATGCATATTAGGTCAATTTTGGATCTTAGGAATAAAATTCAAAAGAGCTGGTCTCACACGGTGCCTTTCTCCTCTTTAAGCATTTGTTAAAATTGATGTAATTTTAATTAAAGAAATAATGGAGGTGTGAATAAATGATAATTTGTTTTAATGGTTAAAATGCGGATTTTAATGTGCATTGTTTTGATTTAATGATTATGTTAGGGAACTCCTGCAAAGAAGTAATGGTGGGTTTTGCGGCAATGATAGCAATGTACAAATGTTACGATTCACGATCAATTTAATTAAGATTAATAATTTAATCCCTAAAATTTATTTAAAAAGTAAACCTCCTTAAATGATTTTTAACCACACTTAGTTTAATTAATTACATCGAACTTTGCATTCAGACTACTCCTGAAGGGGAATGTACTAACAAAATATCCTTTCTTGCGGTTCTTTTTATAAATAATTGTTCGTCATTCTCAACTTCTCTTTGTCGTAAACCGTTTTCTGTTTCTATGTCTTCTCGTGCGCGTTATAATCATCCTACTCAGCAATTTTTTAATATTTTTATATTTATTACTGGAACACGCGGGCATTCTGCCCTATAAATTGTTAACAATAATTGGTTAGATAAAAAGTAAACGTTGGAATCCGTAAAAACGTCTTCTAATAACAAATTGAGGGGGGGATCACCTTTAAAGTTTAAAAAATTCAAAAATTGGTTTTTTTTCATTATTAAAAATGAAGCATTATAAATCATTTAACAAAAACTTATTAAAACATTCTGATTAGTATGGATTTTAAAGAAACGAAAGCATGCAGCATTTATTGAAAATTTAGAAATTTAAACTAATTTTTCTCAAAATTGCATTTTTCACATTTCGCGCACCTCAGTTTAAAAAGAATGGAAACAGCATCCTAAATATTATTTGAAGGTATTATAGCGTGCATATATGTACAATACCTACCTAAATTTAGGTGCACAATGCTTTATTATGATAACGTGCGTATAAGAAGCAAATATATAAATAAAAGATTAAAAAAAATGCTTTATCAGCGCCTGCATTTCAGCAGGCGCAGTTGCGTATAATGCACCGCAAGGGTGAGAAAAGCCGATACACCGGCAGTCAATAAAATGTGTTTATTGTTTTTATGCGTTCGCTTAAACAACCACCAAAATGAGATTACGTATTGATTAAATATAACAAAAATGTTAGATATACATGTAACTTTTCGCTTAACGATGCAATTTTACTAATCTTAAGCCACGAAACTAGTATTAGATAACCTAAAGATGCAAATGTCGATGTGTTTAAAACACAAATAAGTATGAATGAATCATCATACGGCTTCGGTTCATGTATCGGAAGAAACGTCCTGTGCAGAGACCATTTCAACGATAAGAACTTGCAGTTTCTTCTCAGTAGCTCAACGTCAGAGAGTCGGCTGGCCAGTTGGGCGATCCATGGTTCGATTCTTGGTTGGGGCAGCAAGACTCTTTCCAATGGCGCCCGAACAAATCAACCCTATAGGTTTGTTCAAAAATGTCGGATATCTGAAAGTGATCCTAGTACGACTAGTACGGATTCAGTGGACTATGGAAGATTGAGCGTCGAATTCAAATTGAGAGTATAACGCTAAGCATGATACTAACATGGGTGAAAATAGGAGTATCAGGAGGCGAACCTAAAGTAAAAATAGCAAGAGCTAGTCAGTCAGATTGCCAGTTGTCCACCAATCTGACTGTGAGACCAGAAATAGATCTCACATGTGTTTTGGTGAGGCAGGTTTATGCCAGTTTTTTATTGATTCGAAACTGCAGACAATAATGCCAGTCTGAGTGGCGTCGAGGTTTACAGCAAACCATAAATTTAGGAGTGTCAAGATAGAGGGGGCCCGTACGAGGATGTGGAATGGATCCATTGGTTAAATGATTAACCAATGGAGAAACTTCTTGTAACGTCACACTGAATGTTGCAAATGAAAGCAAAGGGGGAGTGACACCCCCAAGGGAAAAAGGGAACCACAACTTGTGACCGAGGAAGGACATTAGAAGAAGAGCAAGATGACTTAATAACGACACAACAACGATGACTTGTTCTGATACTTGCCCGACATTATGACATAACGACGACTAAAAATGTAGAGTGCTCCGTAGATATTAAAAAATAATGAAGATCTATTTATTTTTGTGAGTGCAATCAGAGTACGAGAAGGAGTCACACACCGAAAGTTATGGCGAGTACGAATGACTGATGCCAGCATTTTGATATATGATCATAGTCTAAGACAACCGTGAAGGTATGTGTTCCTCAGATAAATTTAGGTCTAGAAACGTTTAGGCAAATTAAGTAGTCTCACGTGTTCCCCCGCCAAAACTAATAATTAATTGTGTAATGAATTAATAAATGTTGACGTTGTTAATAAATGTTTTATTGTTAAAGTTTAAATGGTGCTGTTAATGAGTATTATAATAATTAATAATTCCTTTACAGGACTCACCCAGAGGTTAAATAATTGGGAGGGTTATTGCAAAACACAACGCACAATCTTAATGAATTTAATATTAAAAGTATAACTTCAAATCTCTTTCCCACAATGACATTAGAAGGTGAAGAACGCAGTGTCCACTTTGACGGTAAGAGCTTGCAATTTCGTCAAAATAACTCAATGGTAGGGCATCGACTGCCTAGTTCGGAGATCCAGGGTTCGATCCCCGGTTGGGGAAGCAAGGCTCTTTACATGAATCATGACAAAAGACGGGTGCTGAAACAGGTTGGAGCTGAAAAATACGGACCTGTTTCCACGCATGCGCCGTTTGATCTAATGGCACTGCGGTATCCATATTCTTTACAATGGCGTGTCGTTTAGAAATATGCAGCCATGTAAATGTTTGAAAATACACCGCGTCATTTCCGATCAGCAGCAAAATATTCCCCATCCTTTCAATGAATTTCCGGAGTGCAACAAGAACGCAACTACATGCCTTATCAGCTACAGACATTCTCCTGATCCCGGCCTTCATTCATAAACCGGAGTACTCCAGATTTTGCTCCGAGCAAACAAATCGTTCACCGCCTTTGCGCGTTTTTTTTTAAACTCGCAATAATGAATCATGAGATCGTAAATGAATTTAAAACTTGTTTTCCACGAAGTGACTCGTTGTACGACTAATATTAGGATATTTTTAAACGTCTTTTATCATTTTTAAAGGTATTTTTAAAAACTTAGAAATCAAACAAAAAAAATACCAAGTTTTAGGATCCATATTTTATTTAAAACCGCACTAACACGAAAAAAAATTTCTTTTCATCTCATTTAACAAAAGTGGGTAGCTGAAAAGGAATATTTCATTACCAAACTAGGGAATATTAGAAAAATAGGCTGGCCTTCTACTGTGTCGCTTGACAATGCAAGAGTGACCTGAAGACCATTGAGTCAGAAAGATCGAGATGAAAACTCCTATGGATGAAAAGCGTGAAAATGCTTTAATGCTTTGAGAAATATATCTAAATGTCGCTAGTGTTAGTAAAGTAGCTGTTATTGTTAGTTAAGATAACAGAAAGGCGCAGTATTATTACTTTCCTTATATATATACATAATGTATAAGGAAAGTATTGTGACGGGGTCGAAAATTCGAATTCGAATTTTCGACGGTAGAGCACGTTTCAAACATCCCTGATCAAGAATCAAGCATTTTTGAAGTGATGTCTGTCTCTGTGTGTGTGTGTGTGTGTGTGGTGAAAGTATGTGTGTGTGTGAAAGTATGTGTGTGTGTGAAATATGTGTGTGTGTGAAATATGTGTGTGTGTGTTTGTGTGTGCGTGAGTCTGTGGAGACGATATCTCACGATCTCTCTCTGTGTGTGTGTGTGTGTGTGAAAGTATGTGTGTGTGTGAAAGTATGTGTGTGTGTGAAATATGTGTGTGTGTGTGTGTGTGAAAGTATGTGTGTGTGTGAAAGTATGTGTGTGTGTGAAATATGTGTGTGTGTGAAATATGTGTGTGTGTGTTTGTGTGTGCTTGAGACTGTGGAGACGATATCTCACGAACGAATGGAGCGATTCGAATGAAATTTGGTACAAAAATCATCACAATCTATGAATACTGGAAGTTTATTGTTTTAAAACACAATCGGATGTTCAGAACCCCCCTAAATTTTCGAGTGAAATTTTGAAAAAATCATCAAAAAATCAAATCCTTTAATAAAATGACGCAAATAGACATTGCTTATGTAATGTTTCCTTAGAAAACGATTGACATAAACTTTTGAACACTAGCATGAACCGTTCTCGAGATATTGTACATTTTTCAAATAAATTTATCAAAAAATCCCATAAATTAAAAAAAATGTTAATTGTTAAGAAACATGTTCACTTTCATATGTGATATCATGCAATAAATTTGGTGACATCATTCTCGTGGATCTAACTCGTTCCATTCATGACAAAAGATACTTTGAGTAATACTTTTGTATTTGAACGCTAATATTTATCCGCCAATATATTATTATTATTATTATTAAGAATAATTTCTTTCTCTGTCCATAACGCTTGGCGAGATTTTGGTGACGAATTTAGTGGAATGTCGTCAACTTGGCGACATTTTTAAATGTTGCCAAATTAATGAAAATCTCTCCAAATGGATAAAAATGACGCTAAATCAATGAAAATGACGACTAATTGTAGAAAATTCAATATCTTAGAAAGAATGTAAGTATCTACTATAAGAATAACATTTTTGTAACTGTAAAAGTAGTAAATTCATTGCATTATATAAGGAAAGTCATGTGCTGCCTACATCAGATTTTTTAGTATATGCATTTTTGATTATTTATAAATTAAGGGTTCCCTCATCATTAGTATAATTAACCAGTCTTTTTCCATAGTTGTAGGATAGAGAGCAAAATATATGGAGATAGAAATAAATTGAAAGGTAAAATAATTTTGAATACATGGGAATTTTTATTTTTGTTTCAGCTCTAATTTGCATTGCGCTAATTATTTATTTTTACAAAATTGACAGTTTAAAAAAATATTGTAGGCCTTTCGCTATAGAAGTGCATACAATCCAAGGCAACTTAACTCATTCTTTCACTACCTGAATTATTGTATCAAACGATATTGGCGTTTCTTAATATGAAGATTTAACGCTTTACTTTTACCTTCATGCTCAAGACTATCAGAATTACGAATTGAAGAGGTGTGCCGTCTGAAAGATCCCAATGACAAGGACTGATTGAGATGGCCTTAGTAGCGCCCAAGAAGAAGAAGAAGAAGAAGAAGAAGAAGAATATTTTACTCTAATTCAGTATATTTCAAAATACCATCTATACATGTAAGGAATTATTGATTTTCTACGTTTAATAGTGGTGTACGCTGAAATATTATCTTTAAATATGTGGAATCTTTCTAAATATAAGTTCGCTACAACATGAAAATGTTCGTTACCGCATTAAATGTTTGATAAGACACTAATTGTAGAACTATTGATATCAAGCAATATTAGTCTATATCTTAGTTTGAACACAGAAAGAACACTGAAAAACATTCTACAACCTTTGCACATTTTTTTCAGCTACTTTTTAGCTAATTTCCGCAAACTGCTAAGAAAAGCCACAATTACAGACGTTCATGAAAAGTCCAGCTTCATTTCTGAAATATCCAGCCAATTATCGTCTGCCGAAGCGTAATTTTTGTATTTATATATATATATGTATATATATATATATATATATATATATATATATATATATATATATATATATTTATATATATATATATATATATATATATTTATATATATATATATATATATATATATTTATATATATATATATATATATTTATATATATATATATATATATATATATATATATATATATATATATATATATATATATATATATATATATATATATATATATATATATATATATTATCAACTATCAGGAACTTTACTCTCTATTACGGACAGCCGATTCTCATGAAACTTTCAGTAATATGCTTTCAAATGCTTTTCAGAGTAGGAATGTTGTTGTTGAAACCCAGACCGTCCGACCTACCAGAAAGGTGTAAGAGAGTAGGAATGTGAAAGTGTTGATTTAAATTCGTCTAAGGTTAAAGTGTGTTTGAAAATGGAAACAGATATGGGTCTTCGGATTCACCATTCAAGGTAATAAAGATAAAATACACAACTTCCTTGTATAAAGCAGTCATAAATAGCAGTTTGTTTTAAGCAAAAGCAGCAGTATGTTTTATAGTAATAAAGGCTTTTCGGGCGATTCGCGTGAATGTTCATAATGGTCACAAAGATACTTTTAGCAAGCCCAGAACATTTATTTCCATTTACTTTCTGCGCAACATGTCATCCAAAACCTTAAGTGGTCTTAGAAATTTGAATGAATGCAATACGTAAGCATGGGAGCGCATATTAAAACACGAAACACCATTTTGATATTTTATCTAGAACCATTCAAAACTGTCAACAGTCTTGATTAAAAAATTAATGGCACAACCTCATATCTAATGTTCTCCGTTATCCTATCTCTATATGAAACTCATCTGACGAAAGATCCTTTCTGAACACAGACGTGCAATGGCATTTAAAATTATGAAAAGAAACATTTGATTTTAGTCCCATTGTCGAAAACCCAGACCACACGACCAACCATAAGGCTTATGGTAGCTATCTTTAGTCCCATTGTGTAATTGTTGTGGAAATGCCATTATATTAGTTATTATTATTGTTAGTCCCATTGTGTAATTGTTGTGTAAATGTGATTATATTAGTTATTATTATTGTTATTATTATTGTTAGTCCCATTGTGTAATTGTTGTGTAAATGTCATTACATTATGAGTCGAATTCCATACTTTTTAGCACTTTACAACAAAGTTGAAAAGTGTTTATGACTTTGTTCATTCATTCTGTCTATCTGTCTGTCTGTCCGTCTGTCCGTTAGCACGATAACTGCCGTAAAAATGACTTAATCAAAATGAAATTAAAGTATGTTGTTCAGACGGTCTGTAGGACCTATGGGAATATAAATGAATAATATCACCCAATTAGTTCTGGATTGAACCCGGGTTGAAAAAATGAAATACATTGAGCCCTATGGGACCTAATTTTTTAAACAATTTTTAAGCGGATTTAAAATTCACAAATTGCTTCGAAAATTTTAGGTAATATTCAAATTGTTCCATAAATTACATAAAAAAAATTCAGCGAAATATATGCAGTAGTTTTTTAAATAAAAATTAAAATAAAAATAACACCTCTTATAAGAAGCGATCACGTGACCATGATATGAAAAAATCACGTGACCCACTTCAAAATGATATATGGCATCCATCTTGTCTCAAAATCGTGATTTTTAACGTTCTTTTTAATTCATATAAAGTGTTGTATCCGTCATAAAACTACTTTATTTTTGCTTAAATTCTGTGCATCTACACACTGAAACAACTCAATTACAATATATTTGAGTTTAAATGCTCATCCAAATTTGATTATTTCTACAACGAAGCCTATTTTTCACCTATGTAAAATTTAAACAGCAAAATATATAGAATGAGTTGTATTAGAATTGCTGTATTTCTTTAACACAAAATCATTTAGTTCAAGGAGTCTGCATAGCTGATATGAATTCATTGATTTTACAAAGAGAAGGACGATTTTTTTCGATGAAGCTTTAAGCATTCAGTTTAATTACTTGTAGCTCCATGGTCTTAATTTTTAAATAAAATAAATTATTATAATATTGTGATGAATGCCATGAATGGGAAATTATTTATGAGTGAAATGCTGCTTTTATAGAGAGAGCCAGGCGTGTTATTTTTCCCATGACGTCATTTGAATGAATTTCAGTTGTTTTCGATGAAGTTTTCAAATATAATAAATTATCGTATTATTATGATAATTCTAAAATTATTACCGAGGAATGTATCACATTTTAGAGATGTTTAAACCAGGCAATTTATATTTCAATGCCGTTATTTGAATGAAGTTAATTTTTGTCGATGAAGGTTTAAGTTTTCAAATATAATAAATTAATGTAGTATTGTGATAAGTTTTAAAATATTACCGACGAATGTATTGAATTTTAGACTTGTTTAAATAAAATTGCATTGAACTTGGAAAGTGTTTCATAATTAATGCTTTAAGCATGATTGATTTTTCTTGTTTATGCCGCTGTGTATTTATATGAATATTTTAACATGATTATTCTATTGTACAGAGAATGTAATGTATCGCAACTATCGTAACATATATTTGAAAATACTTACACGACATCATTTCCGTCCAGTTGCAAAATATTCTCTGTCCCATTCCGAATTTCCGAAGAGGAACGGGAAAACAGCTGCATGCCTTATCAGCGACCGCCATTCTCTCGCGATCCGGTATTCATTCACAAACCGGAGCACTCCAGATTTCGCTCCGGGCAAATAAATCGTTCACTAGCTTTGTGCGCTTCTGTAGTTTAAAAGAATGAATCAAGGGATCATGAATGAGTTTAAAGCAGGAGTTAAAGGAAATGAGGTCTTCGCTAGTAAATTCGAAATAAATCTTTACTTTTTTAAGCTTTTTGCGGAGAAAAATAATAAATTACTCTCACCTTATTTAAGGAACATATAAATACGCCAAAGATTGAAAGCAGCAACTTTACGAGCCCTGAGGAAGTGCTCATACATGCGTCAATAAGTTTCCGAGTCTATAATTAAGATTTACATTGGTTGCCTAAAATAGATCATGTTTTATTACTTTCCTTATATACAATAATGTATAAGGAAAGTATTGCGACGGGGTCAAAAATTCGAATTCGAGTTTTCGACGGGAGAGCACGTTTCAAGCATCCCTGATCACGAATCGAACATTTTTTAAGTGATGCCTGTGTGTGTGTGTCTGAAAGTATATGTGTGTGTCTGAAAGTATGTGTGTGTGTGTGTGTGAAAATATGTGTGTGTGTGTGTGAAAATATGTGTGTGTGTGTGTGTGTGTCAGTGAGTCTGTGGAGACGATAACTGACGAACGAATGGGCCGATTAGAACAAAATTTGGTACAAAAATTACAATCCATAAACACTGTAAGCCTATTGTCTTTATATTCAATCGAATGTTCAGAACCTCCCTAAATTTTCGAGTGAAATTTTGAAAAAATCGTCAAAATCGTAAAACCTCTAATAAAGTTACGCAAATAGACATTTCTTATGTAATTTTTCATTAAAAAACGATTGACATAAACTTTAGAACGCTAACATGAACTGTTCTTGAGATATTGCACATTTTTAAAATAAATTATCAAAAAATCATATAAAATTAAAAAAATATTTCCTATTGAGAAACATGTTCACTTTTCATATGTAATACCTTGCGATAAATTGGGTGACATCATTCTCGTGGATCTAGCTCGTTCCATTGATGAAAATATACTTTGAGTAATACTTTTGTATTTGAACGCCATTAGTCATTTATCTGCTGTAAGAATAACGTATTTCTCCGTCCATAACGCTTGGCGCGATTTTGGCGACGAATTTAGTGGAATGTCGCCAACTTGGCGACTTTTTAAATGTTGCTAAATGAACAAAAAACTCGCCAAATAATTAAAAATGACGCTAAATCAATGAAAATGTCGACTCATTGACGAAAATATCTTGGAAAGAATATAAATATCTTCTATAAAAATAATCTATTTTTTTTACTGTAAAAGTAGTAAATTCATTGCATTATATAAGGAAAATCATGTGCTGCCCATATCAGATTTTTTTAATTGGGCTAAGCTAGAGAAAAGCATGGTATTAGTGATTATGGCTTGTGCCAGTTTTCTTGAGAAATATGCTTTAACAGTAGATTAAGTAAACTTTTTATTTTTGCCGATGTAGCATCATCAAAATATGGTGATCGTGATATGGAGTCCACATGTCCTCATCGGTGTAGTTCCGAGATAACAGAAATAACTTTTATCAGTTTGTGGGTGTATATGTGTCAAATCATTGGCCCATCATGATCTCAAAATCCACTGAAGCTATTTGAACCAATATTGGATGTCAAGTTTCATATATTATGTGAATGCAAAACCAGAAAAAAATCCGAAAAAATAATGTAATAGTTTGAATATAAAACGGGATTTTGTCAAAATCGTTGAGCATTTGCAATCTCGATAACCGTTGATGCGATTTTGATCCAATTTGGGTGGTGTAAAGCGTATGTTATGTAGATATAAGCCCAGAAAAGAAAATATTAAAAATGCTTACAAATTACCTAGGTCAAATGACCAATTTTTACGCTGGGTAAATCACAGTATTGTCCGATCTCCTAAATTTTTATTTGAAAATATGATATGACAAGACTTTCTTCAGAAATCAACAAATTTCTTTTCGATATTGTGGTAAACAATAACAAAAATGCTATCTTTTAGATGGCTCAATATTGCGTTTCAAGCTTGCGTTCTAAAATTCGTGTCATTCGTTTTAGAATAAACAAGAAAGATCAATCATGCTTAAAGCATTGATTATGATACACTTTTCAACTTAATGCAATTTTATTTAAACATCTCTAAAATGCAATACATTCCTCGGTAATATTTTAAAACTTATCATAATACTACATTAATTTATTATATTTGAAAACTTAAACCTTCATCGACAAAAATTAACTTCATTCAAATAACGGCATTGAAATATAAATTGCCTGGTTTAAACATCTCTAAAATGTGATACATTCTTCGGTAATAATTTTAGAATTATCATAATACTGCAATAATTTATTATATTTAAAAACTTCATCGAAAACAACTGAAATGCATTCAAATAACGTCATAGAAAAAATAACACGCCTGGCTCTCTCTATAAAAGCAGCATTTCATTCATGAATAATTTCCCATTCTTGTCATTCATCACAATGCTATAATAATTTGTTTTATTTAAAAATTAAAACCATGGAGCTACAAGTAATTAAACTCAATGCTTAAAACTTCATCGAAAAAAATCGTCCTTCTCTCTGTAAAATCAATGAATATTTCAGTCATATCAGCTATGCAGACTCCATGATCTAAATAATTTTGAGTTACAGACATACAGCAATTCTTATACAACTCATCCTACATATATTTTGCTGTTTACATTTTACTTAGGTAAAAATTCAGTTTCGTTGTAGAAATAATCAAATTGGATGAGCCTTTAAACTCAAATATATTGTAATTGCGTTGTTTCAGTATGCAGATGCACAGAATTTAAGCAAAAATAAAGTAGTTTTAGGACGGATACAACACTCAATATGAATTAAAAAGAACTTTAAAAATCACGATTTTGAGACAAGATAAATGCCATATATCCTTTTGAAGTGGGTCATGTGATCTTTTCATATCATGGTCACGTGATCGCTTCATATAAGAGGTGTTATTATTTTTTTAATATTTATTTAAAAAACTACTGAATATATTTCGTTGAATTTTTTTTTATATATTTTATGGAAGAATTTGAATATTACCTAAAATTTTCGAAGCAATTTGTGAATTTTAAATCCACTTAAAAAATGTTTGAAAAATTGGGTCCCATAGGGCTCAATGTATTTCATGTTTTCAACCCGGGTTCAATCCAAACTAATTGGGTGATATTATTCATTTATATTCCCATAGGTCCTACAGACCGTCTGAACAACATACTAAAATTTCATTTTGATAAAGTCATTTTTATGGCAGTTATCGTGCTGACGGACAGACAGATAGACAGACAGACAGAATGAACAATGTCATAAACACTTTTCAACTTTGCTGTAAAGTGTTAAAATTTGCGTATAACTGAATGATTTCTTTAACATCATCGAATGTCCTGGTATTTTAATGATTTTTTCAAAAATTCATTCGAAAATTTGGGGATCTTTTAAACGTTTGATCGCATTTAAAGAAAATAGGGTTCCAGTATTCATAGATTTTAATAATCGTGCTAAATTACGTTCGTGAGATATCGCTCGCACACAAATACACACTCTCTCTCTCACTCTCTTACCCCTCTCCCCGCTCTCTCTCTCTGTCACATTTCAATTTTTTTTAAATGTGTGAATGGCCGTATCTAAAAGGTATGCTACCATTCTTCTCCGAAAATAATCTCCAATGGGAAAATCAAATCGGGCTTTGGTTATTTTGGTCCAGGAAAACACTTGCCTTCTCTGAAAACACATCTGGATAATCGCACTGTATTCAATCCTTCATTCATTAAAATAAGATTAATTAATAAGTATTAAAATTAATTTATTATTAAATTAATAGATTAAAATAAGATTGACTGATTAAATTAAACGAAAATCGCTTTATTGTTTACAGATATAATTTTGGTAAAACAATGAATTTTCAATGATTTTTGATGACACAACGATGTTTCAATGATTTTCTTTTAAACATTGATTTTACAATAATTTTTAGTTAAACAATGATTTATAATAGTATTTCTCTATATTAAAAAAAGAAGCTACCGCTATTTGACAAATTTCGTGTTTCTCGTACTACAAAAACTATAGCATACAGAAATATGAAATTTAGTACATTCGTAGAAAAATGTCAAGAAAACATTATGAAATAACTCTTTTTTATATTTTTACTTTAGTTTAAGAAGTATTTAATGTAAAAAACAGAATATGTGAGCTGAAAGTTCATATCCCGGACAGACTAACAATAGCAAGACTACGAATTTATGCAAGCATATACCTACACAATTGAATTTTGCAAGTAGGAGATTTTTATTAAATTTCGATCTAGTTTATGAGTTATTCTACTTTTTATGCACTTTTGAAGTAACAATGTTTCTTATGTACGGACGTATTTTTCTGCTTTATACCACAAAATTTATAGATACAAAAACATGGAATTTGATACATTTGTAGAGAAATAGTAAGGAAATACGCTGAAATAAACCATTTTTCAATTTAAACTTTAATTTGACATGGAACACCTTGCAAAGAGAGTAGATTACGGGGATAGGCTAAGCTTGGCGACCAAG
The DNA here is from genome assembly GCA_951213105.1 of Amaurobius ferox. Lineage (NCBI taxonomy): Eukaryota > Metazoa > Arthropoda > Arachnida > Araneae > Amaurobiidae > Amaurobius > Amaurobius ferox. The sequence goes on from OX578149.1 coordinate 33,950,852, forward strand.
GGAAGGGACTCCCTAGTTAGGAATAAAAATGCAATTTTACCATTTGTGACTCTACGACAAGAACGCAAAATATTAAAGCTTAAACTTTTCAATTAGTGCATATTAGTTTACATAGATCATTTTCATGTATTTCATATTTGTAACAATAATTGTCTGCCATCTTTTATCCCTCTACTGAACATCTTTGTTTACAGAAAGCAATTCTAAATGGAATGTTTTATTTTTTGGATACTAGAATAATCACTGCAATACGGTCTGGTACTTTGATCAAGACGATACTTTTGATCTTTTTTTCCCCCTTTCTGAGTTTCGACTGTTCGTTCAAGCATCCCGGGATAAATTGCTCTTTTCCCCCTCTAGAGTCGGAAATATCCCCAGTGTCCGTTTACTAGTGGAGGGAATTTCATTTTGCTGGGACGACTGATTCCCCTGATGGATCAACAGTTTTATTCCCGAACTAGACGTATACCCGTTCTTCGAACGGAATGCATATAATGTAAAGAAACTTAATTCACAATGTGAACTTTTAATATTTGGCGTCATTCTTTCCCCCAAGGGGGACTAATGACGTCACGAATAAAAGAAAAATTGTATCGCTGCTATTTTTCAGAATAATGATTGAAACCCGTCTCGTGATCATTGAGCCATCAATAATCCTTTCTATTCATGATTATTTCAAATTTTTTCCTATGCTGCCATGTTAAAAATATATAAAATTTGGAATAAATTTCAAAGTTATCGCTCGAATTTAGAAAAATTATTTCTAGTTCTAGATTATTGACAACAAAGCCGGATATAAAGTTTTGTGAAAGTCCATTAATACTGGCTGCTATCGTGTACACCATAAATCGACCTCAGACATCAGATAGACAGATGGACATCACTCCAAAAATAGTCCAAACGTGATCAGGAGGTCTCAAAACATATATTGGCATCAAAATCTTGAAATCGAAAATTTTCGTGAAAGCAATACTTTCTCAATACTGTATATGAGAAAGTACAAGATACATAGGAAAGAAACGAGTACTCCCATGCTGAGATAATAAACAGTCAGACAGACAGAAGCACAACTTACAATTGACCATCTATAGGTAATAACATTTTTATGCAATTATGCAATAGCTTCTTTGTGGACCACGTTTCTTATTCGAAGCGAAAATAAAGAGATATCTGCTATTTATTGACATTGAGATTAAAAGTTTATTTTTACTTTCCTTATATACATAATGTATAAGGAAAGTATTGTGACGGGGTCGAAAATTCGAATTCGAGTTTTCGACGGGAGAGCACGTTTCAAGCATCCCTGATCACGAATCAAACATTTTTGCAGTGATGTCTGTGTGTGTGTGTGTGTGTGTGTGTGTGTGTGTGTCAGTGAGTCTGTGGAGACGATAACTGACGAACGAATGGACCGTTTCGAACGAAATTTGGTACAAAAATCACAATCCATAAACACTGGAAGCCTATTGTTTTTATTCGCAATCGAATGTTCAGAACCCCTCTAAATTTTCGAATGAAATGTTGAAAAAATCGTCAAAAAATCAAAACCGCTAATAAAGTTACGCTGATAGACATTTCTAATGTAATTTTTTATTAGAAAACGATTGACATAAATTTTAGAACGCTAACATAAACCGTTCTCGAGATATTGTACATTAAAAAAAAATTTAGCAAAAAGTCATATAAAATAAAAAAAAAATATTTCTAATTGAGAAACATGTTCACTTTTCATATGTAATACCATGCGATAAATTTGGTGACATCATTCTCGTGGATCTAGCTCGTTCCAGTCATGAAAAAAGATACTTTGAGTAATACTTTTGTATTTGAACGCCAATAGTCATTTATTTGCTGTAAGAATAACTTATTTCTCCGTTCATAACGCTTGGCGAGGTTTTGGCGACGAATTTGGCGGAATGTCGCCAACTTGGCGGCATTTTTAACTGTTGCCAAATTAACAAAGAAGAAAATTCAATATCATGGAAATAATATAATTACCTACTATAAGAATAACGGTTTTTTTCAGCTGTAAAAGTAGTAAATTCATTGCATTATATAAGAAAAGTCATGTGTTGCCTACTTCAGATTTTTTTATTTTGTTACTTTATCAATCTTCCATAATTTTAAAGATAGGGACACAATCAACGATCAGATCATGTTATCGGATTTAAAATCCCATTTATTATAGAATGGCTCAGAAAATGATTACTTCACATTAGTTTGGAGACTTTATTAACGATTGAATCGTGTTTGTTTAATGGCTTATAAAGCGATTGTGTCGTGCTCAAAGTGAAAGACCATTCAGAAGTGCAGACAGGAGAACAGATGGACCACCTAAATATTAAATGAGATCCTGTCCAGGGTACTGATCAAAATTTCATAGCACTTGTCGTATATTGTGTATATATATATATATATATATATATATGCCTATGTAGTGATTTATCGTGGTTCAGAGTCACGTGGTTATACATGACATTTTAATATTGCTTTTATAGCATTAAAATGTCTATTAGACTTGGGAGTAATGCATTATTTTTCAATATAAAAGTTTTTTTAAATTATAGAACTGAAGATGTGTATTTGCCAGAGGAGGGTTTTCCTTTCCACACGAACATCAAATTCATTCACGATCTCTTAATTCATTATTTTGAATCATAAGGCGTACAAAACCTCTAAACGGCCTGTTTGCCATCAGCAAGATCTGAAGTTTGGTTTATGAATGAAATCTGTGTCCAGGAGAATGTCTGTCGCTGATAATCCATAAAGCAGTCTTTCCTTTAGCTCAGCAAAATCAGGATATTGGCTAATGAATGAAATCTGCATCGAGGAGAATGTTGGTCGCTGATATTCCGTAAAGAATTATTTTCATTAGCTCAGCAAAATCTGGAGATCGGCTTAAATGAAATGTGCATCCAGGAAAATGTTGGTCGTTGATAATCCATAAAGCAGTCTTTCATTTAGCTCAGCAAAATCTGGAGATTGGCTTATGAATGAAGTCTGCATCCAGGAGAATGTTGGTCGCTGATATTCCGTAAAGAATTATTTTCGTTAGCTCAGCAAAATCTGGAAATCGGCTTAAATGAAATCTGCATCCAGGAGAATATTGGTCGCTGATAATCCATAAAGCAGTCTTTCATTTAGCTAAGCAAAATCTGGAGATTGGCTTATGAATGAAGTCTGCATCCAGGAGAATGTTGGTCGCTGATATTCCGTAAAGCATTATTTTCATTAGCTCAGCAAAAACTGGAGATTGGCTTATGAATGAAATCTGCATCCAGGAGAATGTTGGTCACTGATTATTCATAAAGCAGTCTTTTCGTCAGCTCAGCAAAATCTGGAGATTGATTTATGATTTATGAATGAAGTCTGCATCCAGGAGAATGTTGGTCGCTGATAATCAATAAAGCGGCCTTTCTGTTAACTCCGTGAATTCGTGGCCGAAATATTGAATATTTTGCATCGGTCAGATATGATGCAAATATTTTGAAGGGCATATTTATAGAAAAAATGCTATTCATCTGATAAAAGAAGGCGGGGGGGGGGGGAGGGGGAGGGGCGATTTTTATCTTGAACCATACATTCTTATACTATCTACGTACACTAGAATAGAATAACGTGTTTTCGTCTTTAGAGACACTCTAGGAGACCCTCGTGGCCTAGCAGGCTGGATCCTTGCATTATTATAGTATAGACTATGGGACAGAAACTAACGTAGCCAGATTTTATCGTCTACGAAGGCGGGGGTGGGACGAGAGAAAATGGGGTCAAATATTCTTTCAAGATAGTAGATTATTATTCCTCCTGAAGGGCATAGAAGACTGAATATTTGCTTGGCGAAATTTTAGCGATAAATTTAGCTGAATATAGCCAACTTGGCGGTTTTTTAAATAATCAAAAATTGGTATCACGTCTGAATTCAACTAAATAAAATTAAGGACATAACGTCGTTAGACGAAACGTCATTTATTAAAACATCTTAAAAGACATACAAAGTATTTAAAATTGCCAGAGCGCTTTCAAGCGTTAATACGCTCTTCATCAGTGGCTACATGAAAAGTAAACATGGAATGTTCATATATAGACCAGTTACACAGCAAATTTGCATAAAAATATAAAATTGGTAAATGAACAGACTATTAATTAATACAAAATGAACCCAAGAAATATACACGGAAAATACAAAAAATGTACTTTAAACGGATTCAAATTGTAAGAATATTACAAGAAAAGTACTATCATAAATATTTTATTACAGGAAAAGCACGGATTCAAATTGTGAGAATATTACAAGAAAAGTACTATCATAAATATATTATTTTATTACAGGAAAAGCACAATTTTAAAAGAACAGGCAAGCCCAATTTTCATGAGAATGACGTCATACATAACTATGGACAGACTTGAATTGCATAGAGTCGAGAATAAGTCGCCAAGCATAACTTAAAATTTGAACGGGATCAAAATTACAAATCGACTCACTGTAAATATAAATAAAAAGGAATTCATAAAGGAGAATATTACGTGGTTTACTACAACGAATTAAAAAGAAAGTTTTTTTCAAAAATGGGCAGGAATTTATCATTAACCACATATTGAGCAAGAGCCGTAGAAAGTTTGCCACATTTGACATCGCGAGCGTGTTCCGCTAAACGGATCCCAACATTGTGTTTCGTACTTTTGTGCTTCTCCTGTAATTAAATATTATATTTATGATAGTACTTTTTTTGTAATATTCTTACGATTTGAATACGTGCTTTTCCTGTAATAAAATAATACATTTATGATAGTACTTTTTTGTAATATTCTTGCAATTTGAATCCGTGCTTATCCTGTAATAAAATATTTATGATAGTACTTTTCTTGTAATATTCTTACAATCTGAATCCATTTAAAGTATATTTTTTGTATTTTCCATGTATATTTCTTGGGTTAATTTTGTATTAATAGTCTGTTTATTTACCAATTTTATACTTTTATGCAAATTTGCTGTGTAACTGGTCTATATATGAACATTCCATGTTTACTTTTCATGTAGCCACTGATGAAGAGCTTATTAACGCTCGAAAGCTCTCTGACAATTTTAAATACATTGTACGTCTTATAAGATGTTTAAATAAATGACTTTTAGTCTAACTACGTTATGTCCTTAATTTTATTTGGTTTTATAAATGTTACCAAATTGACAAAAATGTTGCCAAATTGATAAAAATGTTGCCAAACTAATAAAAATGCCACCAAATTGATAAAATTGAAACCAAATGAATGAAAATGACGGCACATTGATGAAAATTCAATATCTTGGAAAGAATATAAGAATCTACTCTAAGAATAACTCATTTCTTCGTTTGTAACGCTTGGTGAAATTCTGGTGACGAATTTGGGTGGCATGATGTTGCCTAATAAATGAAAATGTTGCCAATTGATAAAAATATCTATAAATTAGTGGAAATGAAGACTAATTGGTGAAATTCAATATCTTGGAAAAACATAATAAACGATTATAAGAATAACCCATCTCTACGTCCGTCAGTAATGCTTGGCGAAAAATTTGGCGGGATGTCGCAAACTTGGCGATTCTTTTTAATATTACCGAATTGACTAAAATGTCTCCAAATTGATAAAAATCTCGCCAAATTGATAAAAATAACGCTAAATAGATCGTCAAAATTGCAAAAATGGCTCCAAGTTAATGAAAATAACGCCCAATTGATGAATTTATCATTAGAATATTTTAATATATGGACTCTATTGCCTATTGAAGATGTTATCGATATTGGTAATTTTTGAACTAGAGTTGCGTGAATACAAGTTAATTGGTTACTAAATAGCTTTACATGTTGTCATCCGGAAAAAAGACAAATGTACAATTCAACGTTACATTCACTGTGTGGTGGATCTTTTCATTATTTTTTCACTGTGAAAGAAGTAAATTCATTGCATTATATAAGGAAAGCCATGTGCTGCTCACATCAGATTTTTTTAGGTATGTAAAGATAATTTCGAACACCAGTATATTAACTCGTAACATTTCACTGCGGTACGTGTTTTTATTCTCCGCAATTCATAGATATACACACATACACACAATAGCTGTCTGCTCCCACGATCATATGGCAGTATAACCTGTGGACTTGGTCGGGCAATATTCAGGCCGTACACAGTGCGGGGAATTGTTTTCTACCCACTCGCTATTCCATGATGATTCATGATTTTGAACTACAAAAGCAGGCAAAGGTGGGGATGCACAATTTATTGGCCCGAAGCAAAATCTCGGGTTTATGAATGAAGCTCGGATCAAGAGAATGGTTGTTGCTGATAAGGCATGTTCTCCCGTTATTCTCCGGAAATTCGGGAATTCATGGAGGGATGGAAATATTATGTAACTCGTACGAAATAACGCTGGGTAAACGACTCCTGCCATCTCTCGAGGCAGGAAAAAACGTGAGTCATGTGACGAGAAAGAAACAGATCAATATTCAATTTGGAACTTCGGGGATTTTAAGTGTCGTATAAAATGTAATTCTGACTATTTTGTTTTGTTTTGTTTTCGACATAGGAGCGTTTCTTGCTACGGATTTATTAGTCTTGGAAATTCAAAAATACAAAAATCAAACAATGCCAAAAATATGTATATTTTCCTCAGGGTTGCCAGCAAAGTCCTTTTATGGCTAGATTTAACCATTTTTTGGAACATTTAACACTCAAAACTGACTAAATTTAGCCATAAAATGGCAAGATTTGCAACTACTTATAACGGTTATAAATGAAATCTAGCTTTTTTTGGCCATGATTTCAGATCATCCATGTGTAGGTAACACTGCTGCGAGTATGTCTTGTAAAGCACGTTCATCAGTTACAGTTAATAAACTACTAGCACAAAAGTGCTGAGTTGGACATTTACCACTACACATGGACTATTGTTTCTCAGTCATTGTGGCTTGTCAGTATAGTGCAGGCGATGAGAGCAGGGTGTGCTTATCCCGGATATGACTGAGTTTATTATTTTTACTTGGTTCTACGCATATGACGGTATGGGAATTAAGAACACGCAGTTTGTTTTCGGGCTCTCAAGAGGGCGAACTTATTAACTGCGATTGTCATCTTACTCCACATGACGCCACTAATTTTCCTTGGACGTCATTGAATCCCGCGTGCACAACACAATGTAAAATCTTTTCGCAAGTTGTTTACGTCTGGATATTGCCACGTTAAAATTAGCAAACAATGTTTAATTGCAATAATGCTTAAACTTTTTGTGTTTGGGCATCTCTTAAAGTTTACTCTGAACCGTAACATCACGAATGATGAAACTTAATTCCCATTACGTGAAGCGGACAATTTTTTGATTGGTTGTCGGGCTGAGTGCCCAATCTTATGTTAAAGGACCTTGGATGATTTAACGCAAAGGATTAGAAAGCAAAAACTCTAGAAAGAAAAGATTTTAGAATTTTTCTGGATTTTATAAAGCAAAGAATTAAAACTTTTGTCACGAAGTATTTGCTTTAAGTCCAGTACTCTGGCATAAGTGAAAGGAAGATTTTCACGAAGAACATTCGACTGACAAGAGTATACATCATGCATTGCATATGTGGATACATTAGTGGTCCAAATGTTTTGTTGCATTAATATTTATTCATTCATTAGGACATTGTAGACAACAACGAAGTTTCAGAATCTATGCTACCATTCAATGCGGAATTAAGGTGACCATGCACCTTTCGAATTTTTGAATAATCTGTTTTTGTTTTTATGATTCAATATTAGAGATGAATATTTTAATAACATTTAAAATTTCAAATATGTACAAATTCTTGATAGAATAGAAATTTTGATTAGTAGAATACACCTTTATTCTGTTAAATTGCACTGTGTAAGTATTGCAAGTTTTGAGTAAATACACCTGTTTCGCGCTTATTATTTGTTTTTTAGCACGGAATAGCTGATATCTGAAACGGCAGGACGAAACATGTTATGTGCCATAACTTTGCGCAGCGCTATGGAGATTCACATATTCACTCCTACAACGAAAACTAATTCAAACTTCTTTAAAATTGAGCTCATGTTTATCGAGACTATAACGGTCAAGTTAATACTCACAGACCCAGCTAATCTGCTGTTACTTACAATGAAAGAAATAATAAATATGGGAACTTACTGGGTAAATTAGTGTATACTGGCTGGGTGAATTAGTATATACTGACTGGGTAAATTAGTATATACTATCTGGGTAAATTATTATATACTATCTGGGTAAATTAGTATATACTATCTGGGTAAATTAGTATATACTGGCTGGGTAAATTAGTATATACTTGGTAGTTACAGCTTTATAAAGCGTATGCTCCTTCTCGCAGAATCCGTCTATAGAGGGAATTTAAACTGAAATTTTCGATTTTCATAAAGGATCACAAAATTGTTGAACATAGAAAGTTCTTTCCGTAGATTGTATAGAAAGACTATTTTATTCTGACGAGCGAATAATAAGCGCGAGACAGGTTTATGGTTGTTGTTATCTATGTTGTTAGCTTTTCTATATTACGTAATAATTGTTAAGAAATAATTGTTTGGTAAGTTACTCAAGTATAACTTTAAAATATTCTTTCCCACATCCCAACCAGATCACCCAAGTAGTTTCTGAAATAAAACTGTTTATCCATCAAGAGAATCAGTCCTCCCACCAAAATGAAATTCCTCTCACCAGTAAACGGACACTGGGGATATTTCCGACTCTAGAGGGAAAAGAGCAATTTTTCTCGAGATGCTTGAACGAACAATCAAAACCTAGAAGAGAAATAATATCGAAGAATTCTTGATCTCAGCACGCAAACCCTATTATTTTCATATGAAGTAAAAAAAAAATAAAACACGTGGATTCGATTTAAAATATGCTTCTTTGTAAACAAAATTTCATGAATGAGTTTCTTAGTAGGAGAAAGAGAGATGGCATTAAATATCTGTTGTAAAATATCCGATGTGGGCAGCACATGACATTCCCTACATCAAAAATATTAATTCCCTCAAAGTCCAGACTCTCCAGTTCCGTCCAGGAAGTACAGAGGTAGAGAGTTGGCTGGCCAGTACAAAGATCCGTGATTCGATTCCTGGTTGGGGAAGTAAACTCCTTTACAATAGCGAACGAATTAAGCTTGCAGGTTAGTGCAGTGATATTGGAGGTCTGAAAGTGACCCTAGTGCGATTAGTACGGATTCAGTGGACTTTGGCATTTTGAACGCCGATCCGTAGGACAACGATCATAAAGAATACTAAGGTAAAAAATCTGATGTGGGAAACACATGACTTTCCTTATATAATGCAATGAATTTACCACTTTTACAGTTAAAAAAATGTTATTCTTATAGTAGATATTTATATTCTTTCCAAGATATTATATTTTCTTCAATTAGTCGTTACTTTCATTGATTTAGAGTCATTTTTATCCATTTGGTGAGATTTTCGTTAATTTGGCAACATTTTTAAAAAGTCGCCAAGTTGGTGATATGTAGCCAAATTCGTTGCCAAAATCTCGCCAAGCGTTATGGACGGAGAAATAAGTTATTCTTATAGCAGATAAATGACTATTGGCGTTCAAATACAAAAGTATTACTCAAAGTATCTTTTTTCTTGAATGGAACGAACTAGATCAGCGAGAATGATGTCACCCAATTTATCGCATGATATTACATATGAAACGTGAACATGTTTCTCAATAGGAAATATTTTTTTTTATTTTATATAACTTTTTGATATTTTTTTTTAAAAATGTGCAATATCTCTAGAACGGTTCATGTTAGCGTTCTAAAATTTATGTCAATCTATTTCTAATGAAAACTTACATAAGAAATGTCTATTTGCGTAACTTTATTAGCGGTTTTGATTTTTTGACGATTTTTTCAAAATTTCACTCGAAAATTTAGGGGTGTTCTGAGCATTCGATTGCGTATAAAAACAATATGCTTCCAGTGTTTACGGATTGTGATTTTTGTACCAAATTTCGTTCGAATCGGTCCATTAGTTCGTCAGTTATCGTCTCCACAGACTTACTGACACACACACACACACAGAGACATCACTTCAAAAATGTTTGATTCGTGATCAGGGATGCTTGAAACGTGCTCTCCCGTCGAAAACTCGAATTCGAATTTTTGACCCCGTCACAATACTTTCCTTATACATTATGTATATAAGGAAAGTAAAAATAGTAGTATCCGGAGGATAACCTGAGATAAAAATAGCCGGAGGTGGTCAGTCAGATTGTCAAATTGCATGTCAATTTGACATTAGTGGAAGAAAAATACAGAATCCACTTTGATGATAAGAGCTTGCAAATCTATCTCAGTAGCTGTGGCTCTTCGTGACTTCAGTAATGAGTAAAGCAGATTCAGTGGCGGGATTATTCCTCCTCCTTGACAACGAACATCATCAAAATACATCACGCTACTGGCTCAATTATTATCGAAATATAGCCAAATGAGTCTGAAAAATTGACATCTAATAATAATAACCTATTCAGCTGATAACTTTAAGTGAAGCAGCGCCTATCCTGCTTCACCTGCTTCACCTCACGAGCCGATACTGCTCAGTAACTCAACAGTAGAGCGTCGGTTGGCCAGTATGAAGATCCGTGGTTCGACTGCTGATTGAAGTATCGAGGTGTTTTGCAAAAGCCAGAGGGACTATTAAAGAAATCAGCAAAATCAGCGCGTTTCGTGCTTTACGCCCTTTTAAGTGCACCACGGCCATGCACAGAAAACAAGAACTGCCGGATATCAACTTTCGCCGACCCTCCTATCTGCTTCTAATATCCATAGATATATGCCAGTCATAAACCCCCGTCATTCAATATTACTGTTTCTTATACGACTCTCTATCAAAACATACTTATTATACCAACCCCAACATAAAGCAATGAGTTTACGCTCCCCTAGACATCTAACAAATCAATGTATCAAGTTTATTACCTCAAACATTTTATCTCAAGTTTGTAACTTCCGGTCATGCCGTGCAAGAAAAGGAATTAAATCTGTCTAACTTTATGGGCCATACAAATCCACTCCAACCAATCTATCTGTATAAATAAAGTTTGCAATTAGTGCATTTTTTAAATCACAATTTGAAGATATCTCTCTTAAATATTCATATTATGAAATTTTAAATGTTTAAATTGCGATGATCTCTCAATATTTACTTTTTTATTTCCTGAATCATGGAGGTGGTCTCATATTTAATTTCATGGACTGAATACAGCTTTTATTATATTTTCTTTCTTTTATTTTCTCTTCTTTTTATTTCTTCACGCATTGAAGTCTCATGACTATGAATTTGTAAACTATGCAATTGTAAATATTGCAAGTACAAAAATAGCAAAAAATGGCGAAATTTTGAGAGGCTTTTTTTCAGATATTCAGATCCAAGCGTTAATTTGAGCCAATAGTTAATTTTGTTCCAAGAGTTAATTTGAGTATTTGGTGTTCTGACATATTGACACTGCGCTATTAGAGAGGTGATTGAAGTTTAATTCTCCAAGATATTAAATTTTCATCGATTCGAATTCAGGAATGCTTGAAACGTGCTTTTCTGTCGCAAACTTAAATGTAGGTTTTCAGCCCCTGATTTCAACCCATGATTCAAGCCTTGAAGTTTTATTTTCTGCTTCAAGTGACTATGGAAACCCTATGCGGCGTCTGTGATATTAATATTAAGATAAATTATTGTACTGACGAGTTCGAAATCATGGTGCGTAGGAAAACATCAAACAATAATAGCCAGCGACTATTATAAGTGCAACAAAGCGCCTAGTGACTTTGTCGCACTCATAATATCCATTTTTATCTCCATATGCTTCACTGATGTGATTGAAATCTTTTGCAATTAGAAAGGTAAACATGAAACGAATGCATCTTCATTATCTTCAACATCACACAATAAATCCAATACCCCGACTCAGAAGTTGTGACGTAACAATGTACTGTAAGCTGTAACCGTTAATTAAAAAGCCATTTGGCAAAAAATGGATGACAGACTTGCCAAAATATTGCCAACTTAACAACGCAACTTAACAATGCATATTTAACATGACGATGTCGAGAACGTAATGAAATTTCGTATAAAGTGGCCTACAACACAACTCAAGTGATTATATATGTTCAACAGCAATTTGAACAAATCATCACAATAAAAACCATTCATTGACATTTCATTAACATAACTCATAAAGGATGCTTGCATTCCAAACAAATCATTCACTTAATTCAAGGGATAAATTGTTAAGCCCTCGGAGAAATCTCTGTTCTTAACTAAATGAATTTCCATCAACCAGGAAATGGACATTGGGAATATATCTTACCCTGGAGGCGAAAAGAACAACTTTTTCAAATACGCGTCAATGAATTATCAAAATTCAGAAGAGGGGCAATATCGAGTATATTATCTCCACCAACGTATTCAGATTGCAGCTCTTCGATTAAGCATCTATTGGGAAATATAGAAAATATGACATAACTAATATTATGACTTTTGCTACAGACTATTGGCCACTAATTTGCTGTTTTATAAGATGGTAATGTATAGGGGAAGTATTTGAATATGGTCGAAAATGAGAAATCCGATCTGCATGTTTTAGGCGGTTTAGAACACGAGTCCACTATTTTTAGTCTGACGTCTGTTTGTGCGTCTGTCTGTCTACGTGTGTGCGCTTCTGTATGTCTACGTGTGTGTGCGTATGAATATTTACGTGTGTTTACATTTGTCCACGTGTGTGTGTCTGTCTGTATGTCTATGTGTGTTTGTGTATGTATGTCTCCGTGTGTGTGTATTTGTGTCTTTCTGTGTGGCAGTATTTTCTGTACAGTATGAACTCTAACTGAAAACTTAATTGAAGAAATTGTTTTTTAATTCGGCATATGCGAGTCACTTTATAGGTTACCCTGGTGATCATTAGATTTTAGTACAATTCAGAACTGGCCGTTTTATTTTGCAAAATGAACTGCAAAAATCGATAAAATATATAATAAAAAATTAGTACGCTTAATTGAATTAATTAAGTTTATGTGTTGTACGCAATTTGTAATGGAGAACTAAATAAAACTAATCCCCTTACTTTAGGATGAATCGCCCTCGAGATATTTACGATTTTTAAATTTTTAGCAATTCAACATTTAATTAAATCTGATGCAGACAGCACATGACTTCAGCATAAACTCAACTTCATTTTCTCTTTCATAATATAGAGAAGTTCAAATGCCCAAAATGGCATGGCTAATTTTGAAATCTACATTCAGTTCGAAGTTTTAATGCATCGTTTTCATTTGGCTATTTAACGCATTGCAAAAGGACGCCAGCTCATTAAAATTACAAAACAAACTTAAATATTTCTATAACCGTTTATTTTACTTTAATGGCTTTGATCTTATACCTTTCGTCGTCTAAAATAAGCAAACCTTTAATTGTTACATTCAGGTATGTCCAGACTTTAATTTCTGATTTTGGCGATTTTTGTGAACTATTTTGCTATAAAGGTATTTTACTTGTCGAATTATCACAGTCTAATCAGCATCAGGGTGACACACAAGTGAATTACCAACTTCAATTCCTCGAATAGCTTTTGAGCTAGAGTGGATAAATACATTGAACATATACATACACACACACACACACACAAACACACACACACACACACACACATAAACACACACACACACACATAAACACACACACACACACACACAAATAAACACACACACACACACATACAAACAAGCACGCACGCACATAAGCGCAAACACATACAGATGTATTTTAAAAATTGTTCGAAATTCCACCAAATATGTCTATAATTCTTATTTTCAGGATAGCAATTCTTTTATACAATAGTATGAGAAGGCAAAAATTCTTAAATTTATTTTAATACAATGGCCCGGATATTCCAGTGGTTATGATGTGAGAATGGCGCGAAAAAGACCTGAGTTCAATCTTCACCGCCGCCCAAAACTTACTTAGTATGGCTCGATAAATCTGCCGGCCCGAAATCCCGCTCTAGAGGTGATGGGAAGGGGAATGAGGGTACGGTCCTTGCCGTTTCCAACCCGCATTGGTTTCCATCTAAGTCGGGTGGCAAAAAAAACGCAATGTGATCCGTCCCCTGTCTTGCGCCTACGCAACGTGATATGGCGGAAAAATGGTTCATACTACGGCTGTTATATATGCAAACGATTTAATATTAACTGCCTGACCATTAGTAAAACAAATACGATTAAACTAATTTCGAAGATTTGAATCGATTAAACAATATTACACATAAGGAACGCTTAAGCAACGTATATAAGCACAAATAAAAAAAAATCTGATGTGGACAGCACATGACTTTCCTTATATAATGCAATGAATTTACTTCTTTTATAGTTAAAAAAATGGTATTCTTATAATAGATACTTATATTCTTTCCAAGATATTGAATTTTCTTCAATTAATCGTCATTTTCATTGATTTAGCGTCATTTTTATCCATTTGGCGAGATTTTCGTTAATTTGGCAACATTTAAAAAGTCGCCAAAATATCCCAAAGCTTTATGGACGGAGAAATATGTTATTCTTACAGCAGATAAATGACTATTGGCGTTCAAATACAAAAGTATTACTCAAAGTATCTTTTCTCATGAATGGAACCAATTAGATCCACGAGAATGATGTCACTACATTTAGCGCATGATATTATATACGAAAAGTGAACATGTTTCATAACAGTTAATATTTCTTTCTAATTTATGGGATTTTTGATAAATTTATTTGAAAAATGTGCAATATCTCGAGAACGGTTCATGCTAGCGTTCTAAAATGTATGTCAATCCTTTTCTAAGGAAAAATTACATAAGGAACTACATTTGTGAAACTTTATTAAAGGTTTTGATTTTTTTGATGATTTTTTCAAAATTTCACTAGAAAATTTAGGGAGGTTCTGGACATTCGATTATGCTTTAAAACAATAGGCTTCCAGCATTCATGGATTGTGATTTTTGTACTGAATTTCATTCGAATCGGTCCATTCGTTCGTGAGATATCGTCTCCACAGACTCACTGATACACACATACACACACACACACATACTTTCACACACACACACACACACATACACATACTTTCACACACACACAGACATTACTTCAAAAATGTTTGATTCGTGATCAGGCATGTTTGAAACGTGCTCTCCCGTCGAAAACTTGAATTCGAGTTTTCGACCCCGTCACATCACTTTCCTTATACACTATGTATATAAGGAAAGTAATAATGCAGCATACAGCTGTTTCAAGGATACACGTAATCATCAAAACAGCTGTATGCCGTATTATCTTTTTATTTGTGCTTAGATACTTTGCTCATGCTTTCCTTATTCTTCACACAAACTGCATTTTACCTATTAATACCATGCATCTTTTAAGGTGACGGTTAAACAGATAAACAATATTCTTGCTACCCCACTGCAGATATTTTTATAATAACATCAATGTGCAGTAAAACCCAGGAAATAAAATAAAATCGTTTAGAGGAAGGAAGGGTCCCATATAAAGGCAGAAAATTTATGAGGTGGATGAAATGGAAGAATGGCTGAGCCTATATCGCAAATTTCAGTAGTGAACGTTAGGCTTTCTAGAAGCATTTTCTCTAGAAAATAATTTATGTGGTGTATCAGGATGAAGCTATTTTGTATATAAATATGCATGCGGCAACACGGTGCTTTCCCTACTTGCTTCGAATTCACTTCGGGTGAAGTAATTTATCTATTTTCAGTTTTAAGAATAAGTAATGAAGTTTTTGGAATACGTTATTTCTTTATTTCCTGTATTAAGAATGCGTAATGAAGTTTTAAACATAGGTAAGTTATTTATTTGCGGTTTTAAGAATATGTATATTTGCAGTTTTAAGAATAAGTAATTTATCTATTTGCAGTTTTAAGAATACGTAATTAAGATTTTGGAATACATAATATATCTATTTACTGTTTTAAGAATACATAATTAAGTTTTAAAAATATGTAATTTACCTGCTTTCAGTTTTAAGAATACGTAATTTAGCTGCTTACTGTTTTAAGAATACGTAATTAAGTTTTAAGAATACGTAATTTACCTGCTTTCTGTTTTAAGAATACGTAATTTAGCTGCTTACTGTTTTAAGAATACGTAATTAAGTTTTAAGAATACGTAATTTACCTGCTTTCAGTTTTAAGAATACGTAATTTAGCTGCTTACTGTTTTAAGAATACGTAACTAAGTTTTAAGAATACGTACTCTACCTGCTTTCAGTTTTAAGAATACGTAATTTAGCTGCTTACTGTTTTAAGAATACGTAATTAAGTTTTAAGAATACGTAATTTACCTGCTTTCAGTTTTAAGAATACGTAATTTAGCTGCTTACTGTTTTAAGAATACGTAATTTAGCTGCTTACTGTTTTAAGAATACGTAATTAAGTTTTAAGAATACGTAATTTACCTGCTTTCAGTTTTAAGAATACGTAATTTAGCTGCTTACTGTTTTAAGAATACGTAATTAAGTTTTAAGAATACGTACTTTACCTGCTTTCAGTTTTAAGAATGCGTAATTTAGCTGCTTACTGTTTTAAGAATACGTAATTAAGTTTTAAGAATACGTAATTTATCTGCTTGTAGTTTTAAGAATACGTAATTTAGCTGCTTGCAATTTTAAGAATACGTAATTTATCTGCTTGTAGTTTTAAGAATACGCAATTTAGCTGCTTACAATTTTAAGAATACGTAATTTATCTTCTTGCAGTTTTAATAATACGTAATTAAGTTTTAAGAATACGTAATTTATCTGCTTGCAGTTATAAGAATACGTAATTTATTTGCTTGCAGTTTTAAGAATACATAATTAAGTTTTAAGAATACGTAATTTATCTGCTTGCAGTTTTAAGAATACGTAATTTATCTGCTTGCAGTTTTAAGAATACGTAATTTATCTGCTTGCAGTTTTAAGAATACGTTTATCTATTTTTAATTTTAGCCGATCATCCGGGTTGCTTTTTAAAAATGATTTCAATCTGTATTTTTTGATTGAAATTCAATCGAAGTTGTTCCGTTTGATTTTGCAAAACAGTAATGATTAAGCTCTCACTGCGATTAGAAAAAGGTATGACTTGTTAACTGTTCGTCGACACTATATTTTGAAGTGTGTTTTACTTGTGTTTTAAAACCCAATAACTTAGAAATAAATCGCACCATCAGTTTCACTCGTTCTTATAATTATATTGTTCCCAAAGCTAATCTGAAATATTACACAAGGACGTATTATGGTTAGCCTTTAATACTTTAATGTTTTACTTAATGAGATTAAGTTTGGTTATCAGCATCGATTCTTTTTGTGCTTCAGGGCATATAAGGCTTTCAATATAGATTTCCAACATGCTCTGTCGCATTAAGTATTTCCCTTTCTTGCCAGCTCACCGAATTTGTCACTAAGGTTACTCGACACGGACTTTCAACAATGGTTTCCTATTAATTATTCGTAATTATATGGTAGCACTTCCGAAACATACTTCGGTTTTATCTCTGTCAAATTTCTTTTGCGGTTTACTCTGTACCCCGCGCTCTAAGATGTTTCATATGAAAAACTGAAGAATATTGAGTTAGTAGGCATCTGACATCGCACTTTGTTGTGAAAAATGAAAGAGATCAATGTAGAGTCAACTTCGATTGTGGAAGAAAATACTAGGGCGCAATAACTCATTGACTGGCATTGACTCGTGGCGTGAATTCCAGATGGTACACTTGTGCCGCCATTCCGAGTTCGTGTTGCCACATTTTCCAGTTCTCCGCTAGGAGCGCTGCAATCACTTTTATTCGATTCGAAATGGTCACTTAGTAAAGAATTTTGCTGCCTCAACTGGGAATAAAACCACGGATCTTCGTACTGTTCAGCAGGCGCTTTATAGTTGAGCTACTGAGATGGAATTGCAAGCTCTTATCGCCAAAGTGAACTCTGCCACTTTGCTATAGGTGCACCCGTGGTGCCTCAAGGTGCTTAATAGATGCACCCATGGGCCTTTTTTTATTGAGTTGTTGGGGCTTGTAGGATCGTTACCCAGCCAGGAGATAATGGAGTGGAATGCGGCTCTGTACTTTGTGTGGTGTTGCCATCTCGTGTTGGTTGCGTGCTCGAATCTACCGTCACCACTGTAGCAATGATGTTTTGTTGTCCCGGTCAGGCCAGAATATGGAACCGTGAGCTTACAAGACCGACACTGTAATTTTAGACCAAAAGCTAGCTTCAAGCCTGAACTTATAATTTGGGTCCTGATTCATTTCCTAGTAACACTTTATATAATGCATTGAAAAAGAAAACATAAATGTGTGTTAAAGAGAAAGCCTTGTGACAGAGTTCAAATCGAATGGTATGATATAACTTTGGTACGTAAAAATGAAACAGATAGAAGATTTGGTTGCAATATTTCCCCCCGATATTCTCAGGATAATAAAACGATACAGCGAATCCTTGAAAATAAATTCCAATCGTTACGATGGTGGTGGTTACGAAGAGTCACGCATAAAGCCGGGGAATTTATGGCCTGCATCAAACGGAAGAATGGATAATCCAGCATCACAAATTGGAGGTAGAAAGCTTTAGATGTTCAGAAATATTTTGCATCACATAAATAGGTATGGTACATTAGGATGATGCGAAGGAGCCATGAAATAATTTGATATGGGCAGCACATGACTTTCAATACATTTTCTAATTAATATTTTATTTATTTCATTTATTATATTTAGTAAACTAATTTTATCTTTGAAATAATTTAAGAAATTAATAGTTCAGAATGTAATTTGTGAATGATTCATATTCATCTAGGGACATTTCTTTTTTTATTGGTGAATATTTTAATGACCCATCTCAGCAAATCTACGATATACAAAATTCTGCTGAAAAGAGAAAATATTTTGTTCTGGAGTGGTGGTACTGGTTTTATTCATAATGTTGCCAAAAATTATAAATAAATATGTTTTATGCAATTAAACGTATTTATTTATTTTTTGTTTGAGATTTTTGTTTCACTTTGCGGATCACTTCTTGAAAAAGGGACAGTGCTGTTTTTTTAGATTTGTACCAACATCTAATTAGCACGAGAGTAACACATGTAACCAGACTGTCATATATTAGATGGATTGTTTTGTGGTTAATGGAATTCATGCATCGCACAGACAAACGCATGTATAAAGAAAGGCACTACACACACAGAGATACACAGTCACATATACAAATATACACAGACATACACAAATACATACACAAATAGACACATACATAGATAGACACATACATACACAGACACAGACATACACAGACAGAGATAGACATGGTTACACACTCAAAGATACACAAACGCATACACAGAAAAAGACACAGACACCCATATACACAAGAGACAGCCACAGAGAGATAGATGTATTTTAACGCGAACCGTTAAAACCGTTCATAGATTATATGTCAGTCGCTACGTGTGTATTTGTTGCTGTTCCTCTATTTGTGATAACTATATTATAAGCATAGTAACAACTTAGCTTTCGTGCATCAATTTAGAATGTTTTTTAATTGAAATATGCAAAATTATGAGTGAAATTTTGAATATTTATTGTAGGGCTTGATCGGTTTGAACTCTGTTCAATGGTTTTTTATACAAAAATTTTAGTTTTTAATTCGTAGTAGCGTTTATTGATGGATTATACATAGTGTCCCTGAAAAATCTTACATGATCCACTTTTTTTGCTGATCTACACGGTTTTGGCGTTCTAGAACACAAATCCACTGTTTTTAGTCTGACGTCTGTGTGTGTGCGTCTGTCTGTCTACGTGTGTGTGTGTGTTTGTCTCTGTCTGTCTGTCTACGTGTGTGTGTGTGTTTGTCTCTGTCTGTCTGTCTACGTGTGTGTGTCTCTGTCTATCTGCCTGCGTGCGTGTCTCTCTGTCTGTCTTCTGTATGTCTACCTGTGTGTGTGTTTGTCTCTGTCTGTCTGTCTATGTGTGTGTGTGTTTGTCTCTGTCTATCTGTCTATGTGTGTGTGTGTGTGTCTATCTGCCTACGTGTGTGTCTGTCTGTCTGTCTATCTGTCTACGTGTGTGTGTGTGTGTCTCTGTCTATTTATCTATGTGTGTGTGTCTCTCTATCTGCCTACGTGTGTGTTTGTCTGCCTGTCTACTTGTGTGTGCATCTGTCTGTCTACATGTGTGTGCGCCTGTCTGTCTTCGTGTGTGTGTGTGTGTGTGTGTGTTACGGTACCTCTAAAAATCTTTAATGACCTTCTTTTCCTAAACTGCTAGTCATAGTTTCCATCACTTTCAATTTCAAAAATGTTCGAATAATGTAACAATTTAATTTACAATATTTTTATATCGAGAAACGCATTTATTTGAAAAATACGAAATCTGTCTTTAAATACGGTGCCCCAATTCAACAATTTCCAATTACTAAATTGTTTTCATACATTAACTTGTAAAACTTAAGAAACTTCGACTCTTTTAAGAGCAAAATTTACCGAGATACGGCAACTCAGATTATCAGCAATTTTTACTAAGAATTCGGGAGATTTACATAATTTACAAATAAAGATTTACATTTCGGGTCATATCAGTTTGTCAGTGAGTCACTAACAATGAACTGAGGCAAATTAATAAACTTAACTTTCTGGGACACCGATATAAGTCCTGAAGATATGCCATTAAGTGAAATGCAAAAGAAATATCTTGAAATGTTTATTTTATATTTACTATAGTCTTTCATATACTGTAGTCTAGGTCAGCATGGAAGATTCGCAGACGTTGGAAAGGAATTTAAATTAAAAAAAATGTAACGTTTCATGTATCGATAAATTTTAATCGTAAAAGGAATCGAACTTATTTTATATGTTAATATGCTAATAAATATTTATTAATTTGAAAATTTTGGTTTAAGGTACCGTATAAAAATTAAGTATCCATATTTTGCAGAAATATAAGTTTCTGCAGACATTGGCGTCCGTGTCTGTGCAATGTATTTACTTACTCTAGCTCAAAAGTATTGGAGAAATGTTACAAAATTTGGCAAGGAAGTCACCTGTTGGTTACCCTGGTGTTGTTTAGATTTTGGTACGATTAGAAAAAAAAATGCTTTTTTTGCGAAATGACCCGTAAAATCGTGAAAATGTAAAAATAAAAGACTGCATATGCTCGAATGTATTAATTAAATGCTTGTTTTTTTACTTAATTTTTGACGCCTAAATGAATAATACCAACCCATTACTCTAGGACTAACTGTTCTCAAGATATTTCAGTTCTATAGCATTTTTGCAACGTCGTCTTTAAAAATACATCCAGTGGCTAAATAAAAATAAAAATTGACCGTAAAACTGTAAATTTAGAGTAATTTCAAATTATTTTGCGTATTATTTCGTGCAATTAAACTGAATTTATTCAATTAGGATCGAAAGAAAGAGAAAATGCGTTTAAGTCTATGCGGAAGGTCATGTGCTGGCCGTATCAGATATTTGTAATTGGAAGTATACCTATGACTAATCGTTGAGGAACTAAATGTGGTACTGTAATAACTTTCTGGGATACCTTGTATATTTCAGACAAGGCCCACAGTTTTCATGTAACTCTGTATTGCCAAGTTTGCTTTGCCGGAAGTTTAGTCAAATATCTATTCATAAATTATCGAAAGTCCTCTGTGAATAGAATAAACTCATAGACGAATATCTTCTCTATCTTGGTTTTATTGGATAATCCTGTGGTCGTAATATTTTCCGCTCTTAGCATTTGGGTTCGCAATCTTGTTGTTTCCCTTCTTTATATTTGTGATCACTGGCGCCATGTTTTATAGCGTCAGCCAGCTGGCTGCTGGGGCGTTCTGTCGAATATTCTCATATTCGTAGGAACAATCATAAACATTGGAATAGAACGGCTTGTAGAATATTGAAAAAAACAGTCAGATGATAGTTCTTAAACACCGAAAATATTTGGAGAGTATGTCTCAATGTGATATGCTCATGCTTTCACATTCCACATTTTTGCGTTTTTAAGTTGTTGTTTTAAATTTATTTCAAAATACATAATTTGGCAACAGCCCTGGTAGAACTTAATATTGGTCTAATTTTGGACCAATATTGTTCAATTTGGCATTACATTGGAAATATTTCCAATGTAATCCCAATATTTGGCAAATATTGGGGTTGCATTGGCCTCTAATATTGGCTAAATATTTTTATTACGATGTTACACTAGTATTGGTATTACATTGAAAATTTTTCCAATGAAACACCAATATTAGCGTAATATTGTCCCAATATTTTTAACCAATATCGGGCCAATTCCGTTAAAATGTCCACTTTTTCATATTTGCCCAATACTTCCAATATTGGCTGTAAAACATTGGATTGCTACTAGGGAGATCAGTTAAGCCGCAGGCTTTCAGCTGATTTGTGATATCATGTACTATTTGAATAGATTTTACATATACTTAACGGAATACAAACTAGTTCTTTCCTGTATTGATTATACTAGTATCTCAGTTCATGGATTGAAAATTTTACCGGGTAGGAAATAATGTTACGAAAATCATAATTCCTAATACTTAATGTTTCAATTATGTGAATTAAAATATCATCTATCCAGTTTTAATTTTTACTGATATATATACACATAAAATTTTGTAGTGACAACGTTCGTAGTTAAGAATTTTTTTTTCAGTCTCATTGAATCACAGGGATCTATACAGGCTAGTCATTTTTCTTGTGGCTGAGAATACCGCTGGATTGAGACCTTTGATATGTGGTTTTGTTAGTCCTCAGTTAGGTTCTTTTAATCTTGTACCTGTACTCTTTCTGGCGACAGTACATATATACTCCTAGTGTTTGAGGCAAAGTCAAGGATGTGATTTTGTGAGGAAATAACGTCAGTCACTGGAAATCACACATATTTTGATCATCGGGATCATTGTCTGTAAATCAACGTGACTTAAATCTTTCGCATCGCTGAGGGTTTTGTAAGACAAGTAATTTGCATTAGGACTCACGGACAATTTGCATTAAGAAACGTAAAACGAATGCATCCGTCAACGTCAGTTATTGCTAACTTCGAAAAAAAAGTATTTGAAAATGTAACTAAACTTTTTAAAGACTAATTTGGGTACGAAAGCAGAAAAAGATACATTTTCTTTTCTTTTCATTTTCCACATAATATGAACACAACTGGCTGACTGGGGAGGGTGACGTATGAAAATGATCGAGCACTTTGACTACAGCTAGAATCTTAGTTTTGATATTTTACAATCTGACTCAGCTTCTATACTAAGGGGGAAAATTTTTAAATTTTAATCATTCGAATGAAGGGTGACGATTCAAAGAATAATAAATAAAAATCTGATGTGGGCAGCACATGCCTTTCCATGCAGATTTATGTACACATTCTCTTTATTTTAATTAAATTTAATTCACTATTAATTCAATTTTCGTTCTCATTTGGTAACTGGACTCATTTTCAAAGGTGGCGTAGAGGAAAAACGAATAAACTAAAATATCTCGAGAACGGCTAGTCCTAGTGTAATGGAGTTGGTCTTATTCTTTTCTTTGTTAAAAGTTACGTATAAAACAAGCATTTAATGGATATATTTCAGTATACGTATTTTTTTATTTTAGATTTTGTCGATTTTTGCGGTCCATTTTGCAAAAAAAGGCAGGATATTTTTCTTTGAAAAGTACCAAAATCTAATCAGCACAAGGGTGACCCACAAGCGACTTATCTACAAAATTTTATGAAATTCGGTCCATTATATTTTCATCTAGAGTGGACACAAGCTTTTGCAGGCCATTTCGCAAAAAAGGCGGGTTTTTTTTATCCCGAATCGTACCCAAAACTAATCATCACCAGATTCGGCCACAAGTGACTTACTTACCAAATTTTATGAAATTCGGTCAATTAGTTTTTTAGTTAGAGTGGATACAAAATCTGCACAGACAGACAGACACACAGACAGACACACAGACACACAGACACACACACAGACGTCACGCTAAAAATAGGTTTTTCGTATTCTAGAGGTCTCGAAGCGTGTAGATCCGTCGAAAACTCGAGTTGAGATTTTCGACATGATTCCAATACTTTCCCTACATAGTACCATGTATTGCAGGGAAAGTAAAAATACTTCAAAACCACTTTGCCTAATTATCGAGCACTTCAACTCTCGCTAGAATCTTGTTTTAGGTCTGATTCGAACCGGCTGAAGTTACACGTTAACGAGAAAATCCAATATTTCGAAAATTCTACTTAGAGCTGACGATACAAAAGGAATAATTGAAAAATTTATTATCACTTTTCAAAATCATTGAACACTTCCATTCGAGCCAAGATCTCAGTTTTGGTTTCATTTGATTCCTCTCAGCTTTTAAACCAGCGAAAAAGTCGAACATTGAAATTAGCTGTGACCATGCAAAAGGATTTTAAAAAATATACAACAAGGGGGTGCTCCCAAAAATAATAAGTACACAATGTGTTGTCCTTTCACCGCCAATAATCAACTGGTTATTAACAACATAAAACTGGTTATCAACAGTATAAAACTGGCTATCAACAACATAAAACTGGTTATCAACAACTTAAAACTGGTTATCAACAACATAAAACTGTTTAACAACAACATAAAATTATTTATCAACAACTTAAATTAGGTGTATAATTATCACGTTGATTGCCTACCAACCATTCAGAACGCGCGAAGCGCAGTTGAAATGGCTAGTAATAATGATAGTGATACAAATAGAACTAAACACTACGGAATATGAATGCATGAGAGAACCTAGTGGAGATTCGTACGCCAGATATGTATCTATAAATGAAGCGCGTATAATAAATTAAAATGCTTAAATTAATCTAGTAGTGGTGGTGAAAATGTTAAAATGTTGATATCAAATATTTAGATAATACCGATTCCGTCACAAAACTTTCAACAAATACACTGGGCAAGTAATCAATAAACACTTCTCTTAATGCATTTCTTAAAGTAAATATTTAAATTTATAAAGAATCAGCTTGTATATTTGTTCGTGAGTATCGGTTTTTCAGTAGAAAAAGGAATATTGTCCTGTAAAATGCATATTACACGATATTTCCATTAGGAAGTTTTATTTCTCCTTCGCTGTGGAAGTAGTTTCGAACGGAAAAGCGGATGTATTCTTCTTACACTTTTAAACGCCATTTTTTTTATTTCGCATGGGTCACGTTGTTTGCTTTAAATTGTGATATCGGTATTATAGGTAACGTTTCTTTTATGTAGGTAATGTGAAGGTAATAATTATAGGTAATGTGAAGACTAAAATTCCATTTTTTTATTTCACCGTTCAAGCGCTGTTAGTATTTCTGTTAGCGCTCTGGTTTTCAGAGGCGATGGGGTTTAGTTCAGTATTGTTACTTGCACAAATTTTTCAAATATAAATTCTTAACGCTTGAAAAAAATGGAGCCATAAATAGAAAATTTTAAAAAAACTATAAATGTTTTAATTTAAAAATAAATCTGATGTGGGCAACACATAAATTTCCCTATATTATGCAATTAATTTACTTTTTCATGGTGAAAAAATAATATATAATATCCACGGCACAATATTTTAAACATTGAATTACATTGGGTGCTTTTTCTGGATGAACAACATGTAAAACTATTTCGAAGTATCTTATTACCTTGTATTTCGCACTTTTATAAATTTACATTTATCGCTATTGATAGCATCGGCAATAAGAAAAATATTCCATATGTTACAATATTTCAATAATTAAGTCTTTCATTTGACTTCATTTCTCTTAATTTAGCTCCATTTTTAGCAAATTCAGCTGTATATTTGTTTTTCCATTTGGGGCGCCATATCTCGAAGTTGGCGATATTTCACTAAATGGGGCCCAAGTTCGACAATTTATCGCTAAGCGTTACATACAGACGGAAGAACATTCTTATATATAAATAACTATTGGCGAATTGTTGGCCATAAAAATACAAAACTATTACACATGCATCTCGTGAATGGAACGGACTAGATCCAAGAGGCAAGAGAATGATGTTAACAAATTTGTCACATAATATTGCATGAAAAATGAATATATATTTTGATCGTTACTACTTTTGTTAACTTTATGTACTAATTTTGTTAAATTTATTAGGCAAACTTGCAGCATCTTGAGAACGGTTCATCCTAGCGTTCTAAAGTTTGCGATATTCATTTTCTAATAAAAATTACATAAAAGTGATAACTTACGTGACTTTTTTAAAATTTGATTCAAAAATTTATTTGGGGATCTTTTGAACATTTAATTGCACTTAAAATCAATAGGCTTCCAGTCAGTATTCACCGATTGTAATATTTGTTCCAAATTTTGTTTGAAATGTTCCATTCGTTCGTGAATTATCGCTTCCAGAGACTTACGATCACACACACATATATATGACCTCAAAAATGTTCGATTCGAGTCAGGGATGTATGAAAACCGCTCTTCCGTCAAAACTTAATATCAAGTTTTCAACCCCGTCATAATACTTTCTCTTTACATTTTACCATATATATATATGGAAAGCAATATACACCGACTTCCAAAAGTTAAGCAATCAATGCAGATTTTCATTTTTCGAAAGCGTATTTGAATTTGAGTGGCTGAAAATCGCTGCGGATGTAGATGGCAGTATGCAAATATCGTATGTTATAGCAAATCACGATTGACTGTCCGAGTATATGCTAATTAGGCAGCCGTTGAAGAAAGATGCCAGAATTCTGAAGGGTTTGAGGAGGTGCATTTAAATGCTGATATGAAGTGTTTATAACTTTTATAGGATTATTTTTAAGATATTCGTGTTTCTATGGCTGAAAGAAGACGAATGACTGACAGTGATTACTGGCGCGCTGTCGGACGCATGGAAGCAGGACAGTCAATCGAAGAGGTAGTTATTTTCTTTGGCGTTGATCATTCGGTAATTTCTCGATTATGGAAACAATTCCAAATAAGTCAAACAGTCGTCCGGAGACCTGTTCCCGGTCGTCTAAGGGTTATCACCCCCTCTGATGATCGGCATATTGCTATAGTAGCCTAGCGGAATCGACGAGCAACCTCCACAACTGTTACATACATGGTTGCAGCGGCATTTGGTACAGCGCACAGTACTGCCAATATCTGCCAGTACTGTGCGCCGAAGGCTTCATGTGAAGGGACTGTACGCTCGAGTACCACGTTTTAGTGTTCCACTAACCGTCCAAGTCAGAGGCACAAGATTAAAGTGGTGTCGTCAACATGTCAATTGGACTGTCTCAGATTGGTGCAATGTCATGTTCACGGACGAGTCCAGATTTGCCCTGGAATCAGATGATAAACGTGCAAGGGTCTGGAAAGAACGAGGCACAAGCGATCAGACCAAGAACATCATCGAACTTTACGCATTCAAAGGTGACAGCGCCATGGTGTGGGCTGGAATTTCAATGGGGTATCGCACAGAGCTGCACATCTTTAAATGCTGTTCTGTGACGGCTGAGCGGTATCGGGATGCAGTCCTAGACCCCATTACGAAACTCTACCTACACGGCAGCAGTTAGTCCTGATTTCCTCCTTATGGACGATAATGCCCGTCCCCATCGAGCTAACATCGTCGACGAATACCTGGAAAGTGAGGACATTTTTCGTATGGATTGGCCGGCGTATTCATACGACCTTAATCCCATTGAAAACCTTTGGGATGCCCTCGGGTGTGCTGTCTCTGCATGTTTACCTAATCCAGCCAGTCTCAGGGAGTTGGGAACTGCCCTATTGGAGGAAAGGTCATTGCTGGCATCTGCGATGGTTGATCACCTCATTAAAAGCATGAAAAATCGTTATAAAGTTTGTGTGAAGGTCCGGGGTGGTCACATACCATATTAATGTAAGTTTTGTTTGGTTTGTTTGTCTTTGAACATCATTTTGTTAATGACCCAAATGTGACGTCATCATATAACTAGAGCTCCTATACTACAGGCTAACTTATCAAGCATATTGAAGCCCAGTAAGGTTTCTACAAATACATGGGTTACCATATTTGGCGGTTTAACACGTGCTCCAAATATTGATTTTTACAGATATTTGATAATGTTAACAAATTTACAATTGAGTTATATTTTTATAAATATGAATTAGATTGGAGTAACATTTGTAATTACGCGACACTTATTAACAAGAATCAAAAATATGATTCTCACGCTATAAGCAGATTAACAAATAGTTGGACATTTTTTTTTCTTATTATTTTTTGCAAAAATCCGGTCTTATTAAAATTTATGAAATACTTTGATGCATATTTCTATTTCACATCTGTTACAATTCTAGCATTATATAGAATAAAATATGGTCTTATTATGAGCTCAGAAAGACCTGAATTATTTGAAATACCTGTACTAAATAATGAAAAGTTGTTTTTGAAATATATATTAATGATGACACATAGTGGTGTGTGAATTACCCGAGGGGGGGGGGGGTGCACTTTAAAATAAAAATGTGTATTTTATTTTAATGGTACTAAAAGTTTAAAGAGGGGTAATTTTGTTATAAACCTGTGGATGTATAGATTAGATAAATACAGCATTTATAATTTTAATAATAATAATAAATTATATAAATCTGTATTGTAAACGATATATTTTTTACGTCTAATACAAAAGAATTGAAGTACTTTAAAAGATAATATTGAGAAAATCCTCTAAACTGGATCCTCTAAGCATAACGTCAATGTTTCACATGATTGGCGCCAATCATCGTCTTGGCGATGAAAATATCAGTGCCATTCCAAAGTAAATTCGAGTCATTCAAACGTAATTTCTATCAGTTTTTAGTAAAAAAATCCTATTTGATCATTCATTATCTTTTATGATAAATGCATTTCCATTTATTTACCATTTTAGCTTATGTTTATATAATTATTATAATATGGTAATATTTCCACTTGGCGACAGTTTATTAGCAGAAGGATTCTACAATTTTATGATTTATTATACTCTAAAAATGCAATAAAGTGTATAAAACTTGAAATATATTGGTGTAACATGAATAAATCTTTAATATATATATATATATATATATATATATATATATATATAATTTGAAGCAATTATACTTTTAAGTTTGGAAGAGAGAATAACACATTCAGGACTACAAACTCCGTTTACTAAGATAAGACTATAACAGATAAAAGTCAATAATAATACATACTACAGTTACCGAAATTATAAAATAAGTGTTTAAAATAATACTTTATATAAAAATAGAAGTTTCAATTACAATATTGTAAAATTTAGCATTCACAAATATGCTCCTGTACCGGGTATCCAATGATTCTGCAGACTATTTATTATGCAGACTATTTATTAAGCCATTTTTTTTATTCCCTCGTCATTTCTGGGAAAGCGAAATTACCCAAACCGTTTTTTGGTATGTTTAGAGAAGTTTGCTGCTGAACACTCACCAAAAATTATTTCAATAGTACTTCCTAAAGTGAAAATACGAATAGAGCTAATGCTAATAGATTAAGCTTTCGGCCTGGGTGGGCTTCAATATGCTTGACGAGCCAGCTCGTATATAGAGGAGCCTTAATATAACTTACGAAAAGTAAATATTTTTTTGCATCTTAGTAAATAATTCTTGTTTTCTTAAATGCATAAACACATTTGCTACCTTCATGTACAATTTTGAGTTAATGAAAGCTTTGCTTTCCATTTTTGTTGATTTTACCGTCCGCGCTTAACTTTTGGAAGCCGGTGTATTATGTACTCACTGACACACATAACAAATTATATTTTAATAGAAGAAAAAAATATTTTCTCGGCAATATGATATTACAGTTTATAAAAAGGGAAAATATAAGTCAGTACTCACTAACATCAAATTAAATATAAAATATAAATTTGACTAACTGAAATCAAATTTAGAAATCTTACTGCAGCGAACAGCACCACTGCATCTGGTCTGCTGTAATTCAAGTTCAGCACAACGAATTACTATTAAATATAGTAGCATTGGAACATATAGCACTTTTAGTGCTCCAAGAAAGCAAATTACGTGACAACAGTTGTTTAGAGGGAGTTTGGCTCCTTCTGCATCAAGTCAAAATAGTGTCTTTACTCAACAAACGCTCCGAAGAACTGTCTAGTATTGACAGTCCTTGTTTGGCGTTTGTTAAGATATTGTTTGTTAAGATATACTACTACTGATATACTACTACTGATTTCTGCTGATAAAATAAATAAAAAGTAAATTTCCCTTGAATCATATGTACGTAGATAAAAGAACAATACAATAGTAAAGCCTTTTTTTGTGTTTCTTATCATTTTTTTAATATTATTTCAAATTTGTTATATATGCTTTCTAATAATTGTTAAGTGGTCTTGTACTTTAGTTTTGAATGGGAAAGAGACAAAGGATACGGAGATCCTGCTACCTATAAAAAATTACACAAATTGGAAATTCAACAATTATATTTTATTATAGATAAGAAAGATCAATCATGCATAAGCATTGATTATGAAGCACTTTCCAACTGAAATGCCATTTCATTTAAAAATCTCTAAAATGTGATATATTTAGTGGTGATATCTTTTACATTATCACAGTACTACAGTAATTTATTATACTTAAATATTTAAAACTTCATCGAAATATAAATCGTCTGATTCTCTATGCAAAATCAATGAATATTTCATTCATATAACGTGTATTCCAGACTCCAGAGCTAAAGAATTTTGCGTGAAAAAAATTCCGCAATTCTTACATAAATCACCTTACAATCGCTTGAGATATTTGCATTCTGCATAAGTTAAAATTAGGCTTCGTTGCAGAAATAATAAAAGTTTTGGGATCATTTAAGATCACAACTATTGTAATTGCGTAGGCACGGAATTTAGATACACAGATACACGAATAATATATATATGTGTGTGTGTATGTATTCAAAGTATTGGAATCGTTTCGAAGACCGGAACTCGAGTTGTCGAAGGATCTACACGTTTTGGGACTTCTAGAACACGAAAAAACTATTTTCAGGGAGCCGTCTGTGTTTATAAAGGTGCATCTGTGTGTGTTTCTGTGTGTCTGTGAGGATATTGTATCCACTCTAACTGAAAAACTATTGGACTGAATTCCATAAAATTTGGTAGGTTTTTTGTGGAAAACCCTGATGTTCATTAGATGTTAGTACAATTCGTAATAAAAGAATCTGCCTTCTTTCCGAAATGGCCGGCAAAAATTGCCTTTATCCACTCTAGCTAAAAACTAATGGACCAAATTTAACAAAATTCGGTATATAAATGACTTGTAGGTTATTCTAGTACGATTTGGGAAAAAGGAACGGGTTGTTTTTGCGAAATGGCCCGCAAAAATCGTTAAATCTAAAAATAAAAACTACATGCGCTCAATTATATCAATTAAATGCTTATTTTATACGTGATTTTTGACAACAAAAAGAATAAGGCTAACTCCATTACTCTAGGACTAGCCGTCCTTGAGATATTTTAGTCTTTTCGAGTTTTCGCTACGCCACCTTTGACAATAAGTCAGCTATCAAATGAGAACCAAATTTAAGTTTAACGTGTAAATTCAGTGTCATTTAAAATACTTATGGGTGTTATATTGTGCAGATAAACTCAAATTATTATTGAAGAAATAAAGAGAAAGTGAATATGAGTCTGCAGGGAAAGTTATGTGCTGCCTACATCAGAATTTTTAACAATCTTAATACAATGAATCATAGAAGTGAACGGGGATTATTCGCAGGCCATTTCGAAAAAAATGTAGGAGCTATATTTGAGGATCCACTAAATTTTTTTAGAACAAAATGTTCTACAAATTTAAGCTGTGTACCAGATTTCAACTCTCTAGGGCGTAGGAAAGTGCATTAAAAATGCCATCAAATAAGTATAAAATAACAGACAGACGACCATCAATCATGAAGAGTTATATAAAATTTAAAAAAATTTGAAAAATTGTTATCCACCATATTTATTTTAAAATGTGGGATCTCTCTTAGATATAAAACAATTAAACTCTTGGAAATATATTTATTATATAATATATATCTTTTTTCTTTCTGGAAGATGTAACAAGAGTCAGAATTTAGTTGAATTTGTTTTTCTCCCTATATTAAATAATTTTTATTCAAAAAACTACTGAACATATTTTACTGAAATGGTTTTTATATATTTTATGGGATAATTTGAATATTTCCTAAAACTTTCGAAGCAGTTTGTGAATTGTAAATTTGCTTAAAAAATGTTTGAAAAATTAGGTCCCATAGGGTTCAATGTATTTCATTTTCTCAACCCGAGTTCAATCCAAAACTAATTGAGTGATATTATTTATTTATATTCCCATAGGTCCCACAGACCGTCTGAAAAACATACTAACATTTCATTTTGATAATGTCGTTTTTACGGCAGTTATCTTGCTAACGGACAGACAGACAGACAGACAGATGTAAAGGCATTGAAATAGTGTTTATGCGTAATTAAAATAAAAGACAGAGGTAAATTGTTAAGCATTTGATTTCATTTCAAATCACTATTTTCGCTGGTGTCTGTAAAATGAGCAAGGAAAAATATGGAAATTTTAACGTTTGGTGTGAATTTCATATTGGCACTAATTCTGCCATTTCAATTCAAAATGTTCTTTCATTTTATTCATAGATTGACAAAGCATAAGTAAAATTCATAACAGCAGGCTTTTAGCCAGCTGAGATTATTTTATCCAAAATTGATAACTTTCTTCTGTCTTCCCGCAAATTATATTGCAAAACACTATATTTGAAAAGAAATGTGCACTTTTCATATGCATCGATAATATTTTAAAATTATATTTTATTAAAAAATAGTAATTTGGCGTCATAACTATGTGCACGATAAATTGGTAAGTTCCAGAAAACTGCGCCAAATAGGACAGCAGTTAATTGAAATAGGTAAAACGAATAATCGCAAACTATCCTCTCTAGAAGACATTCGCTGACTATGAGGAAATGTGCTCAACATGGAGATCCACTGTGTGCGGTTAAATGTTCGTCACTGTTAATTTAGAGCAAATGGCCACTACTTCACTATTTTGTGAAGCGAGTTAAATATTATATGGCTGCACTTTTGCAAGGTATTCCAGTTGCGTCACGGGCCACATTCAGACTGTAAAAATGCAACCGTAAAATCAGCAAGATTTTAAATGAAACATTTAAAACAAATTTAACTATTCATATATTCTAAAAATCATGGATGAAGTTCTATCATAAATTAACAACATTTAAGTTTAACTTGAAACGTGTTGGCATGTTTTGATAGCAATTCAGCTTTCTAAAACGTTCGTAAAATTCATTCAAACTTTAACTATTTATTTAACTTTTCTTCCAATATACAGTCCCAAAAAGATTGAAACGCGCTTTAATTCTTTACCTGTTGGAGATAAGTGGGCAATGCAAATTGCAAAAATGTTGAAAGTGAGGTAAGAAATAAGACTCCGTTAATGAAATAGTCCTTCCATTAATTTTCAAAAAGTTACACTTTTTAAATTTTTCATACGACCCCCTTAGACAAATTTGGTCAATCAGAAAATTTTTATTTTTAATGCAACAAGATAGTTAAAAAAACCGCATATCTATATCTTTGAAATTGAGCGAGCTATATTTAATTGAAAATTGAACATTGTGAATGGGGACCCTATATCAAATTAGAAATGTAAATTTGTGACATATCACTAAAAAGATAGAACTAGATGATGATATATAGGATACACAACAGCGTAGTGAGTACCACTGCTTTATGATCGATGTCTATGTAATGCTTTATTTAGATGCATTTGTGATAAAAATGTTGTCACATATTAACGTGTTTTTGTTGTAAACAATTTCCATCGTAATTTTATTTATGATCCCTATTTTCACTGATGAAACAGCCTTTCACATGGTACGGAAAAGTGGCATAAGTCAGATTTTTTTCTTTATCATAATTCAGTGGATTTTAAAGATACAGATATGCGGTTTTTTTAATGATCTTGTTGCATTAAAATTAAAAATTTTCTAATTGACCAAATTTGTCTAAGGGTGTCGTATAAAAGTTTAAAAAGTGTAATTTTTTTTAAATGAATGGGAGGACTATTTCCTTAACGTAGTCTTATTTCCTACCTTACTTTCAACATTTTTTTAATTTACATTGCCCACTTATCTCCAATAAAGCACGTTTCAATCTTTTTGGGACACCCTGTATATGTAAAACATATTTAATTATTTATCAGTTGAGATACTAAAAGCTATTGCGGTTTTTCTAGCTATCACTTTTCTGAGGTGACTCTTTTAACAGGCATTTTTATATCAGTAGCAGGTAAAGATTGATATGCCAGCTGCCTAGAAATCTGTCAACAATAAATACTAGACAAACTGAACGATAAACTCACTGAAAGGAAGATTGTATGCTCAATAGAGTCGTTTCTTAATACAGGCAAAGTAATCAAATGTTGAGAATCCACAATTTGAAAGAGTATTATTTCTGTTACTCAATGCACATTTCTTATAATCTTTTAAAGTTCTCTTCTAATCTTGCTTCTTATAATCTTTTTCCGTAAAGTACTTTTGGATTGGAGAACTTAGCTATATGCAGCCTTAGACGACTATTTTAAATGCCGCCAAAGTGATAAAAATGTCGCGAAATTGATAAAAATGACGCCATATGGGAAGTGATGTTTTGCAACTTCTGATTTCCGTCATATGACGGACATACCTTCTAGTACATAAAAAATGCTCTTCTTTCTGTTTATCTGTAACACTTGGCGATGCATTTGGCGAACTTGGTGAATAATTCAGCAAAGTATCACAAAATTTTCAATTGACGAAAATATCATCAAAATTGCAATAATGACGCTAAATTAATGAAAATGACGCCTAATTGATGAATTAATTATTAAAAAATTTTAATATATGGACCATATCGTTTATTAAGGATGCAATCAATATCGATAAATGTTTATTTATTGCTCGAGTTGCTCGAAATATTAGTGTAATTGGACACTTTGAAATAGTTTTACGTGTTATCATCCGGAAAATTGACAAATGTGCAATTCAACGATAAATATGCAGTACCGTGGATCTTATACATTATCTTTTGCCTGTAAAAGTGGTAAATCCGTTGCATTATGTCATGTGCTGCCCACATCAATTTTTTAAAAATTGATGCCAAATAATCCCTAAATAGTTAGATACGGAAAGCACGAAAATATTTCTGTACTTGAGAGATCCTTATCAATCGTCAGCTAATTCAACATTAAGGTAGAAAAGAAATCATAAATAACTTACAATAACAAATGTGTATTTCGCAAAGAAAGGATCTGAGGCAGTTGATTATTTTTTTCTATAGTGAAGAATAAAATAATATAAAAACAATTAAAGGAGTTGTACACACTATTTTTTGTGCGGGCAACATTCTGAAAACTTAACAAAGTTGATTTTACTAGCTATCAGAATTGTAAGTTTCAATTCAAGGAAAAGAACAAAATTTCAGAATTGTTTTCAAAATTATTGTTTTGGGTGCTCTTGAGCCGCATTTTATTGTTATCTTTAAGAGCACCAAATTCCGGCTCACGAGCACTGACTGCTGTGCTCGTGGGCAAAAGATTACGAACCTCTGAATTAGATAATGTTCTACAACTTTGTATTAGATATTTTTATTTTGCCTAGTTTTATTGCTCAGTATGCAATCTCAACTTCTTCAATTCTAAGGGTACTAGAAATATTTTTATTCGATGGCATATATTATCATATCACTTGACTATAGATAGACCTAATGTGTACACTCAGTGACCTTTTATTCCACAGTTATCGGGGGTGTTTATAGATTCTCCTAGGAACCTGGAACTATAAAAGAATAAACTGCACTGGCAGTGGCGGTTCGTGCATAGGCACTGTGGCAGTGCGGGAGCGACAGTGCTCTCCTCCCTCGCGTGTAGCTTCCTATGTGCGCATGCGCACAACTATCAAACACCACGTTTCACAGTTCCAGCGGCGTGGTGTTTGACTGTTGTGCGCATGCGCAAATAGGAAGCTGCACGCTAGGCTGCGAGGAAAAGAGAGCACTGTCGCTCCCGCAGTGCCGCAGTGCCTATGCACGAACCGCCGCTGTGCACTGGATCTATAAAATAATAAATTATGCTGAAACAATAAAATAATAAAGTATACTGTAACTGTAAAAGAAAAATATATACTGGGACTATAAAATAATAAAGTGTAAGATAAATATAACAGAATAAAGTTCCTTGGGACTAAAAAAGATTAAAGAATAAAGCATACTGGAGCTATAAAATAATAAAGTATGCTGTAACTATAAAATAAAATACTGGAACTGTAAAAGAAAATGACATACTGGATCTATATAAGAATATAAAATAAAGTATACTTCGACTAAAGAAAAATATATCATTCCATTTCAAAAACTACAATAAAAAATACCATTCCACTATAAATTAGATGCGGCTTTGCTGTAATTTGCCTCAAGATAGACCCGATTTGAGCCATTCTTTCAACAGTTCAATATTTTCCCCTTTAACCTGGGGTTGAGCTTACCAGTGCTTACAGTTATTTTTGGAGTTCTACCAAGGAACTCAGTTTACTTCTCATTCGTAGTAAGTTGAGCGCAGTTTCATATTTCATCTGATACTTTCCCTACGCATAGCCATGGGTAGGGAAAATAAAAATAAATATCTACTATCTAAAACTAGGTAGTTCAGATTGTTGATATCGAAATTCAGAGATCGGGTGTTCACATAGCTTTCTAAAAATGACTTTATAACTGTCATTTCGCGTGAGATTATTACAGTAAAATTAATGTTTTTTCAAACTTACGTAATTCACATGAATGAACAACTTCTAATGCGGTTTTTTATCTTTTAAGAGAATGAAACGATTTTTCTAAAGATACCATTTCGGGGACTTTTTCGTCAAACAATTTGCAGTTCTCCTCTTGCCGCATGAACGGAGACTCTTCAAACAGTTCTATAACTGATTCGCAAAACTGAAAACTTTCATATAAAGGATTGTCATCTATGTCAATATAAGATGCTCACAGTTTGCCAAGATCTATTTTTACGCCATTTCGGCACTTTTTATCCTATAAATAATGGATTTTTTTTACTGATATTTCTTTTACCTTCATTTATATTTACTGAGTTAAACACATATATTACTCACAAGCATATGTCTTATGTATAGGAATTACAATTTTATGTGTCATATCTAACAACAAATCTGACGTGGGCAGCACATGACTTTTCCAATAGACTCAAATTAATTTTCTCTTTATTTTTTTTCATAATTAATCAAATTGGATTTAATAGCACAAAATAACATGCAGAAATTGTACTGTATTTTGAAGTTTTAATTTAATTTCTGTTTTCATTTGATAACTGGATGCAGTTTAAAAGGCGGCGTTGCAAAAGCACGAAAAACTAAAATATCTCGAGAACGACTAGGATTGGCCTTATTCTTTTCATTGTCACAAGTTATGTATAAAACAAGCAATTAATTGATAAATTTGATCATATGTGGTCTTTTATTTTAGATTCTGATGATTTTGAAGGGCCATTTCAGAAAATAAGGCAGATTCTATTTTCCAAATCATACCAAAATTTAATCAGCACTAGAGTAACCCACAAGTGATTTATCAACACATTTTGTAAAATTTGATGTATTAGGTTTTCAGCTAGAGTAAATGATATATGCGATTGTTGCGGAACATTTCTGAAAGAAGGTAGGTTTTTTCTTCGAATAGAAACAAAATTCTAATCAGCACCAGGGTAATCCACAAGTGACTTACCTATCAAATTTTGTGAAAGCTGGTCAATTAGATTTTAAACTAGAATGGATACATGCATTGCACAGACAGGCACACACACACACCCACACACACACACAGACGTCACGCTAAAAATCAATTTTTCGTGTTCTAGAGTACCCACAGCATATAGAACCGTCGATAACTGAAGCGGCAATTTTCGACACGATTCCAATACTTTCTCTCTATATACATTACTATATACTGTAGGGAAAATAAAAAATTAAATATATTCTCATTATTATGAAATACGTTTATTATTCATAAGTACTTTTGCCTCAAAAACAATCATTTTCACTATTACATTTACTCGCTTTAATCCTGAATGTTAGAGCTTCTTTGCATTACTATTTGAACCAGCGTTGCTAAAACAGACAGACACACAGACAGACACACAGATCACACACACAAACACACACACAAACACACACACAAATGTCAAGCTAAAAGTAGTTTTCTAGGATTCTAGAGTGTTTAAAACGTGTTGATCAGTTGAAAATTACGATCTGTCTTGATCAAACTCAGATAATAGATTAAAATTTTGATCGATGACCTGTTTAATTTCATGAATGTCACAGGTTTGTGGATTTTCAAAGGGACTGTTTCCGGTCAATTGCGCCAGTTTGTCGAAGAAAAAATGTAAAAAGATGTTAATGTTTAAAATAATTCGAAAATATTTTTCGACCAGTATCCGTTACAAGTCTGAAAGTGCGAAACAAAAAATCACAAAAAGAGACTATTATTAAACGAGTAAATTAGTTTCAAATATGTTTCAGGACAAACTAATGGATCTTGATGTTTAGGAGTTATGTCGAGCCGTTCTCGTGATATCGAAATTTTTACTTTTACTTGCTCGATAACTTTTACTATCGCGAATTTTTACTAGCTCGAAATCTCACTAGAAAACAAAGTGAATTTGGTTCATCTACTTCAAACAATGAACGCAAAAGTGTTATAGAGTTTCAAGATGAATAGACCAAGGAAAATGTCTCAATTTTAGGACATCGTTTGTTCGTTTAATTGAAAAAAAAATATTATGTTAAACAGCGTTACAAAAATTGGTATATGTGATTTATTTACAATCGAATGCCATTATCTCCCTGACATGGATCATTTTCGAAATCAAATACGTTCTATAAAAGAAAATAAATCAAAATAATAAATTAATACACTTATTACTAAAAAATAAATACATATATAACCAGAAGTGAGCTGCTACTTTTGTTTAGGGGCTATCACGCGTGCCTTTATCGAGATATTTGAAATTCTACTTTTCTTCACAAAGTGCGTGATATCTCTCAAAAGAATTCAGCGATTTCCAAGAATTTTTTACTTTCCCTGCAATACATGGTAATGTATATGGAAAGTATTGGAATCATGTCGAAAATCGCAACTCGAGTTTTCTAAAGATCTACACGATTCGAGACCTCTAGAATATGAAAAAGCTATTTTTAGCGTGGCGTCTGTGTGTGTGTCTGTGCAATGTATGTATCTACTCTAACTCAAAAACTAAGTGACCGAATTTCATAAAATTTGGTAGATAAGTCACTTGAATGTGACCCTGGTGCTGATTAGTTTTTGGTACGATTCGTGAAAACAGAACCTGCTTTTTTTGCGAAATGGCCTGTAAGAATTTCATTTATCCGCTTTAGCTAAAATACTAATTTACCAAATTTCACAAAATTTGGTAGATAAGTTACTTGTTGGATACTCTAGTGCAGATTAGAATTTGGTACGATTTGAAAAATAAGTACACGCATTTTTTTACGAAATGGCCCTAAAAAATTTCATGTATCCACCCTAGATAAAATACTAATTTACCAAATTTTACAATATTTGGTAGATAAGTTACTTGTGGGACATTCTGGTGCTGATACGATTTTGGTACGATTTGGAAAATAACAACCTGCCTTTTTTTACGAAATGGTCCGCAAAAATCGCCAAAATCTAAAAAAAAAAAAAGACTACGTATGCTGAAATGTATCAATTAAATTCTTGTTTTACACGCAATTTTTGGCGAGGAAAAAATACTATCCATTATACTTTATACTTTATCCATTATACTTTATACTTTATCCATTATACTTTAGGACTAACCGTTCTCAAGATATTTGAGATTTCTTGCATTTTTGTTACGCAGCTATCGGGAAAATGTCCAATTACCAAATAAAAACAAAAATTCAACAAAAATGCAAATTTAGTGTTATTTGGTACAATTAAACTTAATCTAATGAATTATTAAAGAAATAAAGAAAATATGAATTTAAATCTGCAGGGAAAGTCATGTGCTGCCCACATCAGATTTTTTATATGTCACAACAAGAAATCTATTGGTTTTCAGGTCAAAAGAAGTTCTCGTGTTTCATTGTTTGAGAATATCTAAGTCTGTTCATTTATATAGTAAGTCATGTGTTGAACATAATATTTATTTATTTTTTCTTTTACTACATTAAATAGTACAGTAGAACTTCTATTGCCCCAAACAATTGGGACCGAGCATATTTCGGAAAATTGAAAATTAATCAATTCAGAGATGAGACCACAGCGATAGTTCGAATTAAAAGTATATATATTTTTAAGGGGAATATATTTGACAGAATACAAATGATGTTATTTAAAAAAATAAAATTATATGATCGATATACTTTACTTTCCCTGCTATGAATGGTAATGTATAGGGAAAGTATTAGAATCATGCAGAAAATCACAACTCGAGTTTTCGACGGATCTGCAAGTTTTGGGACCTATAGAATACGAAAAATATATTTTTAGCGTAATGTCTGTGTGTGTGCCTCTGTGTGTGTCTGTCTGTCTGTGTAATGAATGTACCCACTCTCACTTAAAAACTAATGAACCAAATTTCATAAAATTTGGTAGGTAAGTCACTTGTGGGTGACCCTGGTACTGAATAGTTTTGAGTACGATTCGGGATAAAAGAACCGGCCTTTTTTTTAAAAATGGCCCACAATAATTGCCTATATCCACTCTACATGAAAGACTAATATATCAAATTTTAGAAAATTTGGTAGATAAGTCACTCATGGGTTAACCTGGGGCTGATTGGATTTTGGTATGATTCGAAAGAAAATGACCTGCCTTTTCTTTGCGAAATGGTCCTCAAAAATTGTCAAAATCTAAAATAAAAAAATACGAATGCTCAAATATATCAACTAAATGCTTGTTTTAAACTTAATTTTTAAGGATAAAAAGAATAAGACCAACCCAATTACACTAGGGCTGGCCGTTCTCAAGATATTTTAGGTTTTCGCCTTTGAAAATAAGCCTAGTTACCAAATGAAAACGAAAATTGAATCTAAAGTGCTAAGTCAATGTAATTTAAAGTAATTGTGGATGTTATTTTGACTCAATGTTATAAAATTATTGAAGAAATAAAGAGAGAATATGAGTCTGCAGGGAAATTCAGGTGCTGCCCACATCAGATGTTTTTATTTGAAATTATATTTATTTTGAAAAATATCAGAAAAGTTTGAATCTTGGAAAGACTTTCAGTGCCACATATTTAACGTGTCTGTACTTTGCGTGAACATGGGAGCAGTTTGGGAAGAGGCGGCAATCGAACTACGACTGCAATCCCCTCACTTTAACCACTGTGCTTTCCCGCCCCAATTTAGCCAGTCTGTGATTTCTTCGTTCACACACGTTATCACAGTCCTTGCAGCAGAGTATTTCATGAAAAATATATATGATTCCTTGGCATCTTGCTTTTCTGTTGTCGTAATGTTTTTCTGCTGTAAAAATACGAGACTCTAAAATGAGTTTCGGTTAAAACACGTTTCGGATAACACAGTTTCAGATAATAGAGGTTCTTCTGTATATGCGACAGAGTTAATGCTTCCTCCACCATTACTCTCTCCCACCATTGAATACTCTCTCCCACCATTGAAATAATATTCACGGAATTCTCTGAATTAATTTTTCACTGGATTATGTCAGTTCATTGGATTATGTTTTGACCGTTGTTGATATCGAATGCTTAACATCAAATGGCGGGTCAGAATTATCACGTTGGGCCAAAGATAATTTCAGTTCAAGGCATTTAATATTCGTCAAGATGATTCTATAGAACTTTCTTCCCAGCGAATTCTGAAGGATGAGAAAAGTGGGTGCACTTTAGATGCAGAAAAAATAATAAATCTCCATGGATATGACTTCATCAAAACCCCGAAGCAACGTGAGTTCATTACATATATTTATCAGTTTTCATATCTACTTAGTTTCAAATTTGAAACTTATCTGTTTATCTGCCATTAATCAAAATATCTACAGTTTAAGCCTTCTCATTCATTCATACATTACCGTATATGTTGTCTCCAATATACAAGCAAGAGGAATCCTCGGCATTCCCGTTTGCTTTTAGCAAACACGCGCTGCTGATGTTGAGATCCCGAGGAGCCACGTTCTAATGTCCGCCAGCCATCAATGACGTCAACTCAGGACTCTTTTACCCTAATAGGGACAACATTTAACAAACGTTCTTAGCGCGCCATTTTTGGTCTTAATTTGCTAGATTGCTGTAGTTTTGTCTTAAATTTGTAAGATTAGAGTTATTCTTCTATATATAACCTTATATAATTTAAAAAATCTGATGTGGGCAGCACATGATTTTCCTTATTTAATGCAATGAATTTACTACGTTTACTTTAAAAAGAAAATAGATTATTTTTATAGTAGTTATTTATATTCTTTTCAAGATATTGAACTTTCGTCAATGAGTCGTCATGTTCTATGTCGTCATCATCAATGAGTCGTCATTGACTTAGCGTCATTGTCATCCATTTGACGAGTTTTTCGTTAATTTAGCAACATTTAAAAAAGTCGTCAAGTTGGTGACATTCCACCAAATTCGTCGCCAAAATCTCGCCAAGCGTTATGGACGAAGAAATAAGTTATTCTTACAGCAGATAAATGACTATTAGCGTTCAAATACATCCAAATATGACGGAAAATAGCAGAGCATGTAGGGGAAATTCAAATCTTGAATAAATATGATAAATATTTATCTTGAATAAATTTATGATTACTTTGCGTGCATGATTATAAGATATAATATTAATATTTATATTAAAACATAAAACAAAAAATATTCGACGATGGTTTCTTATTCTTTTCCTTGATATTTTCCGACATTTAGGGGTTTAAATTATGACGATTTTCAGTAATATCAAACTCTGTGATTAATATTTAGAGAATGCAGTGGATCTCTCAATTCCGAATGCAATTTTGCTAGGAAAACATCTGACAGACCAACAAACTCCAAATTATTAATTTCTGCCTTAGTAAACGGTTACCATAACTTTTAACTAGAAGCATCTGTCTGTTCTGTATAGTTTCAAAGAAGAATTGCAGAAAAGAAATCGTTTCAGAACTCCACAAAATGATTTCTGTGAATCCATTCAATTTGTGAATGATCCTTGGAAGCATGGATTGTGGAGATTACAATCGTAACGAAAATCCATGATAAAGTGGTGTAAGTCAGGAAGTTGGACAATGTATTTCATCTTAAAATTGCACTTTTGATAACCAATTTTTTTTTTAGTTTGACTAAATAAAGTATGGACAAAATATTTGTAATTTCACTTTATCCGCTAGAGGGGCTATATAAAAATTTAACGTTTTAAATTTTTTGCAAAATTTTTGCGCTTTATTTAAATTACTATTGCATAACCTTCTACCTTATTTAAAGCATTTTAGCAATTGGATCTATCTGTCTATATCCAATGGTTCAAAATAATCTTATACTGTTCACAATTTTTTAAGCATCCTATACATCCTTTTAAACATCCTATATTTGTTATACACATAAACTGTATAACAAAGATTTGAATTTGAATTTTCAACAGCGTCACAATATATTACAAATATATTAAAACTAGAAATTTCTACCCTCGCCTAGGGCGTTTAGAATGGCCTAGCGGTTATCAAGCGTGGCTTCAATGCTTTCAATAATAGTTGTCGATAAATTTTCTGAATATCGAAAATCTTTATAGATTTAAACATAAAATTGGCGCTCATTTTATAATTCTGTTAACATGTTACATGGGAAAATATATTGAATTTTATTTCCCCGCACGCATAAAAGTGTATTTTTATTACTTCTGAGAGGCAAAGTGGTGTAAGTTTTTTTAAAAAATCCCTTTATATCGTTACTCCTTTTTCGAATTAATGAAATATTACATTTTTCCGTAGACCTGAAAGATGAAAGGGATAGAATAAGACCAAATCGAGATTCTGGCTTGAGTGAAAGTGGTCGATTATTTTGAAAAGCGGTTTTGAGTGTTTTGATTATATCTTCGTACTTTCATCACTAATTCGAATTTTCAAATTTTAGATTTTGTTCCTGGATATCAAAGTTGAAACAGTTAAAATGATATCAAAACCGCGATTCTAGCTGTGACAGAACATTTTGATAATTTTAGTATGTGACCACTCAATTAATTAGCCAGTTCCATGAACCATATACATCGAAGTGTCAAAAGTCATGGAATACAGCTCTAATATCGTATTGGGCCTC
The DNA here is from genome assembly GCA_951213105.1 of Amaurobius ferox. Lineage (NCBI taxonomy): Eukaryota > Metazoa > Arthropoda > Arachnida > Araneae > Amaurobiidae > Amaurobius > Amaurobius ferox. The sequence continues at coordinate 33,995,263 of OX578149.1, forward strand.
CTGTAGCTCGGCAAAGGGCAGCATGCAGCAACTCGGCGTGGCATGAACTCAACTAGTCGGCGGTGGCCTTCAGGAGAAATGCTCAGCCATGCTGCCTCGAAATTGGTCTCAAAATCGGTTGTGATAGGTGATGGAATTTGGAAATGATTGGCTCTTTCGATTATATCCAAGATATGCTCCAAGGAGTTCATGTCTAAAGATCTAGGTGGCCAAATAATGTGTTGGAATTGTCCATAATGCTCCATAAACCAATTACGAGCAATGTGGGTCCAGTGAGACGGAGCATTATCATCCTGGAAATTCCCATCGTAATTGGGTTTCGTAAAGTTCGTAAACGGCTGCAAATGGTCACCAAGCAGCTGGACATACCGATTTCTTGTCAATGACCGGTTCAATTTGACCAGAGGACACAATCTATGCCAAGTAAACACTTCCCGTACCATTATGGAACTACCACCAGCTTGCACAGTGCCTTGTTGACAAGTTGGATCTATTGCATCATGGGGTTTGCACCACTACCGAACGAGACCATCAGCTCGTACCAACTGAAAACGTGACTCATTAGCCCACGCTACTTTCTTCCAGGTTCATTGCATGTGTTCGAGAGGCCAGGTGATGCGCTGAAGCCTATGATGTGCTGTGAGTAAAGGCACTCGAGTGGATCTTCTGCTGCCATATCCCATCAATACCAAATTTCGCTGTACAGATCTCACATATACACTTCTAGTGCATCCCTTATTGAATGTGGTAGCCAGTTTACGCAATGTCGTTCGTCTGTTAGCACGGACGCTTCTGCTCAGACGCCACTGGTCCCGATCATTCAGCAGACGTGGCCGCCCACTGCGCTGACCCTTGTGGGAGGTAATGTCTTCTTCCATGAGGTACTCTCGATGCATCCTTCACACTGTCGAGCAAGAAATCTCAATAACTTCCGAAATGCTGTGCAGCTACCCGTCGACTCTAACTATCATTTGACGTTCAAACTCGGTTAATTCCCGTGGAGTAACTATTGTCACGTTATTTAACGTTTCACAAGATATTGAAGAGTTTAACAGACAACACTGGCAACCATCTGGCTCGTTATACCACTTTAACGCGATGCGAGGGCTATTTGTAAATTTGCATACTGCTATCCATGAATTTTGGCACTTGAGTGTATATATATGTATATCGGAAAAGTTGTGCAACGATAAAAATGATTCATGTTATCAATCAAACTCATTTATGACCAAAGATGGAGGACAGTTGATAGCTAATTTAAAGTGACTCAGGCCTCGAGGTTAACTTCAATGTTTAAAGACAAATTTCGAATACGTTTTATGATTTAGCGTTTTAATTAATGCTGATGAATGTTGGATTATTTTATCATATTAGTTGAATGTCCTGAATTAAGTACTTTACATTCTGGTGCAGTTTAGGACTCCGTGGGTAAAGAAGAGAAGGCCGGGGGGGGGGGCACAGGGATTTCGTCAGACGTCATATACATACCAGAAGATTTGTTCGTCGGATGTCTAGAGGTTTTGTAGCTGCACTCAGCAAAATTAAATATTTGACTTTATATTTTGGATTTAATATTATATGTATAGGGAAATTATTTTGAAATTTGTGGCAATTGATTTTCCCGCACGGAATGAATTAATTTGGTTAAGAAGCTAAAATGTGTACAATATATCAAGTAAACACTCGAAGCAGCTCCTATAGTGGGCGAACCCAAATCTTGGAATTGTGTTTCCAATGCATAATTTGTAGGTAAGATACGATTAAATTAGTGCAATGCCTAAAATTACAAGGGGGGGGGGATAATAATATTACATTGCTTTCGCAATACCTCACAGGGAGAAAGCAAAATAAAATAATACTTAGATTTCACAAATTATAATACTAATAATCCTACGTTTACATAATCCGAATTTATTTACCAGAATTGAAATAACCATGTAAAAGTTTCATCACCCAATGTCTGAAACGGTTGTTTCGAACAAACGTCCATATCGAATCTATAAAAAATGCGCCACTATTCCACATAGTAACGGATACGCCACAGGTTGACTCCTATATAGGAAGCTGGAGCATCCGCCATTTTGTATTATACTTGTCCATTAGTTTCTACTACGTAGTGACTCGACATCGTACACTGTTGTATAAATTGGCAATAAAATGGTAGGATGTTCGGTTGTAAATTGTTCAAATAATTACCGAAAAGGTACACGGATGTTTAGATTCCTGGATGAACAAGAAAGAAGGAAATAATGGCTAATATGCAGATTTGGATAACTTGAATACAAGTGTCGTGACGGAATTCGTCACTCCTTTGTAAAATGCATAACTTCTGTACTTTTTAAACTTTTATTTAATTAATCTGTGTCCTGGAACCCTCTTGTCAATGTATATATTTTAGCAGATGTTGAAGTATCGAAATCAGTAGTAATTTGTGCCATTTTTATTTCGTTATATAATTCTCGCACACTCTGGGAACGACGCCTGTTAGTCTGGCTTGCTGGCGGAGACAGATGTCTCCTTGTTGTCACGCGGCAGATACGCGTGCCTTTGGAATCGTCCGTTGTGGGGCGGAACTGTGGATGATTTTGAATTGGAAGTAATTTTCGATTGGTGGAGAGGAGAAGTTGTGAGCCCATGTCATTTTCTATTGGACGGCTCCTGGATCCATCTGGAATGTATATAAGCTGCGTAAATTGTAACTCGGGGCTCTCTCCCTGGAAACATCTTCGAACTCACGTCGACGCGGGACTTAGCCCTTAGGCGGAGTTACCGTGTTGTGAGGGTCGGGAGAGATGCCACCTGCCACTGTTGTTACCATCGCCACTGCTGTTACCGTCGCCACTGCCGAGATCTGATGATGCCTTGCCCTCGCCGACCGTCGACCGCCGTGTAAACGTGGAGATGATGCCTCGCTTTACTTGGTCGAGTACCGGGACCAGAAAGGACAAATATGAAGCTGTTCCCTGGACTGACCTGATCCGGTATCATTCCGGAAACTGCGGTTCGACCGTTCCTGTTGGAGCGGGGCAATGTTTCCCCGAGGGAAATGACTAGCGGATGCCTGTGCTCTTTCTGCCATGAGTCCTTCCAAGAATTTCGTGAGGTAAGACTTGAACTCTTAGACGAGCCGTTGGGCTGTTGACTGGACTTGTGCATCGACCACTGCAGAACTTGTTATCCTTAGGATCTTCTGCCAGCTTGAACTCTTAGACGAGCCGTTGGGCTGTTGACTGGACTTGTGCATCGACCACTGCAGAACTTGTTATCCTTAGGATCTTCTGCCAGCTTTATTTATATATATTTTACCTACAGTCTCCTTCTTCATAATGAAGCATTATCTAAACCATAATAATTTAAATTGATTTAATACTGTTTTGAAATACAGTTAATACTTAAGCCTTTAACGTTCCCCGGGTGTGTGCATTCTCTCTGACCATACCTTTAATTTTGCAAATTGGAATATATGAAATCTATGAGTAATTACTTGATTTATTGAATTATTATTAAAGTTCCGGCAAAGAGCCGATGATTTTTGGTAAAGAGAGGTCCAGTGGTTAAATTATTAAATCAGTAATTGTATTTGATCTGCAACTCCACTTCTTGAATAATTAATAAATATTGGATTTGAATTAAATTGTGTTCTTATTTGTGTAGAATTTGTATTGTATTTAAGTGTTTTCAGCTTCTGGAGAATTCTTGAAGGTAAAGGTAATTTCCTTGGATTTTGTTGGGTTTTCCTTCACAGGTCATCAATTGGAATTCTTCCAATTGACGAGAGGAAATGTTTCGAACCTGGGTTATAAATTTGGTGAGAGTTAGACTCTCGGTCTGCCGTGTCTGGCCGGTATCCGTGGTGACTTTAGGAGCCCACGGAACCCGCTATGACACAAGAATATCGTTTCTTTTCTGCAATCGGCGATAAGTGTGCAAAAACAGTTGCGTTCTACTGAGGTTAGTAAGTAGATTGGCGCTGGTAGCTTACGCTTTGTAGCCAAAGCGTGTAATACAGCATGATGGTCAGTCTACATTATAGGTACTCTAACGTAGATAATCATATCTATATTATAGGTGCTCCATCAGTCTATACTATAGGTGCTCTATCCTAGATAATTACAGGTGCATGATGATCAATCTATATTATAGGTGCTTTATCCTAGATTGTGAAGTCATGAAGCATAGCAACGCGTGAGGAGAAATAAGTACCACTGTCTTCAGATATTGAAAACGTCAACTTTTATGAGTTTTATTTTAATTCATCTAAAATTAAAAAATGTATTATATTTTTATATTAGAATGCGAATATGTCATTCTGTATCCATGCCAATTATTAGAATTTTGCAACTCTTCAGTTTTTGGATGCAACAATATACATATAAAATATTATAAACTATTCATATTTCTATGAATTAAAAAAATAAAATATGAACACAAATTATTCTACGAATTCGATTTAAAGTTCGTTGAAAAGATTTCTCTTTGATCTTTCCGATTGTATCAAGATGGAACCATATGATGGAGCCAACGGCAGTACCGTGCTGAAAACACCGGTTCTCGTTAGATCATCGAAGTCAGGCAGCATCGGGCGCGGTTAGTACTTGGGTGGGTGACCACCTGGGAACACCGCGTGCTGTTGGCACATTTCGGGCGCGGTTGCCCGGTGGTTTGCGCGCTGGATTTGCACGCTGCCACAACTGCCGCCGTGTTCATGAGGAGTACGATCACGTTAAACATGTGGGTCCGTAAGTCCTTCCGAGAGGTTGGTGGTAGGGGAAGGAGGGTACGGTCCCTGTGGATGCCTCCCCCTCTGGGTTCCGGTCTAAATTGGGTGGCACTTCCCGGCCGTCCAAACAGTTACCTTACACCTTTCTGGTAGGTCGGACGGTCTGGGTCTCAACAACAACATATTGATGGAAGATGATATACAAGGTAGGATCAAAAAGTTCGGAGACTGTGCTGATATCTCCAATCCTGATTGGAGGAGAGCGGAACTATTTTACAGTGGAGTAAAGGCACGTATGACGCGAGATGTGAAGAGGAAGAAGCAGGTCCGCAGTGCAGGGTTTTCCAGAGAATGCGTGTCAGTGAACTGTAGTCGTTTGCTTTCGTCTAAAACGGAAATGGCGTTTGAAGAACAACGTGCGAATATCAAATTCTGCCCGCGTTTGTGGAAATATTCGACAGAAACATCGCACCTGCAGCAGGTGCAATGTTTCTGTCGGCGATTTCCCCAAACGCTGGCAGAATTTGATATTCGCACGTTGTTCTTCAAACGCCAGTTCCGTTTTCGACGAAAGCGAACGACTACAGTTCACTGACATGCATTGTCTATAAAACTTCTTCCTTTTCACATCTCGCATCACATGTGCCTCTACGCCACGGTAAAATAGTTCCCCTCTCCTCCAATCAGGGTTGGAGATATCAGCACAGTCTCCGAACTTTTTGATTCTACCTTGTATGATGACATATTGATGTCAAGATGAAAATATTTTCGATCGTTTAAAAATTAATTTGTTCGAAAATCACTCAAATTGTCCCTTTCAACAGCTTCTCCTTAAAATTAGCGTGTCAAACTTACACCTTTGAAGATTTAATTTTTGGTGACGAAATGGCAAGAAGCATGTACATTGTCACTTATTCCCAAGTTATTCTGTTTCTAATATGGATATCATCATAAAATTTGCCACATTTTTCAGCAATTAAGCATGATACGAAAAAAAAATTATTTTAATTTATGGACCTGTTCAAAATTTATTTTGTTTGGTTCTAAAAAATTATGGCGCTTACCATTATGTTTTTCGGAGCCCTTCATTTTAATTTTCCTACAATACATGGTAATGTATAGAGAAAATATTGAAATCGTGTCGAAAATCGCAACTAGCGTTTCCGAAGGATCTATACGTTTTAGAATCTCTAGAAAATGAAAAAAATATTTTTAGCGTGACGTCTGTGTGTGTGTATCTGTCTATACAATGTATCTAATCTAACTCAAAAACCAAAATTTCATAATATGGACATAAAATTTCATAACATGGACATAAATTTCATAAAACATAAAATTTCATAACATAAATTTCATACTATATACTAAATTTCATAACAATTTATAGGCAAGTCATTTGTGGGTAATCCTGGTGGTGTTGAATTTGATTTTGATACGATTCGGGATAAAAGAACTTGTCGTTTTTTTTGTGAAATCCCGTCAAAATGTAAATTAAAAAACTACGTATGCTCAAATGTATCAATGAAATGCTTGTTTTATACGCAATTTTTAATGATGAAAATAATAGACCCAAAATTCATTGCTCTAGGACGGGCCGTTCTCGAGATATTTTAGATTTTTCGCTACTTTGCTACTTGGCTTTAGAAATGCGTCCAGTTATCAAATGAAAACGATAATTGAATCAAAAGTGCAAATGCAGTGTAATTTCAAATAGTTATACGCGCTATTTTGTGCAATTAAACTCAATTTAATGAATTATTGAAGAAACAAAGAGAAATTAAAATTGGATCTGTAGTGAAAGTCATGTGCTGCCCACATCAGATTTTTTTCTTCAATATAATTTACATCTTAGCAATAATTCATCTAAAGCGGTTAATTAGACTAAATAAATTCCATATTTCCCTGCCCTTCGACAGCGTTGGCTGTAACCGAGTAAATATGCATTCCATTAAAGCCGATAATCTCGTGTATATCACGACTCTGTAAAGATTTATTTAGCAATTAGTTCAAGTTGAGATAAATGGATGCGAATCCGGTCATAAACGCGATTTTGAATCGAAGATGTAAAAGCGAATGTTCGATGACGGACCTTTCAATCGAATATTGTGCTTTATTACTTTTCCTACAAAGTGAAAAAAATCTGATGTAGACAGGATATGACTTTCCTTATACAATACAATGAATTAACTTCTTTAATGGTGAAAAGGTGGTGAAAAAATCCAGAACACAGTGTTTGTAACTTTAAATTGTACATTTGGCGCGGTAACTTGTACATCCGGATGACAACATCTAAAACTATTTCGTACGCAATTAACTTATATTTTACCCGATTCTAAATTAACAATTATCAATATTGATAGCATCTTCAATAAGCTATGTAGTCCATATATTTATTAGTAATTGCCAACAATTATCAATATTGATAGCATCCTCAATAAGCTATGTAGTCCATATATTTCAATATTTTAATAGTAAATTCATCAATTAGGCATCATTTTCATTAACTTGGCATCATTTTTGCAATTTTGACGATATTTTCGTCAATGTGGGGACAAATATCGCCAAGTTGGCAATATTTAGAAGAGCATTTCTTATATAATAAAAGGTATGCCCATCATATGACGGAATAAAAGTTTACAAAATATTGCATCCTATTTGGCGTCATTTTTATCAATTTGGCAACAGTTTCGTCAATTTGGCAACATTTAAAAAAGTTGCTAGGTTGGCGATATGTCGACAAAATTTGTCGCCAGAATTTTTCCAAGCGTTACAGACGGAATCTTATGGCAGAGTCTTATATTCTTCCCAAAATATTGAATTTTAATCAATTAGTTGTCATTTTCATTGATATGGCGTCATTCTTATCAATTTGGCGACATTTGTATTAATTTGGCAATATTTCCATCAATTTGGCGACATTTAAAACTTGCCAAGTTGGCGATATTCTGCCAAATTTGTCGCTAAAATTCCGTCAAGTATTATGATCGGAGAAATAGGTTATTCTTATAGCAGATAAACGACTAATGGCGTCCAAATACAAAACTATTACCCAAAGGACAATCCTTTCAACACAGAACTTTGCTGTTGTAACTCTCTCCTTATATCTTATACTACACTCCAATACTTCATACTATACCCACTATTATACTTCATATATTACCTCATATTGTACCAATTTGTTTTATTCTAACATTACTTTTTAATCTAATTATACCTCATAAAATAATCTTACTTAATAAAGGAAGATGTCTGTGTGTCTATCTGTGTGTATGTCTGTATGTCTGTAGCGGTAAATCTAAGCGCTGTATGACCATAAAATATGGTACTCATGCACATCAGAACTCAAGTAGGTGCACCTCGGCTTTATTTTTTTAATTTCGAAATCGTTTTTAGTTATTTTATGTTTTAACTCGATTAACAACGATTTTGGGCGATTTTCATACACATGTGTTCCTTAGTACCCTACAATATTACCATAAACACCATCGAAAAGATCGAAAAATTATCTTTCAAACAAACTTTAAACGGAATCCATACAATTAGAAACGAATTTTCGTGAATTTTTAAACAATATATATTTTTTCATGCGTTTTAGCATGAAAAATATATATTGTTTAAAAAGAACTCCGAATTTTATGTTACGATAAAAAAAATATTAGCCTGCTATCCAGCGTTTATATTTTGACACAGATCTTAAAAATACCACAGACTAGACCTGGAAATAAGATAATTTCATAAACTCATCCGTTGATTAATTATACATTTTTTAATCGAGCCATGTCTTAGATTTTTTTTTAATAAACCTAGCGTTTTCCCTTATTCCCTTTTTCAGAGCTGTCCTACTAAAGCCACTCCCACGCACTGGGTAACTAACCACTTTCAGGAATTCCTTGTGAGTTCCAGTATAGTAGTCATCAGTTTGCATTTTAAAACCCGGGAAACGTAGGATACATTTTCTAGTCTATATAATAATTGTATAATGTAATTTTCTCTTTTTAGTGCCCCCAGAAGAACCTAGATGATCTACAAGGCTGAATCTCTGCACACTTATACTCGTAGTATCATCCACAGGACGGAACTTAACGAAGCAGGATTTTCTATTTCTTCCTCAGAAGCTTAAAGAAATAGAAGAGGAGTTCAAACCACTAATGCTCTATTTTAAAACTATAAATCTTAACTTTACTAATGCTTTATTAATAATTACTAATAATATTACTAATGCTTTATTTATACTAATGCTTTATTTATACTAATGCTTTAGATAAAAAATCTGATGTGGACAGTAAATTAATTTCGATACACAATGCAATGGTAACTTCAGCAAACTAATGATATACGAGGCAATGATATCAACTAATGACATCAACTAATAATATCATCTACATGATAACAACACATCAAACTTATATAAGAGTTTCAAGACACAACGTTTTTAAACTTTTACTTATACATTAATATTTTGTTTTGGATGGCAATGTCTAAAACGATTTTGAAGTACCAAATTAACTTATTCTTCGTGCATCTCTGACTTGACAATTAGACATACTGCCTAGCATCCTATAAGCCATAGATAAAATACATAAAACGATTTTAATTACTAGATAATATCGAATTTTCAATTTTGGCATACTTTTGTTAATTAAGCGTCATTTTTGCCAACTCGGTGATATTTCTCTCAATTAGATGACGATTCGCCAAGTTTACTGCCAATGTCAACCTACTTATTTTAATTTAATTTTTGATAAATTAATTTTAAAATGGGCGAGAACGATTCATGCTAGCACTCGAAAGTTGGTGCCATTCTTTTCTGATGATAAATTGCGCGAGAAATGGTTATTTATTTAGCATTAATACGAATCCTGATTTTAATAATAAATTTCTTAAAAATTCATTCGAAAATTGATCGGTCTTCCAAACATTCCATATAATTTAAAATCCAGTATCCACTGACTGTAATAGTCGTACAGAATTTTACTAGAATCGATCTATTAGTGCGTGAGATATCGCTTCCACAGACTCACTGATATACATGCTAACATACACACTAATCCCCCCCCCCCCACACACACACAGACAGACATCATCTCGAAAACTCAAATTCAAATTGCCAACCCTGTTACTTTGCTTTCCATATACAATATATGTAGGGAATGTAAAATTATAATATTCTAAAATTTAATTTAAATAATAGGATGATTAAAAGGGAAAACACACAGTTGTAGCGAACGCTCATAAGGCAGTATGAAATGCCTTGAGCTAGAGACGTCTTTAGCTCAACGCTATGATACTGGCCTACCACGTTTTGACTCCGGGATCAAACCCCTGCACTGCCGAGTTGATGATTTCGCATTCTCGTTACATTATTTTTTTGTTGGAAACTTAACATTTTATATACAAAACACTGCACGAACAAAATCATACAATAAATTAATCAAAATAAAATTGAGCCTCTGGCTACATAATAACGTGGTACTGACAAAGGCGTATTTGCCGACTAGCTAGTTGCGTTTATGCATATTTGGAAAAGCAGTCGCTGGCGGGAGCAAAGCCCGCGGTTAAATACCTTCACGTGCCTGACGTCATCCAGCAAGTGTCGACAGGCACGACTTTTACATTATGCAAATCTGAAAACAAATCAGCATACAATAAAGTTTGTAAATTCAAAAATAAAGTTCAGAAAACGTGTAAAGGTCAAATGGATTTTGGCCCTGATTGCGATAGTTCGTGTAATGCAACACCCATTGGTTTATCGCTGCATTTACAGTTTGGTTCTCAATAGGTTCACTACTTAGTGTGCGCACGGAATGTTCTCCATGAGTTATTTCATTTATTTTGTCGGCCACTATTCGGTAATTCATAATTTAGCATCGTCTGAACTCTTTCTTTAAGAGGCGTACACCCCATTCCGTTTACTGTATGGGCCAAGAAATTTGTTTCTTCAACCTCGAAAATTCATTGGATTGTTACTCCATATTCTGAAAATCTCCGGAAATTTTGATCTAAATGATCTCTATGTTGATCCAAATCTTTACTAAAAATCAGTATGTCGTCGATATAAGGAAAGCAACATTCTGGAGTCCATGTAAAACTTCAGTAATAAATCTTTAAAAAGTTTGAGCTGCTCCACATAGACCAAAATTCAGATACGGAAATTCATATAATCCGAAATTCGTTATACCATCTGGATTTACTGGTATCTGGTGGAATGCTTTTAACAAATCAATCTTCGAAAATACAAAACTTCCTTTAAGCATTTGTGTAAAATCTTGTAAGGCAAAGTAAATAGGGCAATCATCTTGTAAGGTCTTTAAGTAGGGCAAAGGAAATTTATCAACTTGTGTAACTCTATTTAAATGCTGATAATGTCCTGACGGTTTCCCACCAGTAGAACCTTTAGGGACCATATGTAATGGAATAGACCAATTACTTTTGGAAGATCTACATATGCCTTTTTCTAGCAAGTAAGAAAATTCTTGTTTTGCGATTTCTAACTTTGTAGGATGCAATCTTCGCGGTCTGGCATTCACTTTAGGTCCCGTAGTAGGTATAAAGTGGACTGTATTGTGTTTCGCTGTACTCGATACTTCGGAATTCAGTACACAGTATTGTTTTTAAATATACTAAAAGTACAATATACGCATTCTAATATATTTAAAAAGATAATTAAAACTATTTATAAGATTGCATGATACGCATAACTATCATCTACCACATTCTGTTGTTTGAGCCGAAATATACGAGTAAACTAATAGTACGCATAAACTATTCTGAAAACTCTTGTAGAATTTCTAGTTATATGGAAAGGATAAAACTTCTTCATAAAGTAAAATTTATTTTTTCCTTCATCCACGTAGATTAAAACTTTCTTCCCAAATGAGGACAAGTTTGTTGGAGTTTAGGAATTTTACAAGTAATTAATTCAGCACTGTTGATTTAATTGACTCATGTTCTTCTGAAATATAAATTTGAGCCACTTAATACACCAGAGTCCCTGACTTAATGAAACCTTTTTATTTTCCTTCCTTTTAATTAAATTCTTCAGAGACATAACAAGCACAGTACAAGGTTTTCAGTATTCTTAAAATTTCGGGGCACAATTTTCTGTTCGCAACGTTGACATTCAAACAATTCAAAAGGGCGTGAAAGTGATGTTTATATTCAAGGAATAAATACTCTGATGTGGGCAGTACATAACGTTCCCTATGCACTACAATATTTTCTCTTTCTTCTTCATTATTTATTAAATTGCGTCTAATTGTTCAAAAAACAAAACAAAACACGGATAATTATTCGAAATTACACTGATTTTGCAGTTTTAATGTACACAAAGTATCTTCTCTCGTGAATGGAACGAACTAGATACAAGAAAATAATGTTAATAAAATTTAATTCATTTAAAAATTTGAAGGTTTTTTCCAAACATTTGATTAATATCAATGGGTATCCTAGTATTTACTGATTCTAATAATAGTACACAATTAATTTCGAAATTTTATATTCGTTCTTAAGATACCGGGTCCACAAACTCCACGAACACACACATACACTAACACACATACACACAGATACTGGCATACAAACATACACACAGACATCACTTAAAAACGTAAAACATTCAATTTGAGTTCTGGTGCACTCTAAACGTACTCTTTGGTCAAAAATGAATTTGAATTTTTGACCATTCACAATATCTTTCATATGCATTATACTTTGTATGTAGGGAAAGTAAAAAATATCTTCACATTGAATTCTCGCTACAAGCGAAACATTGACAAAAGGGATTTTTTCCACATCTCAAAATACTTTCTTAAAAATTCCCTCCGCATTCTGGTTTCATTGTGTTTGGAGGGAAAAAAATTGAAGATAATGGATTGGGTTGCGCAGTTTGCACAACGAAATAAATTCACAGGACAAGTTTAGAAAAAGTTCTTTGATCACCTTGAAGGAAAATTTGTTAAAAGGAAAAATCTGATCTTACAAAATTTGTTAAAACTTCTGGCAAAAATAACAAAATATAAAATACTTAGCAAAACAAATAAAATGTGTATTCATCAGACTTTCTTATATATTTATATTCCATAGTGTATATTTCATATATTCATATTCATATTTCATAGTGTATATTTTATATATTCATATATTCCCTACAATATATTTCATATATGCATATTTACGTTCCATAGTGTCTTTTTCATATATTTATATTCATATTCCATTGTGCAGGTTTCATATACTCCATATTCAATCTTCATATTCTGTATTTCATGTAGTTTTATTCACATTCTGAAGTTAGTTCCCTTGTAACACAGTCAATATCAGAATAAAAGAATGATGTACATTTTCTAGATTTTGTTCCCAAGTTACTCTTTTAACATGTTTTATACATATTTAAACTATATAACAGATTTAAACTTATTTTCTTGTCCCGAAACAAAAGTTGGTGGTTTTAAGTAATGATTGGCATGCCCTCATTCCAATTATGAAATCATAAATGGCCTATCGCCTACCAATTTTGGGGGAATTCAATTATAATTTCTAGGAAGAATTCACAAATGAAATAAAATATACAATTTTATTGCGTTTTTCATTACAAAATGTCAGTATATTAAAGATTGAAAATTAGTTCATTCAGCTAAGAAAAACATGCCGAATCCAAAAGTGAGTTCAGGAAATGTTTATAAATACAAGATAATTGAACAAGCATGCCAAAATTATAGCCAACTTAAGTGTTTCACTCCCATTCTTTAAGCATGTTCCTGGAAAACTAAAACTTTTAACTGGATTCCTAATAAGATACCAGATATAGTAGCCAGCATTCATGGTTACCACCTTCCCATATTTCGTCTTTCCGTATCGGATATGTCTTGGTAGAATCCTTTTGTATGTTTTTATGTGGGCATTGATATTGATGAAATGGTGATAGATGAAATAAAATTGATAAGAATATATTAATTTAAGTCACATTTTGTTCAAGGTGTAGTCACGTAAAATTGAATTAAACTTCGCATTCGAATTCCGCACGTGAAGTTACCTCTATGTACTAAATTAGGTACAAATTTGAAAAATTAAACATTTAGATAAATGTGTGTGCGCAATTTTTCTGAAATTTCCAATTACGCTATCTCTATCTCCATATCTATGTCCTTCAATAAAAATTACTAGCGTATACAAATTTGAATGCAAATCAGATAAAAATTGAGATTTTTTCATAATCCCGCGCGAATACTTTGAATACTGTAAAAGTAAATATAGCTAAGAAGTTCTTTAATGCTACAGTTAAATTTAGAATTTGATGCATAAGAAAAAAAAAATCTGACGTACTGTTTGCAATTCTTTATTATAAAGTATAATCAAAATTACGTACAACATCTACATACGTATAACATGTGATTTTTTCCTTTTCATATAAACAAAAATATAGTATTCATGGGCTTTTTGTTCTTTTTTTTTATTCTTCCATAAGAAAATTTTAAATAGTTCCTAATTTCTGTTTTCTTCGAGGATCGCATTGTCTAGTGGTTAAAGTGTCTGGCAACGAAGATGTTGGCGCTGTTGATAGCGAGTTCTGTCCTCATCTGTTGCGAAATCATTTTTAACAGCATTTGTGCTTTTGGAACTCGTGCTGATCAGGACGACCATTTTACCTTTTTATTACATTAATGTACGTGTTAATATCAATGATATATTAATATCATTGACATGAGAGCTGCCTTGCTCAGTGACTGACAGGTGATAATTGACTGGCCGACTCCAATTCATGAAGCTGTGGGTTCGTTTCCTTACAACAGTATTGTGTCGTTTTGGAATTTACCATTTTTTGATTAGGCTCTTCATTAAGTTTAAACAGATAAATTGCGATCGTCGGTACACGAGCTGGCTTGCTCAATGGTTATGTTGTCTGCCTCCAATTCCAGAGACTGTGGGTTTGATTCCATCTGCCTGAATTTAGTCGATTTGGTATGCACTCTTTTGCTAATTGATTTATCTGGAAAGTTTAAATTAATTAATTGAGATCTACGGTATGTCAGCTGGTTGGCTTAGTGTTTATTTTAACAGCCTCTAATTTCGGAGGCTGTGGGTTCGATTCCGTCCCTGAGTCGTTATGGCACCCGTTCGCTTTCCTAATCAATCTATCTGTTAATTTAAAATTAATTAATTAGGATCTTCGCAACGTGATCGGATTGGCTCAGTTATTTTGTGTTCCTCCAGTCAAATGGCTGTGGCTTCGGTTCCATCCCCATGCATTGAGTCGTTTACGCTTTTTCTGACCAGGCTCTTGAATTTTAACTATATTAATTAGAAACCTTTGATTTGTGAATCGGCCATCTTGATAGTTACAGTGACTGCCTCCCATTCCATTTGCCGTGGGTTGGATTCCATTCACCTGAATTAGGCTGTTTTGGCATCAGTTCCTTTTTTAATAAATCTCTCTATTAAGATTTAAAAAAATTAAGAACATCGGTAAAAAAATGATTAAGAATATATGTGAGCTGACTAACTCAATGGGTATGTTTTCTGTCCTCGGTTGCAAAGGTCATGGATTCAGTCCCTTTAGTTTGTCATTTGAGATTTTTTTTTATCAGACTCTCCGTTAAGTTTTAATAAATGTGTTAAAAGCTTTAGAACGTGTCCAAGATGGCTCAGTGGTTATATTGTTTGTCTCGAATTCCGTAGGCTTTGAGTTCGAATCTGTTCACATGGATTGAGTCATTTATTCTTTTGTTAATCAATCTCTCTGGCAAGTTTAAATTAATTAATTGAAATCTTCGGCGTATCAGATAGTTAAATCAGTAGTAATGATGTCTACCTTCAATTAAAAAGGTTGCCGGTGCGATTATTTACCTTGAGTCATTTCCCTAATCAATATTTCTGCCAAGTTTAAATAGATTTATTAGGATCTTTAACATATCAGATGGTTGATTTACTAGTTATGTTGTGTTCAGTTCCTTTCATGTGCATTCAATAATTTTCACTTTTGCACTTTTACTGATCAGTTAAAGTTTAAATTGCCTAAAGTCTGCTTAAGTTTAAATTGCCTAAAGTCTGCTTACTAATCTGCTTAAAGTTTAAATTGCCTAATTAGGACCTTTGGCATATGAACCATGTGAGTCAGTAGTAGTTAAACTGTCTGCCTCCAGTTCCAGAGGCTGTAATCGATTCCATCCACCTACATAGAGTTGTCTATGCATCAGTTATTTTCCTATTAAATATCTAAATATAATAAATATCTAGTTTATAATAAATATCTATCTATAATAAATATCTATCTATAATAAATATCTAGTTTAAAAGATTTAATTAAGATCATCCAAATGTGAGCTGACTGGTTCAGTGTTTATGTTGCCTGACCTTAAGTTGATGGGCCGTGAATTTTATTCCTGAAGTTTGTCGGTTTGGCACGGCATTTGAGTTTGTCTTTAACATTCTCTCTGTTAAGTTTAAATAGATGTATTAAGATCTTTAGAACATGGTCTGGCTGGCTTAGTGGTCACCTTGTCTTCCTCTAATTTCAGGGGTCATGGGTTTGATCCCTGCCGTTTAACATCTAAGTTTTTTTATGTCCTTTTTAATTTGTTGTTGTTGTTGTTGTTCGCGTGTTCATGGATAAGCAATATTGTAGTAGAGTAGTGGTCTAGATTCCTTCAAAAGCATTTATCACAGTCTCTGCCAATGTTGGTGCATCCCAGCTGTAGAGGATCTCCCGCAATGAATCCCTGAGTGGAACTATGCCAATCTTCAAAAGATACATCGCAACAGTTGGGCATTCCCAGATGTGGTTGGGCGTGAGCTGGACTTCGGGGCAGTTTTTACAAGAGACATCCGGACATGTTTTGTCCGGATGGATCTTCATGCCCCTATAATGCTCAGTTCTTAGCCTTGCAATAGTGGATGTTATATTTCTGGGACAATCGAGTTCTGTTAAAATGGGTTTCTTATATGTGTGAGTCATAATTCTATATCTGGCCACTGCGTTAGCATCAGCAAGTGTGATTCCTTTTTAATTTAAGTAGATGTATTAAAATCTGTTGAATACGATCTGGGTGGCTCAGTGGTTATGTTGTATGTCCTTAATTTCAGGAACAGCGGGTTCGATCCCATCCGTCTGCAGTTTGTAGTTTTGGAATTTGAGTTTTTCTTTATGAGTCTCTCCGTTAAGTTTAAATATCTGTATTGAGTTCTTTACAGAATGTGGCCTGGCTGGCTTAGCGGTTATCTTGTCTGCGCTTAATTTCGTGGGCCGTGGGTTCGAGACCTTCCCCTACAGCTTGTCTTTTTGAAATTTGAGTTTTTCTTTAACATTTTCTCTCCGCTAAGTTTAAATAGATATATTAAGATCTTTAGAACATGGTATGGCTGGCTTAGTGTTTACCTTGTCTTTCCCTAATTTCAACAGCCATGGGTTCGATCCCTGCAGTTTAAATTTTGAGTTTTTTTTATCAGTCCTTCCGTTAAGTTTAAATAAATATATTAAAATCCCCAAAAAGTGGTTCGGCTGGCTTAGTGGTTATGTTGTCTGGTGTTAAATTTCGGGGCCGTGGGTTTGATTCCTGGCGTTTGATGTTTTGGCATTTGAGTTATTCTTTATCAGTCTCTCTGTTAAGTTTAAACAGATTCATTAAATTCTTTTAGAAAGATCTGTCTGGCTCTGTGGTCATGTTATCAGCTCTGAATTTCACTGGACGTGGGTTCGATCCTTGCTGATTGTCGTTTTGGCAATTGAGTTTTCTTTATTAGTCTTATCGTTGAGTTTAAGTAAATGCAGTATGTAAAACATTTAAAGTGTGATCTGTCCGGCTCAGTGGTTATGTTGCCTGCCTTTAATTTCAGGGGCCATGGGTTCGATGTTTGTAGTTTTGGAATTTGAGTTTTCTTTATGAGTCTTATCGTTAAGTTTAAATATATGCAGTATGTAAAATATTTGGAGTGTGATCTGTTCGGCTCAGTGGCTATGTTGTCTGCCCTTAATTCCAAGGGACAGGAGTTCGATCCCTGTAGTTTTGGCAATTTTTCTTTATTTGTACCTCCGTTAAATTTAAATAGATGTATTAAATTCTCTATAATGCGATCTGGGTGGCTCAGTGGTTATGTTGTCTGTCCTTAATTTCAGGAACCGCGGGTTCGATCCCATCCGTTTGTCGTTTTAGAATTTGAGTTTTTCTTTATGAGTCTCTCCGTTAAGTTTATATAGATGTATTAAAATTTTTAGAAAGTGAACTGTGTGGCACAGTGGTTATATTGTGTGTCATTAAATTCAAGGGTCATGGGTTCTAACCCTGCAGTTTGTCCCTTTGAAATTTGAGTTTTTCTTTATTTGTACCTCCGTTAAGTTTAAATAGTTTTATTAAAATCTTTAATACGTGATCTGGCTGGCTTAGTGGTAATGTTGTCTGCCTCTAGTTGCAGAGGTTGTGGGTTCGATTCCTTACGCCTGCGTTAGTCCGACTTGGCTCTTCTGCATTTTGTTACCTGGTATGAATAAGAAATATTTTATTATAAATATTACTCGACCGGAAATGACGTCCTGGAAGTGACGTATCGGAAGTGACGTACCGGAAATAGCGTCATTTCCTGTACGTCATTTCCGGTCCATGTACAATGGGAGCAACGAAAGAGACACGCTGTTTGCAAAAATGCATAAAATTTTGGGACTTCGTTAACAGGAGTCACGTGGTGCAAAACAAGCCCTACACGAACTTTGGACGAGGAAGAGTGGGAGTTCGACACCGAAGCCAGCAGGCCCGAAGAGAAACCCCGCCAGCAACGGCGGAACTCAACCACCGCTCGTCCTCCATCTCGTGCAGATAATTTAGTAAGAAATATAAGAAAGTTAGAGAGAAAGAACGTTTAAAGGAAAGACTTAATAAAACCAACCTTAAAATCCCCAATTTCTCTTAAACCTCGCCCATGTAAACCCTACAGGAACGCACTAACAACTGCAACTTTCCCTTTCTAACACCCAGTGGGAATCGAACTCCCAGCCTAAAGCCCCGCAACTTGACGCCCCAAGCCTCTCGGCCAAGAGGGCGACGAACAAAGCTTCGATTTTGGTGTATTTAATTTCAACATTTTAAGATGTCCGTTTAAATAATCTGAAAAAACGCAGCTAAAATTTCCGCGGACAGAACCCTCGACAGAAGCATTCGGTTCAAGATGGTATGGCTGTACTTTACCGCTGCGCTACGAAATCAGTTGCAATTTTATATTATTTTAATTATATAAAGCTTTCTATGGATTGGTGATTAATATTAAAATTTGGGGCAGAACTTACAAAAACTGTTAAGCGGAGGCCATCTGCTTTTTAACACGTTAATTTCAATAGTGGATGGCGTTGAAAAGTTTTCGTATTTTAACTACATAAAGATTTCTCGAGATTGCAGATTATAATAAGTCTGTGGGGGGGGGGGGGCATGACCCTCAAAATCTAGGTCGATACTTTCGTTCAAGCACTTTAACCACTGAGCCCATCGGAAGAAAAATCGTGGCGTCCAATGAATATTTATTAAATTACATTCAGTTACTGAAAATCATATATAAAACATGAACCAATTTTTTTATTCCTGATTTGTTGTTGATTTAATTATAAGCGGCTACAGACCCCTGACCACGTTGTTTATTTTATTATTTAAAAGAGTGGTAAAAATTGAATGTCGGCGGAGATGAGGACAGAACTCGCCACCAACAGACCTGCTCTCTCTCTACGCGAAGCGATTTAACCAATATGCCGTTTAGGTCACGAAAAAGAACGAAACTTGGGACTATTTAAATTTTATTATGAAAAAAGATAAAGATAAAAGATCCAGGAAGACCTTAAATGGTATATTTTAGTTTAGAATTATATAAAGAGTATAAGATCAGATGTTATATCAATTTTCTATTATACTTTATGATAGAAAATTGGGAAGACATCACATTTTTGCCTCTTGTACATAAAATTCTAAATTAAAATGTAGCATTTAAGGACTTCCTGGTTCCTTTTTTATGTTACGAACAGTATGTGCACAGGAATATTGGAATATCGCATCGTCGAATTTGCAATAAAACTAGAATATGAAGTAATTTTGTTTCTCGGGGAGCACTTGCTCAAAAACAAACTGAAACAAACTGAATGGACCGTGGTCTGTGTCGTGTAAGTTTTGCTGGAGGAATACTGATATGAAGTTAGCACTAGACTTAACAGATGTTTTATAAAAACTGCGCATGCGCTTTTTGTTAAATAATCTATTTTGTTAGTAATTTTGCTTCTGGCGGAGCATTTGCTCTAAACCAGTGTTTCTCATCCGCCGGGCCGCTGTCCGGTATCGGTATTTCCCAACAATAAATGTAATGTGAGGGGCAAATATTGAAATCCCTACAATACATGATATTTCCTTACAATAAATGGTATTTCCCTACAGTAAATGGTATTTCCCTACAATAAATTGTATTTTTCTACAATAAATGGTATTTCCCTACAATAAATGGTAATGTATGGAGCAAGTATTGAAATCCCTACAATAAATGGTATTTCCCTACAAAAAATGGTAAAGTATGGAGCAATTATTGAAATCCCTACCATAAATGGTATTTCCCTACAATAAATGGTATTTTCCTACAATAAATGGTATTTTTCTACAATAAATGGTATTTCCCTACAATAAATGGCAATGTATGGGCAAGTATTGAAATCCCTATAATAAATAATAATGCATTGGGCAATTATTGAAATCCCTACAATAAATGGTATTTTTCTACAATAAATGATATTTGCCTACAGTAAATGGTATTGTATGGAGCAAGTATTGAAATCCCTACAATAAATTGTATTTCCCTACAATTATTGGTATATCCCAACAATAAATTGTAATGTAGGGGACAAGTATTGAAATCCCTACAATAAATGGTATTTCCCTACAATAAATGGTGATGTATGGGGCAAGTTTTGAAATCGTATTGAATTCGTCACTCGTTTTGTCATTTATTCTTTTGTTAATCTATCTCTCTGGTAAGTTTAAATTAATTAATTGAAATCTTCGGCATATCAGACAGTTAACACAGTAGTAATGTTGTCTACCTTCAATTAAAGAGGTTGCCGGTGCGATTGTTTACATTGAGTCATTTTCCTAATCAATATTTCTCTCAAGTTTAAATAGATTTATTAGGATCTTTAACATATCAGATGGTTGATTTACTAGTTATGTTGTGTTCAGTTCCTTTCATCTGCATTTAATCATTTTCACTTCTGCACTTTTGCTGATCAGGCTCTTCTTAAAGTTTAAATAGCCTAATTATGACCTTTGGCATATGAACCATGTGAGTCAGTAGTAGTTATACTGTCTGCATCCAGTTCCAGAGGCTGTGATCGATTCCATCCACCTACATAGAGTTGTCTATGCATCAGTTATTTTCCTATTAAATATCTAAATATAATAAATATCTAGTTTACAATAAATATCTATCTATAATAAATATCTAGTTTAAAAGATTTAATTAACATCATCCAAATGTGAGCTGACTGGTTCAGTGGTTATGTTGCCTGACCTTCAGTTGATGGGCTGTGAATTTTATTCCTGAAGTTTGTCGTTTTGGCATGGCATTTGAGTTTCTCTTTAACATTCTCCCCGTTAAGTTTAAATAGATGAATTAAGATCGTTAGAACATGGTCTGGCTGGCTAAGTGGTTACCTTGTCTTCCTCTAGTTTCAGGAGTCATGGGTTTGATCCCTGCCGTTTAACATTTGAATATTTTTATGTCCTTTTCAATTTAAGTAGATGTATTAAAATCTGTTGAATACGATCTGGGTGGCTCAGTGGTTATGTTGTATGTCCTTAATTTCAGAAACAGCGGGTTCGACCCCATCCGTCAGCAGTTTGTAGTTTTGGAATTCGAGTTTTTCTTTATGAGTCTCTCCGTTAAGTTTAAATATATGTATTGAGTTCTTTACAGAATGTGGCCTGGCTGGCTTAGCGGTTATCTTGTCTGCGCTTAATTTCGTGGGTCGTGGGTTCGAGACCTTCCCCTACAGTTTGTCTTTTTGAAATTTGAGTTTTTCTTTAACATTTTCTCTTCGCTAAGTTTAAATAGATATATTAAGATCTTTAGAACATGGTATGGCTGGCTTAGTGTTTATATTGTCTTTCCCTAATTTCAACAGCCGTGGGTTCGATCCATGCAGTTTAACTTTTGAGTTTTTTTTATCAGTCCTTCCGTTAAGTTCAAATAAATATATTAAAATCCCCAAAAAGTGGTCTGGCTGGCTTAGTGGTTATGTTGTCTGGTGTTAAATTTCGGGGCCGTGGGTTTGATTCCTGCCGTTTGATGTTTTGGCATTTGAGTTATTCTTTACCAGTCTCTCTGTTAAGTTTAAACAGATGCATTAAATTCCTTTAGAAAGATCTGTCTGGCTCTGTGGTCATGTTATCAGCTCTGAATTTCACTGGACGTGGGTTCGATCCTTGCTGTTTGTCAATTTTGGCAATTGAGTTTTCTTTATTAGTCTCATCGTTGAGTTTAAGTAAATGCAGTATGTAAAACATTTAGAGTGTGATCTGTCGGGCTCAGTGGTTATGTTGTCTGCCTTTAATTTCAGGGGCCATGGGTTCGATATTTCCAGTTTGTCGTTTTGGAATTTGAGTTTTCTTTATGAGTCTTATCGTTAAGTTTAAATATATGCAGTATGTAAAATATTTGGAGTGTGATCTGTTCGGCTCAGTGGTTATGTTGTCTGCCCTTAATTCCAAGGGACAGGAGTTCGATCCCTGTAGTTTTGACAATTTTTCTTTATTTGTACCTCCGTTAAATTTAAATAGATGTATTAAATTCTCTATAATGCGATCTGGGTGGCTCAGTGGTTATGTTGTCTGTCCTTAATTTCAGGAACAGCGGGTTCGATCCCATCCGCTTGTCGTTTTAGAATTTGAGTTTTTCTTTATGAGTCTCTCCGTTAAGTTTATATAGATGTATTAAAATTTTTAGAAAGTGAACTGTGTGGCACAGTGGTTATATTGTGTGTCATTAAATTCAAGGGTCATGGGTTCTAACCCTGCAGTTTGTCCCTTTGAAATTTGAGTTTTTCTTTATTTGTACCTCCGTTAAGTTTAAATAGTTTTATTAAAATCTTTAATACGTGATCTGGCTGGCTTAGTGGTAATGTTGTCTGCCTCTAGTTGCAGAGGTTGTGGGTTCGATTCCTTACGCCTGCGTTAGTCCGACTTGGCTCTTCTGCATTTTGTTACCTGGTATGAATAAGAAATATTTTATTATAAATATTACTCGACCGGAAATGACGTCCTGGAAGTGACGTATCGGAAGTGACGTACCGGAATTAGCGTCATTTCCTGTACGTCATTTCCGGTCCATGCACAATAGGAGGAACTAAAGAGACACGCTGTTTGCAAAAATGCATAAAATTTTGGGACTTCGTTAACAGGAGTCACGTGGTGCAAAACAAGCCCTACACGAACTTTGGACGAGGAAGGGTGGGAGTTCGACACCGAAGCCAACAGGCCCGAAGAGAAACCCCGCCAGCAACGGCGGAACTCAACCACCGCTCGTCCTCCATCTCGTGCAGATAATTTAGTAAGAAATATAAGAAAGTTAGAGAGAAAGAACGTTTAAAGGAAAGACTTAATAAAACCAACCTTAAAATCCCCAATTTCTCTTAAACCTCGCCCATGTAAACCCTACAGGAACGCACTAACAACTGCAACTTTCCCTTTCTAACACCCAGTGGGAATCGAACTCCCAGCCTAAAGCCCCGCAACTTGACGCCCCAAGCCTCTCGGCCAAGAGGGTGACGAACAAAGCTTCGATTTTGGTGTATTTAATTTCAACATTTTAAGATGTCCGTTTAAATAATTTGAAAACACGCAGCTAAAATTTCCGCGGACAGAACCCTCGACAGAAGCATTCGGTTCAAGCTGGTATGGCTGTACTTTACCGCTGCGCTACGAAATCAGTTGCAATTTTATGTTATTTTAATTATATAAAGCTTTCTATGGATTGGTGATTAATATTAAAATTTGGGGCAGAACTTACAAAAACTGTTAAGCGGAGGGCATCTGCTCTTTAACACGTTAATTTCAATAGTGGATGGCGTTGAAAAGTTTTTGTATTTTAACTATATAAAGATTTCTCGAGATTGCAGATTATATAAAGTCTGTGGGGGGGGGGGGCATGACCTTCAAAATCTAGGTCGATACTTTCGTTCAAGCACTTTAACCACTGAGCCCATCGGAAGAAAAATCGTGGCGTCCAATGAATATTTATTAAATTACATTCAGTTACTGAAAATCATATATAAAACATGAACCATTATTTTATTCCTGATTTGTTGTTGATTTAATTATAAGCGGGGACAGACCCCTGACCACGTTATTTATTTTATTATTTAAAAGAGTGGTAAAAATTGAATGTCGGCGGAGATGAGGACAGAACTCGCCACCAACAGACCTGCTCTCTCTCTACGCGAAGCGATTTAACCACTATGCCGTTTAGGTCACGAAAAAGAACGAAACTTGGGACTATTTAAATTTTATTATGAAAAAAGATAAAGATAAAAGATCCAGGAAGACCTTAAATGGTATATTTTAGTTTAGAATTATATAAAGAGTATAAGATCAGATGTTATATCAATTTTCTATTATACTTTATGATAGAAAATTGGGAAGACATCACATTTTTGCCTCTTGTACATAAAATTCTAAATTAAAATGTAGCATTTAAGGACTTCCTGGTTCCTTTTTTATGTTACGAACAGTATGTGCACAGGAATATTGGAATATCGCATCGTCGAATTTGCAATAAAACTAGAATATGAAGTAATTTTGTTTCTCGGGGAGCACTTGCTCAAAAACAAACTGAAACAAACTGAATGGACCGTGGTCTGTGTCGTGTAAGTTTTGCTGGAGGAATACTGATATGAAGTTAGTACTAGACTTAACAGATGTTTTATAAAAACTGCGCATGCGCTTTTTGTTAAATAATCTATTTTGTTAGTAATTTTGCTTCTGGCGGAGCATTTGCTCTAAACCAGTGTTTCTCATCCGCCGGGCCGCTGTCCGGTATCGGTATTTCCCAACAATAAATGTAATGTGAGGGGCAAATATTGAAATCCCTACAATACATGATATTTCCTTACAATAAATGGTATTTCCCTACAGTAAATGGTATTTCCCTACAATAAATTGTATTTTTCTACAATAAATGGTATTTCCCTACAATAAATGGTAATGTATGGAGCAAGTATTGAAATCCCTACAATAAATGGTATTTCCCTACAAAAAATGGTAAAGTATGGAGCAATTATTGAAATCCCTACCATAAATGGTATTTCCCTACAATAAATGGTATTTTCCTACAATAAATGGTATTTTTCTACAATAAATGGTATTTCCCTACAATAAATGGCAATGTATGGGCAAGTATTGAAATCCCTATAATAAATAATAATGCATTGGGCAATTATTGAAATCCCTACAATAAATGGTATTTTTCTACAATAAATGATATTTGCCTACAGTAAATGGTATTGTATGGAGCAAGTATTGAAATCCCTACAATAAATGATAATGTAATGGACAAGTATTGAAATCCCTACAATAAATTGTATTTCCCTACAATTATTGGTATATCCCAACAATAAATTGTAATGTAGGGGACAAGTATTGAAATCCCTACAATAAATGGTATTTCCCTACAATAAATGGTGATGTATGGGGCAAGTTTTGAAATCGTATTGAATTCGTGACTCGTTTTGTCATTTATTCTTTTGTTAATCTATCTCTCTGGTAAGTTTAAATTAATTAATTGAAATCTTCGGCATATCAGACAGTTAACACAGTAGTAATGTTTTCTACCTTCAATTAAAGAGGTTGCCGGTGCGATTGTTTACATTGAGTCATTTTCCTAATCAATATTTCTCTCAAGTTTAAATAGATTTATTAGGATCTTTAACATATCAGATGGTTGATTTACTAGTTATGTTGTGTTCAGTTCCTTTCATCTGCATTTAATCATTTTCACTTCTGCACTTTTGCTGATCAGGCTCTTCTTAAAGTTTAAATAGCCTAATTATGACCTTTGGCATATGAACCATGTGAGTCAGTAGTAGTTATACTGTCTGCATCCAGTTCCAGAGGCTGTGATCGATTCCATCCACCTACATAGCATCAGTCTATGCATCAGTTATTTTCCTATTAAATATCTAAATATAATAAATATCTAGTTTACAATAAATATCTATCTATAATAAATATCTAGTTTAAAAGATTTAATTAACATCATCCAAATGTGAGCTGACTGGTTCAGTGGTTATGTTGCCTGACCTTCAGTTGATGGGCTGTGAATTTTATTCCTGAAGTTTGTCGTTTTGGCATGGCATTTGAGTTTCTCTTTAACATTCTCCCCGTTAAGTTTAAATAGATGAATTAAGATCGTTAGAACATGGTCTGGCTGGCTAAGTGGTTACCTTGTCTTCCTCTAGTTTCAGGAGTCATGGGTTTGATCCCTGCCGTTTAACATTTGAATATTTTTATGTCCTTTTCAATTTAAGTAGATGTATTAAAATCTGTTGAATACGATCTGGGTGGCTCAGTGGTTATGTTGTATGTCCTTAATTTCAGAAACAGCGGGTTCGACCCCATCCGTCAGCAGTTTGTAGTTTTGGAATTCGAGTTTTTCTTTATGAGTCTCTCCGTTAAGTTTAAATATATGTATTGAGTTCTTTACAGAATGTGGCCTGGCTGGCTTAGCGGTTATCTTGTCTGCGCTTAATTTCGTGGGTCGTGGGTTCGAGACCTTCCCCTACAGTTTGTCTTTTTGAAATTTGAGTTTTTCTTTAACATTTTCTCTTCGCTAAGTTTAAATAGATATATTAAGATCTTTAGAACATGGTATGGCTGGCTTAGTGTTTATATTGTCTTTCCCTAATTTCAACAGCCGTGGGTTCGATCCATGCAGTTTAACTTTTGAGTTTTTTTTATCAGTCCTTCCGTTAAGTTCAAATAAATATATTAAAATCCCCAAAAAGTGGTCTGGCTGGCTTAGTGGTTATGTTGTCTGGTGTTAAATTTCGGGGCCGTGGGTTTGATTCCTGCCGTTTGATGTTTTGGCATTTAAGTTATTCTTTACCAGTCTCTCTGTTAAGTTTAAACAGATGCATTAAATTCCTTTAGAAAGATCTGTCTGGCTCTGTGGTCATGTTATCAGCTCTGAATTTCACTGGACGTGGGTTCGATCCTTGCTGTTTGTCAATTTTGGCAATTGAGTTTTCTTTATTAGTCTCATCGTTGAGTTTAAGTAAATGCAGTATGTAAAACATTTAGAGTGTGATCTGTCGGGCTCAGTGGTTATGTTGTCTGCCTTTAATTTCAGGGGCCATGGGTTCGATATCTCCAGTTTGTCGTTTTGGAATTTGAGTTTTCTTTATGAGTCTTATCGTTAAGTTTAAATATATGCAGTATGTAAAATATTTGGAGTGTGATCTGTTCGGCTCAGTGGTTATGTTGTCTGCCCTTAATTCCAAGGGACAGGAGTTCGATCCCTGTAGTTTTGACAATTTTTCTTTATTTGTACCTCCGTTAAATTTAAATAGATGTATTAAATTCTCTATAATGCGATCTGGGTGGCTCAGTGGTTATGTTGTCTGTCCTTAATTTCAGGAACAGCGGGTTCGATCCCATCCGCTTGTCGTTTTAGAATTTGAGTTTTTCTTTATGAGTCTCTCCGTTAAGTTTATATAGATGTATTAAAATTTTTAGAAAGTGAACTGTGTGGCACAGTGGTTATATTGTGTGTCATTAAATTCAAGGGTCATGGGTTCTAACCCTGCAGTTTGTCCCTTTGAAATTTGAGTTTTTCTTTATTTGTACCTCCGTTAAGTTTAAATAGTTTTATTAAAATCTTTAATACGTGATCTGGCTGGCTTAGTGGTAATGTTGTCTGCCTCTAGTTGCAGAGGTTGTGGGTTCGATTCCTTACGCCTGCGTTAGTCCGACTTGGCTCTTCTGCATTTTGTTACCTGGTATGAATAAGAAATATTTTATTATAAATATTACTCGACCGGAAATGACGTCCTGGAAGTGACGTATCGGAAGTGACGTACCGGAATTAGCGTCATTTCCTGTACGTCATTTCCGGTCCATGCACAATAGGAGGAACTAAAGAGACACGCTGTTTGCAAAAATGCATAAAATTTTGGGACTTCGTTAACAGGAGTCACGTGGTGCAAAACAAGCCCTACACGAACTTTGGACGAGGAAGGGTGGGAGTTCGACACCGAAGCCAACAGGCCCGAAGAGAAACCCCGCCAGCAACGGCGGAACTCAACCACCGCTCGTCCTCCATCTCGTGCAGATAATTTAGTAAGAAATATAAGAAAGTTAGAGAGAAAGAACGTTTAAAGGAAAGACTTAATAAAACCAACCTTAAAATCCCCAATTTCTCTTAAACCTCGCCCATGTAAACCCTACAGGAACGCACTAACAACTGCAACTTTCCCTTTCTAACACCCAGTGGGAATCGAACTCCCAGCCTAAAGCCCCGCAACTTGACGCCCCAAGCCTCTCGGCCAAGAGGGTGACGAACAAAGCTTCGATTTTGGTGTATTTAATTTCAACATTTTAAGATGTCCGTTTAAATAATTTGAAAACACGCAGCTAAAATTTCCGCGGACAGAACCCTCGACAGAAGCATTCGGTTCAAGCTGGTATGGCTGTACTTTACCGCTGCGCTACGAAATCAGTTGCAATTTTATGTTATTTTAATTATATAAAGCTTTCTATGGATTGGTGATTAATATTAAAATTTGGGGCAGAACTTACAAAAACTGTTAAGCGGAGGGCATCTGCTCTTTAACACGTTAATTTCAATAGTGGATGGCGTTGAAAAGTTTTTGTATTTTAACTATATAAAGATTTCTCGAGATTGCAGATTATATAAAGTCTGTGGGGGGGGGGGGCATGACCTTCAAAATCTAGGTCGATACTTTCGTTCAAGCACTTTAACCACTGAGCCCATCGGAAGAAAAATCGTGGCGTCCAATGAATATTTATTAAATTACATTCAGTTACTGAAAATCATATATAAAACATGAACCATTATTTTATTCCTGATTTGTTGTTGATTTAATTATAAGCGGGGACAGACCCCTGACCACGTTATTTATTTTATTATTTAAAAGAGTGGTAAAAATTGAATGTCGGCGGAGATGAGGACAGAACTCGCCACCAACAGACCTGCTCTCTCTCTACGCGAAGCGATTTAACCACTATGCCGTTTAGGTCACGAAAAAGAACGAAACTTGGGACTATTTAAATTTTATTATGAAAAAAGATAAAGATAAAAGATCCAGGAAGACCTTAAATGGTATATTTTAGTTTAGAATTATATAAAGAGTATAAGATCAGATGTTATATCAATTTTCTATTATACTTTATGATAGAAAATTGGGAAGACATCACATTTTTGCCTCTTGTACATAAAATTCTAAATTAAAATGTAGCATTTAAGGACTTCCTGGTTCCTTTTTTATGTTACGAACAGTATGTGCACAGGAATATTGGAATATCGCATCGTCGAATTTGCAATAAAACTAGAATATGAAGTAAATTTGTTTCTCGGGGAGCACTTGCTCAAAAACAAACTGAAACAAACTGAATGGACCGTGGTCTGTGTCGTGTAAGTTTTGCTGGAGGAATACTGATATGAAGTTAGTACTAGACTTAACAGATGTTTTATAAAAACTGCGCATGCGCTTTTTGTTAAATAATCTATTTTGTTAGTAATTTTGCTTCTGGCGGAGCATTTGCTCTAAACCAGTGTTTCTCATCCGCCGGGCCGCTGTCCGGTATCGGTATTTCCCAACAATAAATGTAATGTGAGGGGCAAATATTGAAATCCCTACAATACATGATATTTCCTTACAATAAATGGTATTTCCCTACAGTAAATGGTATTTCCCTACAATAAATTGTATTTTTCTACAATAAATGGTATTTCCCTACAATAAATGGTAATGTATGGAGCAAGTATTGAAATCCCTACAATAAATGGTATTTCCCTACAAAAAATGGTAAAGTATGGAGCAATTATTGAAATCCCTACCATAAATGGTATTTCCCTACAATAAATGGTATTTTCCTACAATAAATGGTATTTTTCTACAATAAATGGTATTTCCCTACAATAAATGGCAATGTATGGGCAAGTATTGAAATCCCTATAATAAATAATAATGCATTGGGCAATTATTGAAATCCCTACAATAAATGGTATTTTTCTACAATAAATGATATTTGCCTACAGTAAATGGTATTGTATGGAGCAAGTATTGAAATCCCTACAATAAATTGTATTTCCCTACAATTATTGGTATATCCCAACAATAAATTGTAATGTAGGGGACAAGTATTGAAATCCCTACAATAAATGGTATTTCCCTACAATAAATGGTGATGTATGGGGCAAGTTTTGAAATCGTATTGAATTCGTCACTCGTTTTGTCATTTATTCTTTTGTTAATCTATCTCTCTGGTAAGTTTAAATTAATTAATTGAAATCTTCGGCATATCAGACAGTTAACACAGTAGTAATGTTGTCTACCTTCAATTAAAGAGGTTGCCGGTGCGATTGTTTACATTGAGTCATTTTCCTAATCAATATTTCTCTCAAGTTTAAATAGATTTATTAGGATCTTTAACATATCAGATGGTTGATTTACTAGTTATGTTGTGTTCAGTTCCTTTCATCTGCATTTAATCATTTTCACTTCTGCACTTTTGCTGATCAGGCTCTTCTTAAAGTTTAAATAGCCTAATTATGACCTTTGGCATATGAACCATGTGAGTCAGTAGTAGTTATACTGTCTGCATCCAGTTCCAGAGGCTGTGATCGATTCCATCCACCTACATAGAGTTGTCTATGCATCAGTTATTTTCCTATTAAATATCTAAATATAATAAATATCTAGTTTACAATAAATATCTATCTATAATAAATATCTAGTTTAAAAGATTTAATTAACATCATCCAAATGTGAGCTGACTGGTTCAGTGGTTATGTTGCCTGACCTTCAGTTGATGGGCTGTGAATTTTATTCCTGAAGTTTGTCGTTTTGGCATGGCATTTGAGTTTCTCTTTAACATTCTCCCCGTTAAGTTTAAATAGATGAATTAAGATCGTTAGAACATGGTCTGGCTGGCTAAGTGGTTACCTTGTCTTCCTCTAGTTTCAGGAGTCATGGGTTTGATCCCTGCCGTTTAACATTTGAATATTTTTATGTCCTTTTCAATTTAAGTAGATGTATTAAAATCTGTTGAATACGATCTGGGTGGCTCAGTGGTTATGTTGTATGTCCTTAATTTCAGAAACAGCGGGTTCGACCCCATCCGTCAGCAGTTTGTAGTTTTGGAATTCGAGTTTTTCTTTATGAGTCTCTCCGTTAAGTTTAAATATATGTATTGAGTTCTTTACAGAATGTGGCCTGGCTGGCTTAGCGGTTATCTTGTCTGCGCTTAATTTCGTGGGTCGTGGGTTCGAGACCTTCCCCTACAGTTTGTCTTTTTGAAATTTGAGTTTTTCTTTAACATTTTCTCTTCGCTAAGTTTAAATAGATATATTAAGATCTTTAGAACATGGTATGGCTGGCTTAGTGTTTATATTGTCTTTCCCTAATTTCAACAGCCGTGGGTTCGATCCATGCAGTTTAACTTTTGAGTTTTTTTTATCAGTCCTTCCGTTAAGTTCAAATAAATATATTAAAATCCCCAAAAAGTGGTCTGGCTGGCTTAGTGGTTATGTTGTCTGGTGTTAAATTTCGGGGCCGTGGGTTTGATTCCTGCCGTTTGATGTTTTGGCATTTGAGTTATTCTTTACCAGTCTCTCTGTTAAGTTTAAACAGATGCATTAAATTCCTTTAGAAAGATCTGTCTGGCTCTGTGGTCATGTTATCAGCTCTGAATTTCACTGGACGTGGGTTCGATCCTTGCTGTTTGTCAATTTTGGCAATTGAGTTTTCTTTATTAGTCTCATCGTTGAGTTTAAGTAAATGCAGTATGTAAAACATTTAGAGTGTGATCTGTCGGGCTCAGTGGTTATGTTGTCTGCCTTTAATTTCAGGGGCCATGGGTTCGATATCTCCAGTTTGTCGTTTTGGAATTTGAGTTTTCTTTATGAGTCTTATCGTTAAGTTTAAATATATGCAGTATGTAAAATATTTGGAGTGTGATCCGTTCGGCTCAGTGGTTATGTTGTCTGCCCTTAATTCCAAGGGACAGGAGTTCGATCCCTGTAGTTTTGACAATTTTTCTTTATTTGTACCTCCGTTAAATTTAAATAGATGTATTAAATTCTCTATAATGCGATCTGGGTGGCTCAGTGGTTATGTTGTCTGTCCTTAATTTCAGGAACAGCGGGTTCGATCCCATCCGCTTGTCGTTTTAGAATTTGAGTTTTTCTTTATGAGTCTCTCCGTTAAGTTTATATAGATGTATTAAAATTTTTAGAAAGTGAACTGTGTGGCACAGTGGTTATATTGTGTGTCATTAAATTCAAGGGTCATGGGTTCTAACCCTGCAGTTTGTCCCTTTGAAATTTGAGTTTTTCTTTATTTGTACCTCCGTTAAGTTTAAATAGTTTTATTAAATTCTTTAATACGTGATCTGGCTGGCTTAGTGGTAATGTTGTCTGCCTCTAGTTGCAGAGGTTGTGGGTTCGATTCCTTACGCCTGCGTTAGTCCGACTTGGCTCTTCTGCATTTTGTTACCTGGTATGAATAAGAAATATTTTATTATAAATATTACTCGACCGGAAATGACGTCCTGGAAGTGACGTATCGGAAGTGACGTACCGGAATTAGCGTCATTTCCTGTACGTCATTTCCGGTCCATGCACAATAGGAGGAACTAAAGAGACACGCTGTTTGCAAAAATGCATAAAATTTTGGGACTTCGTTAACAGGAGTCACGTGGTGCAAAACAAGCCCTACACGAACTTTGGACGAGGAAGGGTGGGAGTTCGACACCGAAGCCAACAGGC
Source organism: Amaurobius ferox (assembly GCA_951213105.1). Lineage (NCBI taxonomy): Eukaryota > Metazoa > Arthropoda > Arachnida > Araneae > Amaurobiidae > Amaurobius > Amaurobius ferox. Next base: position 34,027,994 of record OX578149.1, read on the forward strand.
CCGAAGAGAAACCCCGCCAGCAACGGCGGAACTCAACCACCGCTCGTCCTCCATCTCGTGCAGATAATTTAGTAAGAAATATAAGAAAGTTAGAGAGAAAGAACGTTTAAAGGAAAGACTTAATAAAACCAACCTTAAAATCCCCAATTTCTCTTAAACCTCGCCCATGTAAACCCTACAGGAACGCACTAACAACTGCAACTTTCCCTTTCTAACACCCAGTGGGAATCGAACTCCCAGCCTAAAGCCCCGCAACTTGACGCCCCAAGCCTCTCGGCCAAGAGGGTGACGAACAACGCTTCGATTTTGGTGTATTTAATTTCAACATTTTAAGATGTCCGTTTAAATAATTTGAAAACACGCAGCTAAAATTTCCGCGGACAGAACCCTCGACAGAAGCATTCGGTTCAAGCTGGTATGGCTGTACTTTACCGCTGCGCTACGAAATCAGTTGCAATTTTATGTTATTTTAATTATATAAAGCTTTCTATGGATTGGTGATTAATATTAAAATTTGGGGCAGAACTTACAAAAACTGTTAAGCGGAGGGCATCTGCTCTTTAACACGTTAATTTCAATAGTGGATGGCGTTGAAAAGTTTTTGTATTTTAACTATATAAAGATTTCTCGAGATTGCAGATTATATAAAGTCTGTGGGGGGGGGGGGCATGACCTTCAAAATCTAGGTCGATACTTTCGTTCAAGCACTTTAACCACTGAGCCCATCGGAAGAAAAATCGTGGCGTCCAATGAATATTTATTAAATTACATTCAGTTACTGAAAATCATATATAAAACATGAACCATTATTTTATTCCTGATTTGTTGTTGATTTAATTATAAGCGGGGACAGACCCCTGACCACGTTATTTATTTTATTATTTAAAAGAGTGGTAAAAATTGAATGTCGGCGGAGATGAGGACAGAACTCGCCACCAACAGACCTGCTCTCTCTCTACGCGAAGCGCTTTAACCACTATGCCGTTTAGGTCACGAAAAAGAACGAAACTTGGGACTATTTAAATTTTATTATGAAAAAAGATAAAGATAAAAGATCCAGGAAGACCTTAAATGGTATATTTTAGTTTAGAATTATATAAAGAGTATAAGATCAGATGTTATATCAATTTTCTATTATACTTTATGATAGAAAATTGGGAAGACATCACATTTTTGCCTCTTGTACATAAAATTCTAAATTAAAATGTAGCATTTAAGGACTTCCTGGTTCCTTTTTTATGTTACGAACAGTATGTGCACAGGAATATTGGAATATCGCATCGTCGAATTTGCAATAAAACTAGAATATGAAGTAATTTTGTTTCTCGGGGAGCACTTGCTCAAAAACAAACTGAAACAAACTGAATGGACCGTGGTCTGTGTCGTGTAAGTTTTGCTGGAGGAATACTGATATGAAGTTAGTACTAGACTTAACAGATGTTTTATAAAAACTGCGCATGCGCTTTTTGTTAAATAATCTATTTTGTTAGTAATTTTGCTTCTGGCGGAGCATTTGCTCTAAACCAGTGTTTCTCATCCGCCGGGCCGCTGTCCGGTATCGGTATTTCCCAACAATAAATGTAATGTGAGGGGCAAATATTGAAATCCCTACAATACATGATATTTCCTTACAATAAATGGTATTTCCCTACAGTAAATGGTATTTCCCTACAATAAATTGTATTTTTCTACAATAAATGGTATTTCCCTACAATAAATGGTAATGTATGGAGCAAGTATTGAAATCCCTACAATAAATGGTATTTCCTTACAAAAAATGGTAAAGTATGGAGCAATTATTGAAATCCCTTCCATAAATGGTATTTCCCTACAATAAATGGTATTTTCCTACAATAAATGGTATTTTTCTACAATAAATGGTATTTCCCTACAATAAATGGCAATGTATGGGCAAGTATTGAAATCCCTATAATAAATAATAATGCATTGGGCAATTATTGAAATCCCTACAATAAATGGTATTTTTCTACAATAAATGATATTTGCCTACAGTAAATGGTATTGTATGGAGCAAGTATTGAAATCCCTACAATAAATGATAATGTAATGGACAAGTATTGAAATCCCTACAATAAATTGTATTTCCCTACAATTATTGGTATATCCCAACAATAAATTGTAATGTAGGGGACAAGTATTGAAATCCCTACAATAAATGGTATTTCCCTACAATAAATGGTGATGTATGGGGCAAGTTTTGAAATCGTATTGAATTCGTGACTCGTTTTGTCATTTATTCTTTTGTTAATCTATCTCTCTGGTAAGTTTAAATTAATTAATTGAAATCTTCGGCATATCAGACAGTTAACACAGTAGTAATGTTTTCTACCTTCAATTAAAGAGGTTGCCGGTGCGATTGTTTACATTGAGTCATTTTCCTAATCAATATTTCTCTCAAGTTTAAATAGATTTATTAGGATCTTTAACATATCAGATGGTTGATTTACTAGTTATGTTGTGTTCAGTTCCTTTCATCTGCATTTAATCATTTTCACTTCTGCACTTTTGCTGATCAGGCTCTTCTTAAAGTTTAAATAGCCTAATTATGACCTTTGGCATATGAACCATGTGAGTCAGTAGTAGTTATACTGTCTGCATCCAGTTCCAGAGGCTGTGATCGATTCCATCCACCTACATAGAGTTGTCTATGCATCAGTTATTTTCCTATTAAATATCTAAATATAATAAATATCTAGTTTACAATAAATATCTATCTATAATAAATATCTAGTTTAAAAGATTTAATTAAGATCATCCAAATGTGAGCTGACTGGTTCAGTGGTTATGTTGCCTGACCTTCAGTTGATGGGCTGTGAATTTTATTCCTGAAGTTTGTCGTTTTGGCATGGCATTTGAGTTTCTCTTTAACATTCTCCCCGTTAAGTTTAAATAGATGAATTAAGATCGTTAGAACATGGTCTGGCTGGCTAAGTGGTTACCTTGTCTTCCTCTAGTTTCAGGAGTCATGGGTTTGATCCCTGCCGTTTAACATTTGAATATTTTTATGTCCTTTTCAATTTAAGTAGATGTATTAAAATCTGTTGAATACGATCTGGGTGGCTCAGTGGTTATGTTGTATGTCCTTAATTTCAGAAACAGCGGGTTCGACCCCATCCGTCAGCAGTTTGTAGTTTTGGAATTCGAGTTTTTCTTTATGAGTCTCTCCGTTAAGTTTAAATATATGTATTGAGTTCTTTACAGAATGTGGCCTGGCTGGCTTAGCGGTTAACTTGTCTGCGCTTAATTTCGTGGGTCGTGGGTTCGAGACCTTCCCCTACAGTTTGTCTTTTTGAAATTTGAGTTTTTCTTTAACATTTTCTCTCCGCTAAGTTTAAATAGATATATTAAGATCTTTAGAACATGGTATGGCTGGCTTAGTGTTTATATTGTCTTTCCCTAATTTCAACAGCCGTGGGTTCGATCCATGCAGTTTAACTTTTGAGTTTTTTTTATCAGTCCTTCCGTTAAGTTCAAATAAATATATTAAAATCCCCAAAAAGTGGTCTGGCTGGCTTAGTGGTTATGTTGTCTGGTGTTAAATTTCGGGGCCGTGGGTTTGATTCCTGCCGTTTGATGTTTTGGCATTTGAGTTATTCTTTACCAGTCTCTCTGTTAAGTTTAAACAGATGCATTAAATTCCTTTAGAAAGATCTGTCTGGCTCTGTGGTCATGTTATCAGCTCTGAATTTCACTGGACGTGGGTTCGATCCTTGCTGTTTGTCAATTTTGGCAATTGAGTTTTCTTTATTAGTCTCATCGTTGAGTTTAAGTAAATGCAGTATGTAAAACATTTAGAGTGTGATCTGTCGGGCTCATGGTTATGTTGTCTGCCTTTAATTTCAGGGGCCATGGGTTCGATATCTCCAGTTTGTCGTTTTGGAATTTGAGTTTTCTTTATGAGTCTTATCGTTAAGTTTAAATATATGCAGTATGTAAAATATTTGGAGTGTGATCTGTTCGGCTCAGTGGTTATGTTGTCCGTTAAATTTAAATAGATGTATTAAATTCTCTATAATGCGATCTGGGTGGCTCAGTGGTTATGTTGTCTGTCCTTAATTTCAGGAACAGCGGGTTTGATCCCATCCGCTTTTCGTTTTAGAATTTGAGTTTTTCTTTATGAGTCTCTCCGTTAAGTTTATATAGATGTATTAAAATTTTTAGAAAGTGAACTGTGTGGCACAGTGGTTATATTGTGTGTCATTAAATTCAAGGGTCATGGGTTCTAACCCTGCAGTTTGTCCCTTTGAAATTTGAGTTTTTCTTTATTTGTACCTCCGTTAAGTTTAAATAGTTTTATTAAATTCTTTAATACGTGATCTGGCTGGCTTAGTGGTAATGTTGTCTGCCTCTAGTTGCAGAGGTTGTGGGTTCGATTCCTTACGCCTGCGTTAGTCCGACTTGGCTCTTCTGCATTTTGTTTCCTGGTATGAATAAGAAATATTTTATTATAAATATTACTCGACCGGAAATGACGTCCTGGAAGTGACGTACCGGAATTAGCGTCATTTCCGGTCTATGTACAATGGGAGCAACGAAAGAGACACGCTGTTTGCAAAAATGCATAAAATTTTGGGACTTCGCTAACAGGAGTCACGTGGTGCAAAACAAGCCCTACACGAACTTTGGACGAGGAAGGGTGGGAGTTCGACACCGAAGCCAGCAGGCCCGAAGAGAAACCCCGCCAGCAACGGCGGAACTGAACCACCGCTCGTCCTCCATCTCGTGCAGATAATTTAGTAAGAAATATAAGAAAGTTAGAGAGAAAGAACGTTTAAAGGAAAGACTTAATAAAACCAACCTTAAAATCCCCAATTTCTCTTAAACCTCGCCCATGTAAACCCTACAGGAACGCGCTAACAACTGCAATTTTCTCTTTCTAACACCCAGTGGGAATCGAACTCCCAGCCTAAAGCCCCGCAACTTGACGCCCCAAGCCTCTCGGCCAAGAGGGCGACGAACAAAGCTTCGATTTTGGTGTATTTAATTTCAACATTTTAAGATGTCCGCTTAAATAATCTCAAAAAACGCAGCTAAAATTTCCGCGGACAGAACCCTCGACAGAAGCATTCGGTTCAAGATGGTATGGCTGTACTTTACCGCTGCGCTACGAAATCAGTTGCAATTTTATGTTATTTTAATTATATAAAGCTTTCTATGGATTGGTGATTAATATAAAATTTGGGGCAGAAATTACAAAAACTGTTAAGCGGAGGCCATCTGCTTTTTAACACGTTAATTTCAATAGTGGATGGCGTTGAAAAGTTTTTGTATTTTAACTATATAAAGATTTCTCGAGATTCCAGATTATAATAAGTCTGGGGGGGGGGCATGACCCTCAAAATCTAGGCCGATACTTTCGTTCAAGCACTTTAACCACTGAGCCCATCGGAAGAAAAATCGTGGCGTCCAATGAATATTTATTAAATTACATTCAGTTACTGAAAATCATATATAAAACATGAACCATTATTTTATTCCTGATTTGTTGTTGATTTAATTATAAGCGGGGATAGACCCCTGACCACGTTGTTTATTTTATTATTTAAAAGAGTGGTAAAAATTGAATGTCGGCGGAGATGAGGACAGAACTCGCCACCAACAGACCTGTTCTCTCTCTACGCGGAGCGATTTAACCACTATGCCGTTTAGGTCACGAATAAGAACGAAACTTGGGACTATTTAAATTTTATTATGAAAAAAGATAAAAAAAAAAGATCCAGGAAGCCCTTAAATGGTATATTTTAGTTTAGAATTATATAAAGAGTATAAGATCAGGTGTTAAATCAATTTTCTATTATACTTTATAATAGAAAATTGGGAAGACATCACATTTTTGCCTCTTGTACATAAAATTCTAAATTAAAATGTAGCATTTAAGGACTTCCTGGCTCCTTTTTTATATTATGAGCAGTATGTGCACAGGAATATTGGAATATCGCATCATCGAATTTGCAATACAACTGGAATATGAAGTAATTTTGTTTCTCGGGAAACACTTGCTCAAAAACAAACTGAAACAAACTGAATGGACCGTGGTCTGTGTCGTGGAAGTAATTTTTCTTGAAGAATACAGATATGAAGTTAGTACTAAACTTAATAGGTGTTTTATAAAAACTGCGCATGCGCTGTCTGCTAAATAATCTATTTTGTTAGTAATTTTGTTTTTGGCGGAGCATTTGCTCTAAACCAGTGTTTCTCATCCGCCGGACCGCGGTCCGGTACCGGTATTTCCGTACAATAAATGTAATGTGAGGGGCAAATATTGAAATCCCTACAATACATGATATGTCCGTACAACAAATGGTATTTCCCTACAGTAAATGGCATTTCCCTACAATAAATTGTATTTTTCTACAATAAATGATATTTCCCTACAATAAATGGTAATGTATGGAGCAAGTATTGAAATCCCTACAATAAATGGTATTTCCCTACAATAAATGGTAATGTATGGAGCAAGTATTGAAATCCCTTAAATAAATGGTATTTCCCTACAATAAATTGTATTTCTCTACAATAAATGGTATTTCCCTACTATAAATGGTATTTTTCTACAATAAATGATATTTCCCTGTAGTAAATGGTAATGTATGGAGAGAGTATTGAAATCTCTACAATAAATGGTAATGTATTGGGCAAGTATTGAAATCCCTACAATAAATGGTTTTTCCCTACAATAAATGGTATTTCCCTACAATAAATGGTGATGTATGGTGCAAGTTTTGAAATCATATTTAAATAGGGACTCGAATTTTTGACGGATCTACATGTTGAGGACACACTAGAAAAGTGCTTCTGAACCACTGGACAGCGGGCCGGTACTGAGTTCTAGCATTAATTGTACCGAGTCGCGACAGATTCTCTTGGTATTTATCGTTTTAGTTTTCAAAGCATTTTTTATGAATAAATATTTCATAATAGAAATATTCAAAGTAGAGTAATATTCGTAAATGTGTCGAAAAGCTCAGAACTAGAACACCTAAATTACACCTGTGTAGCAAATGCACGTTCTTGAACAAATATCAGTGACCAATCCGCATTTAAATTTTAATATGAATAAGAGACTGCTGACTTCTATGAATTACAATGGATAAATATCTTTCTCTCCCAATACAGTTTTTTTTTCGAATCAACATCAGTAAAATCAATTTAATAGTACCATTATACATTTTATACTGAATAATACAATACATTTTTAGTGATCAGAATGGGATATATCAATGAAAATTAGCACAAATGGTGGTGGTTGGAGGGTGTTGGTCCGAGAAATTTACAATGCTGCATGATTTCATTAGTTCAGTGATTGATAACTTATTTAAATGCAATTTTATGTTTGTTAAAATGCCACATCGCATACATAAATGCACTAATGCGCTTTATGATCATGCTATGATTAATACTTATGTAAGTTTAATGTATTAACTTAAAAAAGTAATTGTAAAGCATTTATGAGTAAATTTGTTGGGACTTTCCCTCGTCTTATAAAAAATAATTTACTGAGCCGCAGTCTCACAAAAGTTTGGAAACACTTGCTCAAAAGAAACTGAAACAAACTGAAACAGACTGGATGGTGAGCCCTCTGGTCTGGGTTGTGGAAGTAATTTTGTTCGAGGGATACATATATGAAGTTAGAACTAGAGTTAGCAGATGTCCATTTTGCTGAATAATCCATTTATCCCATTTATGCCCAATTTAATGCATAGAAGTAATTTTACTAGAGGAATTCGAATATGAAGTTTTTGCCCTAACTCATCATGGACATCCATTCTATTGCTTGGATGTTCGTATGACCTGTTTTCGCACTTTCTAATTTAAAACTGTTTTTGTCGACCCATATATATGTTAATGGATTCATATTGATCTCCCGCAGCTTATGTCACAGTTACCCAGTTAACAGCCTTTCATGGAGTCAAAGCGCTTTTCTTAGAAGTCAACTTTCTATTATAGGAGTGGCTTTGAAATTTACGTAGTGTAACAATTTCCTGTATTCCTTCTTTAGAACTATATATATGTAATCTCCAACCAACCACAAACCAAGTATGTTATTAGTTACCCTTAATGAATGTTTAATAATTCTTAGGCATTTGTGACTATAGTTTAATCAAATGGGCTTATTTCTCAACTTTTGTACTCTTCAAAAGTTGCTTATCTCTGAAACATTGCTTGTTTTATAAATTTATTGGAATGAATTTCCCGTCGTTGTCCGGGTCCTAAATAAGCGATCTTTATGTAAATAATACAGATGCCGATAACACTACTCAATTTCTAAATTGCCTGTTTTGAACCAAAATTTTTAGTTTCAACGCTTGTGTAGTGCTGTGCAATTGATTGCACGCATGAGCACAAAGTCCACAACTCCCCATAGAAACGCCCCATCAAGCCAGAGATAGAACGGGATGAAAAGTTCTAGACGTCGTAAATATCGCAGATCGCTCTGGGCTCATATCTTTTGGGGGACCTTAAGCGCCTCTTAAACGTGTTTAATACCCTTGTAAACCAATTTTGGAATACTGTGCAATGATTTGGGATCCTGTTTACAATCTGCATTCTCAACGGATAGAAATCGTGCAAAATAAACTATTACGTACTATTGATTACAGATTGACTAGCTATTATCCTTATGATATGCATACAAGGGAACTCAGACAGAAATATAGTTTAATGTCTCTTAAAAATGAAGAAGCTGGTCCTGCCTCTTGTTTTAATATAAGGTTTTAAATAATACTATTGATTGCCCTATTTAACTTTCTTGCCTGGAATTTCACATACCTGTCAATAATACTAGGAAAAAAACTCTTTTTTACAATACTACTGTTAAACACAACTACATTAAATGCTATTCTATCTATAAATTTGTTGATCTACATAATACCTTTTGCGCTGATATTTATATATTTAACTTGACTCCTGTCTGTTTTAAAAAAGCCTGTTTCAATGCGCTTGACATGTTTACTACTTAGTATTCTTGTATCCTATGTTCTGTACTTTTTAATTTCTTGTGTGGCTACTGTAACTGGATTTCATCTGTAGTTGTCACGTAAATTGAATAAAATAAAATAAAATAAATAAAATAATACGTTACTGAACAAAAGGAGTGGACAAGACAGAGGTAATTAAATTAAACATGTAAGACCATTTATTTGTTAGACTTTATCTATTTATTTTTTATGCGCCAAGTCACGTTCAATGTTTAAATAAACCTAAGACTTATTGCCATATTCATAGTTATGTCACGAACTCAAGTTTTGTTCTGCATCTTTAAAAATCAACTTCTTCACAAGAAACCAACATTTTTATTTATAAGATACGAAAAAGAGACATTCGAGAAACACCTGTGGTCATTGTAAGTCAAGAAACCCCTCCATTACTTTCGGTACAACATAGTGTAAAAAATCCCAGTCTCTTTCTTTCAAGTGGGAAAAATAAAACTGAAGTCAATTGATTTTTTCGTTCAACCTGTGGTACCAATGAAGCATTGAATAGGAAGAAATGAAAAGACCTTTTAGCTGGACTCTGAAAGATCTCTGTAGGTTTTCTTTTTTATTTTCTTTGTTGTTTTGAGTAAAACTGTGAAATGTATTAAAGAAAATTCTTTATTTGAAGGCATCTATAAAATAATCAGAGTATGAGTCTTCACTCGATTTTCTAATAGATATATTTATATAAGTTCATTTGCACCATAATCAGTATCAGAAAAAAGTGCCTTTTTGAGAGGCTTTTGCTTACAAGTTATTCTTCTATAATAATATAGAAATAGGTCTGCGTGTTTGTTTGTCTGTCTGTCTGTATCGTCTGTAGCGGAAAATTTAAACATCGTGTGGACATGACATTTTGGACACCGTTACTTCAGAACCCGGGACGATACACTTCGGGGAGAATTTTTTTTTTAATTCGAATTAGTATTGTTTTGAGTAAAACTGCGAAATGTATTAAATAAATTCCTTATTTGAAATCAAATTTTTTTTTAATTCGAATTAGTATTGTTTTGAGTAAAACTGCGAAATGTATTAAATAAATTCCTTATTTGAAATCAACTATAAAATAATCATAGTATGAGTCTTCGTTCGATTTTCTTATAGATATATTTATATAAGTTAATTTGCCTCCAAATCAGTATCAGAAAGAAATGTGCCTTTTGGGGGCGGGGGGGGGGGCTTTTGCTTACAAGTTATTCTTCTAAAATAATATAGAAATATGTCTCCGTGTTTGTTTGTGTGTCTGTCTGTGTCGCCTGTAGCGGAAAATCTAAACGTCGTGCGGATATGACATTTTGGACACGGTTACTTCAGGACCCGGGTCGATACTCTTCGGTGAGATTTTTTTTTTTAATTCGAATTAGTATTTAGCTATTTTATGTTTTAGCACGATTTTCACGCAAATGAATTCCTTAGCGTCCAAAAATATTACCACAAAGTTTTCACGTAGGAAAGATCGAGAAATTATCATTGAAATAAACTTTGAACGGAATTCATAAGAAAAATGACGAATTTTCATGATTTATTTCTTAATACAATACTTTTCGCAGGTCTAAAGCGTCTCCAAATTTTATATTGTGATATAAAAAAATCATCAGCGATCCCATCTTCATAATTTACCACATGTTTCTTTGAATATCACACACTGTTCCAATCGAAAAATTATATTTCTGCTGAATTCCATTCATTAATTATGAATTTCTATGTAAAGCCTCATAAATTTTCAAAAGAAGTCTAACAGAGTACTGAACGAGAGATAAAACAGGTCTCTACCCCGTCTTTGGACGCGCCTTGGGATGAGGTCAAAAGTAGGAATTTCGATGCAACGTTATCAGCGAAACTGACGTCATCTGCTTAGGGATTTATTTGATTTGCCATTTGGTGCTATAATTGAAAGTGTTAGTAGAGTTTGCAAGAATTTTCATTTAAAGTGCGTGCCACTGACTTTAATCGAAGGAGCTTATGTAGCCTATGTAGTGAATCGAAGGAGCTTATGTATGGTATATCAAAACAGCTTATTTAAATAGTATACGCCCGCACAGAGGGTGAAAGGCGTATTACGGACGAATCAAAGGAGCTTATTTATGGCGTATTAAAAGATCTTGTTTAGAGCATATCAAAAGATGTTATCTAGGGTGTATTAAAAGAGCTTATTTAGGCAATAGCAAACGAGCTTATTCAGGGCGTATTGAAAGGGTTTATTAAGAGCATATAAAAAAAGCTCATACACTCATGCAGAAGACGTATTTAGGGCGTAAAACACAATCTTGATAAGACTAATATATCAAAAACTGTGTTCTTATTGACAAAAATATTTCTAAAAAGCTACCTCAGTAATGTGTTGGCTACTGCTTTAAACTATAAGGTCAAAAAAAAATTTACACTGCTCCAACTTTTATGTTACATTTCCCCTTAATACATCTGTCTGAAATTAGTTGATCTCTTTGCTGCAGGATTGATCATGATCAAATGGACAACTACTTAATGAACGTATCATTTTTTCTGGTTTTAGGCTATTTCTGTAAATGTTTCTATTGTTATAATTTTTGTTTTTTTTTAATATGTTTAATAGTATTTTGGTGTCTCTAATTTGATCGTACTTTATTATTTAAGAGGAGTTTTAAAAGTTTCTGCTTTTTAGATTTAAAACGAATTTTCCTTGTAATAGGCATTTTAAATTATTTGAATTTACCTCATTTTTTATATCAATCATAACTGTTTTCCAATGTGTGTTTTTTCTTTGTATATTTCTTTTGTGTTGTTTCTGTCTGTATTGTATTTCTATGTATATTGTCTTGGTATGTTTGTGCATTGTTTTTTTTTTGTGTGTGTGTGTGTTTTTCCCGACCGTCCCCTGTAACTGCTCCATATCCTTTGGATGAGCTAAACGGCCTGGGTAATAAATAAATAAAAAAAAAGTTTTGATAAAGCGCTCTAAGTCCTTGTGGCGAGTAGCATGGATTTGGGTCATTTAGGGCGGCGCACTCAATGGGTCCAGCGCTGGGCCCAGGGCGTATTACGAATCTGAGCAGCGGTTTAAGGTGTGATTAGGTGATTATTTAGAGAGAGCATGTGCTCAGCTGTGTTTTGTAAATTAAGCGCGTGCTCGCGCAGCAGGCGACCATACCTTTCTAAAAATTCGCTGAATGAATTCATTTAATCTCTGCTTTAAATTCTAGTCAACGACAGCCACAGTTTCTAGTTTACAATATTTTGAAAAAAAAAATTCATTAAAATCTTACTTTTCAAGTTGACAACAGTTTAATTACGCTGATAAATTGATTGGTTTCGGCTAATTTGAGTTACTATATACAATTTTGATACCATAAACACGCATACTATAGCTCAAACTATTATTTTTTTCAGATAGTTTATTTCAGCAATTCCCAACCATGATGTTGATAAAACATCTTCATGGCTCCGCGAAAACTCGAAAAATTTTATAAAACAGTTTAACTTGCCATCTTTTTATTTTCCTTATATAAATAGTAAATATATAGTACACACACACACACACATATATATATATATATATATATATATGGGAATTTGCACATATTTTAAATCACGAACAGCATCGGGTTTATCTGCTATATATAGGGTGATTCAGAACTTTTGGGTCAAACTTTAAGGGGTGATAAATCACATCTAAACAAGCAATTTTTGTCATACAAAGCAGGGTCGTAACACGAGAGGTGAACCACTAGACGTCGCTGACATTGAACGCAGTGATGACTGTGTCAGAACTAGCCAGGGTTTAAGCAGAGTTTAAAACTTCTTTAGCAAAAAAGGCTAAAACCTATTGTTTCATTTTCGCATTTTGGATAGTCTATTAGCATTTTGCGAAATATGCGATCGTAACAGAAACATTGGAACTAGCGAACGAACCTCAACTTGCAGCGCCACTGTTATTCTCTTGTAAAGTAATCGAAAATAATTATTTTGTTTGCAAACGATTTTTATGTACTTGTGGCAACAGCTTTTAACTGTGTATTCTAGTTGATAGAATTTCGGTTAAAAAACGGTAGAAAGAATAAAAGCGCGGAAGAGATAAACGCATAAAGCTGTGGTTTTTTCGCATTCATCGTCATTTCTACCTATAGATTGTAGAAGGAATAGCTGGGTTCATAAGTCAGAAAAAGGCGGACATGCATTTTATGTATGGTGCTGCGAACGGGAATGTTCGTAAAGCCCAAAGACTATACTTGGGTATTTTTCTGACAAGACGCGTGCCAGACGGAAAAATCTTTCAGCGATTGCATCGGTGTCTGTGTGAAACGGGCTCCTTTGTCAGCGGCATGTAAGATTCAGGACGTTGCAGGAGTGCGAGGACTCCACAATTTGAAGAGAACATTCTGCAGAGGGTTGAAGATCGTCCAGAAAACAGCACGCGGGCACTTTCCCATGCCTTAAATGTGTCCTAAAGAACGGTTTGCCGAGTATTACGGAACAAAGGCTTACACCCTCACCATGCACAGAAAGTGCAAGCCTTGACACATGCAGATTATCAGCCACGTGCCGATTTTGCACGCTGGTTTCTGCAACAGATGGCAGCGCAGCCTGATTTTAGTGCATATGTTTTATTCACGGACGAATGCACCTTTACTCGTGAAAGCGCTTTTAATACGCACAATTTTCATGTGTGGGCATCTAGAAATCCGCACGTCACACGTTCACATACCTTCCAGCAGCGTTTCGCCGTAAATGTTTGGGTTGGAATCGTCTATGATCATTTGATTGGCCCATATCTTCTACCATGGCGACTGGACGACAGAACATACCTCCTATTTTTACAGGAGGTATTGCCACAGTTGCTGCAACATGTTCCTGCCAACATTAAAGCATGTATGCGGTTCCAACACGACGGAGCACCACCCCATTTCAGCATGGATGTGCGGCACACCTTAGATGCTACATTCCCAGGGCAATGGATTGGTCGGGGTGGTCCCATAGTTTGGCCGGCACGATCGCCTGATCTCTTCTGTCTCGACTTTTTCTTATGGGACCATATGAAAAGTCTCATCTACGGCCCATCGATAGCCCCATCGACTCCAACGAGAGCATTGTTGTTAGGATTACTATTGCTGCCGGCGTTGTCCAAGATATGCCGAGTGTTTTTGCTAACGTGCGCCTCTCGCTACGTAGCAGGTGCGAAGCCTGCATTACTGCTGGTGGTCGCACTTTTGAGCAGCTTCTGTAACTTTGCCCATGCATTCTGCAATGTCTGTCAGCAAAACGTACTCCGTGCCTACTCCGTCATTTTTGTGTTTCCTCTTTTCACAGGAGTGTCATCATTTCCTCATTTCATGAGCTACCACCTAGCGGTTCACCTCTTGCGTTACGACCCTGCTGTGTATGACAAAAATTGCTTGTTTAGATGTGATTTATCATCCCTTTAAGTTTGGCCCAAGAGTTTTGACTCATCCTGTATATATATATATATATATATATATATATATATATATATATATTAGAAAGATACAATAATAACCAATTCTAAGTAATTACGAAATATTAAAATAATAAAATTCTCAAAGCAGTTAATATACATGTACTTCAATAATGTTAAATCAATAGACATATTTTACCTAATTTTCTATTGGAAGACAAGTGCCACTAATTATAGAATGATGGCTGGAACTGTTGAGATGCTGCATGAATTTGATATAAATTTATAAAAAAAATGCATAAAATTAAAATGTAGTAAGTTTTGCTAAATATGACCACTTTCCATTTACTATATTATACTGAAAATCTTTTAACACCATTCTTGTGGATCTAGTTCATTCCATTGAAAGGAGAAAGTACTTTTATAAGAGTTTTCTACTTTGACGCTAAATAATTCGCTAATAGTCATTTATTTTTAGGGATAAATATTTGTGTCAATAATAATAAACGTTTTTTGCTGCTTTACTAGCGAAATGTATCGTTTTTCAATACAGTTTTCTATTAAATATCTCAAAATTGAGATGTAATACTATATGCCAGTGGATTTCAACCTTTCTTTAATCACGGGCTAGATATGCTAAAACGCGTATCATCGCAAAAAAAAAATCTATTTTTCATATATCCTCAAACGGCTTGTTTATTTGTTTATGTTAAATTATGCTTTTTACGTTTTTGCTTATTTTGACTAACTTTGCCGTCTATTCGAAGTAGTGTTCTTAACTTAATAGTGCAGTCTATGGTGTATTCACAAATCAAACAAAAGCATTTTTTATATAAAATATACTCATAAAATATTAACGGTATCTATTAACGGTCCGCACAAATATATTTTTAGCAAGCTCATGGTCTGTGGAGCGATAGCTGTTATCTATTTAAGTCATTACAAATCACTTTCCAAATGACTGTTGTTAAAAAAATTGACCAATGGCCCCCCTCGGTCATAAATAAAATAGAATGAAAATTTAAACTTGATATGGCGGAATTAGTGCCGATATAAAATCCACACCGAAAAGTTATTTCAATTTTTGAAATTTTCCCTGGTTAATTGTTTATTTGCTGAAAGAGATTCGGAATGAAGTTATCTAATTGAAATTTTAAACATGCCCCACTTTCATATTTATAGAAAATAAACAGTTTTAATGGCTGAAGAGAACTCAAAATGGAAGAAATAGGCGTGGCCAAATGTATTTATAGTCAAATGTATTTATTGATACACGTTAACTTGGTTTTTTATAAATAAATATTGTCTATATTTTCGAACTACTGATTTGTTTTTTCACAATTGAACGTAATTATCAGGATTTCCAATTTATTTAATTTCTAATGGAATTCCATGTGGCCCAAAATATAAAAAACGCATTTAAACTGTTATATGGATTTCTGCTCAGGCGGATAAGCTAAAATCATAAAGTGATGAAAAGACGTAATAATAGCTATTTCAAACAATTATGCGGAATGTTGATAAGATAAAGGAAATAGATCCCTGAAAAACTGTGAGCCCCAGCATTTACCTGTTTTGGGTATGGTAAAAATCAACCCTGGTTGTTTAGCCCGTTAATTGACGGGGAGGGGATAAAAATTTTAATTGGAAAATAAACATTATCAGTATTTCACACTTCAATTTCATGATTTAAAATTACTTGTTACGATCATTACTAAATTGAGAAAAGCGTTCTCATTACATGCGAAACTTTAACCATATTTTGTGATAAATTTACAGTTTGTTTTTTTGGATTAAATTATGAAAATCTGGTACAAGATTTTTAAAATAACTTTTCAAACACAAATCTTTCCCACTTTCCCTGAAGGTTTAACCTCGATCCATGGTGGAAAAATATTTTTAAAACATTTCTTAATAAACTATTCATCTATTACGCTTTTTTTATTCTTTTTGCCACGTGCCAAAAAAAATGATATATCTATATGTTTATGTAACATAACAGGCAGTGCAAATTGTATTTTTCCGTTGAGCACCATTAGGTTTTTCAATTTTTGAAAAGTTAAATCAAATTTATATTTTTGTTTAAAAAAAGTATGCAACTCCCACAAGAACACACAAAATGAGCCATTATTTATAAAATCGGTTCAGCAGTTAAGGCTGTAGGTCCGACTGAAAAATAAAAAGACGGAACAGCAATGGTAATAAACGCCGTTTAGAAGTTATTTTTTCTTTGGTGCTACCGTACAATTTTAATTTTCTTGTTTTGTTTCTTTCTCCTTTGAGACGGCTTTACAGAGGAAAAGTATCAAGCATTTAGATTTCTTGGAGATTGAGTTACATACACCGGATAATCAAGGTTTGTCAAGTATAATATACACTTGTCAACTACGGATTCCGGCATGCCAACTTAGCGGGGTGGAATGCTACTACAGGCAAAGAAATTAATATTTCTTTACACTCATCTCTTTGTAATTAAAATATCAAATTACGGATAATTTCATATGGATAATTCAGAGGATCTGAAACTATCCATATGAAATTATCCGTACGAAATTATTCGGCTACTTTCCCGGCTACTTTCGGGCTAGTGGAAGAACTAGGGCTAGTGGAATTTTAAAACTAGGGTCAGTATTTCCGAAATCCCCTGTTTTCGCCATAATACAGAAACGTGATTGTTAACAGAGTTAGTTCAATGAGTAAATGTAAAAACCGTCAATAATATACACAAATATTTAAACAATATACAAAATGATGAATACAAATAATAATTTTTCAGCATGAGTTTACGATGGGGCAAGTCGTATATATAACCGCTTTTAGAAAAAAAAATCGTTTTGTAAAACTTAAAATAAAGTTGTGAAAAGAAAATGTTGAAGAATTTTCTTTTTATTAAAAGTTTATCGGCGGGCCACAAAAAATGATTCAATGGCCCACATGCGACCGGTGGACTGACGATCACTGCTATATGCGATCAAATTATACATCCGCATACATTCTCACCAGAAGATCAAAAAAATGTTCTTTTCTTTTATATAAATCCTCTGTCCTTAAAAATATATAAGAAAATTCTACAGAAGATAAAAGGAACTTTTTCTCCTTGAAATGCACGCACAAGTGCGCTAATATTTTTAGAAGCTCTCTTTTCTCTTTTCAACAAAAAGTGCCCCATCTTGTACATTCAAGCAACGGCGGTGTAGCGTGGAGGGAGTCGAAGGCACTGATTGACGCCAGCGGAATTGATTGCATTGGAGTGGGGGGGGGGGGGGGAGGGTGATTGGATTAAGAGCTCGCGGCCTCTCTCCCCCCCCCCTTCAGAACTGAAAACTTCTGATGTATGCAAAACGTGACTTTCCCTACAAAGTAATAAATTTCTATATTGTAAGGAAATAATAACAAATGTTCAAAGTATGAATTTCCACTCGACTTTTTCATAACTTATTTCACAATCATTATGAGAATGAAAATAAAAGAAAATGTAACGTTCTTAGATTTCGTATCCGTTATTAATTTACAATATATAGAAATTCTTTAAAAGTTTATTCTTTCCAGTTAGCAGCAGCTTAATGACGCCATTTAGCTTATCTGTGTTAATATGAACTATTTTAATTTTGTAATTCCAAAGCTCATTTCAAATTATCATTTTACTCTGTATACGAGAATTAATATTATTTTTTAATTAAAATCAGCTATAAAAATTTTAAAATTTGATGTGTTAAAATTATGTTGCCCACATCTCATAGAGATACACACATACACAAGTATATACTCATAAAGACACACATACATGCATTCGAATATATATATAAACACATACATGCACACATATACATAATCTTGAGCACATATATGCACACATAGACTGACATTTCCCCCCAAAATGTTCGAAATGGGTTCAGGAGGTCTTAGACGTGCTTATTCGGCAAAATCTCGAATTCGTTAATTTTCGGGAACACAATACTTTTTGTATAGAATTGTATACAATAATATCGTAATTAGTAGAGTTATCAATAGGCTTGCTGTAGTTACTAATTCAAATAATTATATTATACAAAATTTCATATCTAAAATTTTTATTCTACGCCATATTATCTCTGAGCAAAAGCAACAATTCACTATATCTCTAAAACGGATTGCTATAACTCCTAAGAAATGTTGTCAAAATATTCCTAATTAAAAGTATTTCTAGTATTTTTATAATAGTAGTTGAGTTTAATATTTTGTATATTCAGCCATGTGAGTGTCTTTAATTATTGTTATTCGGTTTTAATGAAACCCAATACATATAAAAGGCTATCCCTTTGCCAGCTTCAAACATCAATTATTTTATTTTATTTTATTTTATTTTATTTTTAAAAATAATGTTCTAGTAATTGATTAATTTTTAGTAAAATAGTTGCATTACGCATAAATAATTAAACCTCGTGAGCCAGAAAGAATACAACTATTTATTGAAAATAAAAAGACAAACTAATTTAGCGTGCCATTTTATACACTGAAAAAAAATGTTAATGCTTCTACCGTTCTTTATGCTTCTTCATGGGTTTCTGCTTTCTTTTTTTTGTATTTTGCGTTTGGCAACAATTTACTTTATCAGTCAAGTAGTGAAACTATTTATTGGCAGGCGCCATTGTCTATAGTTGGTGTGATTGCTCAGTTTTCATCCTAAGGAAGGAAGCTGTTTTACGTTCGAAACAAGTTGGTACATTCAACCAACTGATTACGCTGTTACTTACTACGATGGTTCTTTTTTTTTATTTTGAAAGTATATTCATTTTTATATGTATTAATATATTCAGAAGCCCTGTTTTACCATCAAAATCGGTCAGTGCATTCAACGAACTGATTACGCTGTTACTTACGATGGTTCTAATTTTTAATTTCAGAAGTATATTCATTTTTATATGTATTAATATATGCAGAAGTTTTTTTTTCCTCATTTCTACAAAAACTACCTCATATTCTATATTCAAGTTGATAGTTATAGTATTTTAGAAGACGAAGTGACTGAGTGGAACAAGCGGAATTGATTGTATTTTCGTTGGGGTGGTTCGCGACCCCCCTTTGAGAATAAAAAAAAAAAGAAACAGATTGAATTGCAAGAAGAATGGGCTCTAAACGAGGGCGTTTCGACACAAAATGACATCAAAATTGTCCCCACGGCACTGCTCCACACTCTGTCTCCTGTTGAGTACGGACAAGTGGGCACTGACTCCTCCTGCTCCGTGTTTGGAGGAAGGGTGAATTTTTTTCTTTTATTATGAGAGGAATTAGATCGCAATTTCTGTGAGTTTCGTGTTTTGTGAAACAGTTTAAGATTGGATTTCTCAGAATGGACTTCTCAGGATGCAATGGGGTTTTGCGTTGGGAAGTGGAAGTTAAGAGAAAAAGAGCAATTGATGATATGCAGAAAAAGTAAAAATGGGAAGTGGGAAGTGGAAGTTAAAAGAAAAAGAGCAATTAACGATATGCAGAAAAAGTAAAAAAGAGCAATGCCCTTTACTTTTTCTGCAATGCGTAATGCACGTAAAGAGAATTTTGTGTGTAAATTTGTGCATATAAAGAGAATAATGTAATCTCCCAAAAGTACCTCTTCATGGTAAATAAGAAAAAAAAAACCTCGCAAAGTACAAAAACAAAGGCCTCCTTCCAAAACAGCTATGAAATATCAAAATTGTATGTGCCAAAATTCCATACTTTACTTTCAGGTTTAGGTACACTGTCGAGGACTCAAAATTCTCTACGTATTCACCCGCTTTAGTCGTAGTCATTTTTTAAAATGACTATGTATAGATCGCGGATACATACATTGCATACACACCCACACACCCACACATAGACGTCACACTAAAAATGATTTTGATGGGTTCGAAAGTGCTCGAAACGTGTAGATCCCTCGAAAACTCGAGTTCCGATTTTCAACACGATATCAATATTTTCCCCATACATTACCTTGTATTACAAGGAAAGTAATAACAGTTTTGGAAAATAGTGGAAAATTGGACACATTTTTTTATTTTTAATAATTTAAACAGTTTGCGAGCTAAAGATTTATTCTAATTAGTAATCCAACTGATATTACGGGATGTAAATCCAATCAATCGCTAAATAAAAGAAGCGGCTATTAAAATGCTGAAAATTACCGGTGATTTAAAATGACAAACGAGAAATTCCAGGTCTTTTTGTTTTCCAAGATAGCGGCGGGTATGTCTGCTTGTGCGTAATATTTTCAGCTTATTGTTATTATTTTTTATTTTTGTCATACTTTTACATACATGAAAAAAATTATGTGGGCAGCTCGTGATTTTCCCTACAGAATTAAATGACACTTCTCTGTATTTCTTTCATAATTTATTAACTTGGTTATTTAATTAGTATCCGTATTACATTAAATAATACGGATACTAATTTGAAATTGCATTGCATTTGTAGGTTTAATTCAATTTTTAGTTGCAATGGGCAACTAGACGGACGTATTTTCAAAAGTAAAGTTTCAAAATTGCGAAAACTAAATATTTAAAGAACGGTCAGTCTTAGAGTAATTTATGTGGCTTTAATCTTTTTGTCGTAAAACAAACATTTAATTTATACAAAACAACATTTACGCAAAACTCGTAAATTCATTGCAAATTCGAATTCAAGATACATATCCATTACATTCCCTATATACCTATACTATATATTGTAGATAAAATCAAAATCTGATGTGGGCAACAGACTAGTTTCTCTTCCGATTCGAATTCTTTTTCTCTTTCATAACCCATGAAATTAAGTGTTTAATTGCAAAAAATCAATCGGATACTTATTTGACATTATATCCAATGTGCAGGTCTATCATATCTTTTCAATGTGACAACTTTGCGCATTTTAAGACGTAGCCGGCTAAAAAAAAATCTCGAGAATGGTTATTCTTAGAATAATGAGGGTGATTTTTTACGCTTCGGCGTCAAAAATTACATATAAAATAGGCATTAAATTAATATATTTCAGCATATTTAATCCAATTTTTCAAGATTTGTAAAGAAAAAAATTTGATGTGGACAACACATGGCTCTCCTTATATAATGCAATGAATTTACTATTTTATCAATAAAAAAAAATAGGTTTTTCTTATAGTAGCTATTTATATTCTTTCCAAGAAATTGAATTTTCGTCAATTAGTCGTCATTTTCACTGATTTAGTGTCATTTTTATCCATTTGGCGAGATTTCCATTAATTTGGCAACATTTCAAAAAGTCGCCAAGTTGGCGACATTCCGCCAAAATTGGCGCCAAAATCTCGCCAAGCGTTATAAAAGGAGAAATAAGTTATTCTTATAGCAGATAAATAACTATTAGCGTTCAAATACAAAAGTATTACTCAAAGTATCTTTTCTCATGAATGGAACGAGCTAGATCCACGAGAATGATGTCACCCAATTTATCGCATGATGTTACACATGAAAAGTGAACATGTTTCTCAACAGTTAATATATATATATTTTTAAATTTATGGGATTTTTTGATAAATTTATTTGAAAAATGTGCAATATCACGAGAACGGTTCATGCTAGCGTTCGGAAGTTTATGTCAATCGTTTTCTAAGGAAGAATCACATTAGAAATGTCTATTTGTGTAACTTTATTAAAAGTTTTGATTTCTTGATGATTTTTTCAAAATTACACTCGACAATTTAGGGGGGTGCTGAACATTCGATTGCGTCTGAAAACAATAGGCTTCTAGTATTCTCACGGATTATAATTTTTGTACCAAATTTTGTTCGAATCGGTCCGTTCGTTCGTCAGTTATCGTCTCCACAGACTCACTGACACACACACACACACACAGACATCACCTCAAAAATGTTTGATTCGTGATCAGGGATGCTTGAAACGTGCTCTCCCGTCGAAAACTCCAATTCGAATTTTCGACCCCGTCACAATACTTTCCTTATACATTATGTATAAAAGGAAAGTAAAAATGTATTTTGAAAGAGAAAAATGGCCGGTTCTACTTTCCGAATTGTACCAAAATATAATTTGCTTAGGACATCCCCAAGTGAATTAAAAATCAAATGTTCAATTTCGTATCATAGGTTTTGAGTTTGAGTAGATACATTACACAGACGCGCAGACATACACACAGACAGACATTCGTGCATACAGACGTCACGCCTAAACTAATTGATCCGTGTTCTTGAGTGTTCGAAATACGTGCAGATCTGCCAAAAACTCGAGTTCCATTTCTTTAAGTTATTCCAATACTGTATATATACATTCATGTAGTTTAAGAGAAGTAAAAATATAACAAAAGCTTAGCATGAACGTTTCTTCTTAGCATTGCCTGTATAAAACACTAATGTTTTTTTCGCAGCTCAATTTTTCTATCTTTTCCGCCACGAAAACTTTCTTTCACGCTCAAGGGACATCGGGGTGGGACAGAGGCCGAAGACACTGATTGACGCAAGCGGAATTGATTGCATTCTCCAGGGGTGTGATTGTGTTAAGCGATCGCGTCTCACCTCCCCCGAAAAAGAAAAAAAAAGAGCAGATTGAATTGCCAGAATGGACTTCAAACGAGGGCTTTTCGACGCAAAATTACATCACAACCGCACCCAGGACCCACGCTCCTCCTACTCCTGTTGAACACGGAGAAGGGGAATATTCCACCTCTTGCTCCCGAGGAAGTTGAAGTGGTTTTATTAAGAGAAACATTAGATTTCAATTTAGAATATCCGGAGAAACAGTTTGAGAATGACCTATTTATGGAAAAATGTAAAGGGTATGTTCGACATTGGAAAATGAAAATTAAGAGTGAACTAATGCAGTTATCACTGGGTTTTTGCCTGTTATATATGTCTTATTTAAGGCATATTATCGTAAATAAAAATGTACCAGTATCTAATACCAGTGGCGTATGGCTTTTCCTGAAGACTCACATACATTTTCCCCACTGTATCCACTAATGCATTAATAAGTTTTATAGCATAAAATGTATAATTATTTGAAATAAATTTGTTCGCCTAAATCTGCAATTATGAAACAAGTGCATTCTCCATTTGTCGACTTTGCACATTTTAAAATGTCCCAAAGGTGTTAAAGTAAGAACACCGTCAATTATGTCCAGAATGATTTATAATTGAATATATATATATATATATATATATATATATATATATATATATATATATATATATATATATATATATATATATATATACAGGGTCTTTATAATTAAAGTCTCACTTTGAAATGACCATAAAAGGAAAACTACTGGACAGAATGCTATCAAACTTGGTAATAGTTTACATGAGGTCATGGGATTTTTTTTCCGCAAAAAAAAAAGTTCAAAAACTCACCGCCAGCGGGGATGGCGCTGTATGCAATATTGTTAAACGAAATAAGACATGAAAACATAGGTTTAAAATGTTTTGAATCGTTTCTAAAACGCAACTGTTTGTGGGGTTATGAAAAATCGCAATGGCTTGTAAATGGCTTACAGCAGAAAATTAGAATTAATCAAATGCGCTTTACACGTCATTTGATTTTGCAGCTATAAAATTGAGGCTGCTCGTCAGAGCTCTCATTTCTACGGTCGACGATGTCTGTAACCATGCAAGACCGTGCTTTTCTCGTTAAGTGTTATTATGAATGCGATAGCAATGAACGGCGTGCTTTGTAAAAGTATCGTACCGTTAGACGAATACGCTGAGGGCCAATGACACCACAGGTTTTGAGGAAAATGATGGCAAAGTTTGAATCCACAGGTCTGTTATCTGTTGCACCTGGCCGAGGAAATAAGCCTGTTTCTGTGGAAACCGAGGAGGCTGTTGCATTAGGAGTAGAGGAAACAACAATGGAAAGCAGACACCGGACATGCAGCGTAAGTGCTGTTGCACGTCGAATAGACTTACCATTGAGTACTGTGTACAAAATCGTTCGTAAAGTGCTGCTGTACTACACATACAAAATCAAGCTTGTTCAACAACTTGAACCTGACGATCCTGCTGTAAGAGAATCTTTCGCTTTGCAATTCCTTGCACGGATGGAGGTGGACGAACATTGGCCATGGAACATTTTGTGGACAGATGAGGCCCATTTTTACCTAAATGGGGATGTCAATACCCATAACTGCAGGATTTAGGCCAAAAAAATCCCTCATGTTATCCACCCAGTTCCATTGTATTCTCCTAAAGTCACTGTTTGTTTGGTGTGGTATGACAGCTAGTGTCATAATTGGACCATTTTTCTTTGAAGAGCAATCGACAGCTGGGCCCGTGACTAGCACTGTGACTGCTGCTCGCTTAGAGTCGATGTTAAGACGTTTCGTGATACCTGAACTTCAGCAACGTGGCATTTTAGATACCACGGTTTTTTTGCAGGAGGGGCTCCACCTCACATTGGTACATGTGTCAAACAGTTACTTAAGCAACATTTCACGGATGACCGGATTGTAAGCCGACACTTCCCCATTTCTTGGCCATCCCGGTCACCAGACTTCTACCCCTGTGACTTCTGGCTATGGGGTTACCCCAAAGCCACTGTTTATGGTGATAACATAAACAACTTGGCGGAATTGAAAAATGCGATACACCGACATGCCCGTAATATTCCTCCTGATACGCTAAGAGCTACTGTTGAGAACGCAGTAATGCGATTTAACTGGATGTTAGAAAATTGTGGAAGCCACATTGAACATGATTTATAACACGTTTTAGAAACGATTAAAAACTTTTTAAACCGATGTCATCATGTTTTATTTCGTTTAACAATATTGCAAACAGCGCCATTTCCCGCTGGCGGTGAGTTGTTGAACTTATTTTTTGTTTTTGCAGAAAATAAAATCCCATGACCTCATGTAAATTATAACCAAGTTTGATAGCATTCTGTCGAGTAGTTTTCCTTTTATGGTCATTTCAAAGTGGAACTTTAATTATAAAGACCCTGTATATATATATATATATATATATATATATATATAATACTTTTCAAGAGATAGAACGTATCAACAACGAATCATTCCTGAAGTTCTGTCCCAGTAGGTGATTGCCGCAGGTGCTTCTTCAATAAAAAAGTTTTTTGGAAAAAACAGTTTCCAGTGAATAACGTAAAACGAATCTTTTTGCTACCACACTGGGAACGTGAGAGAAGGAAAGTGATGGGAAAGAAAATGAAGGAAATTGGTAGGGAAAGCAAAAGTAGGAAAGTGTCAAGTACGGAAACAAGATTCGGGAAGTAGAAAACAGAGACGTAAAAGAAGGAAAATGGCAAGAGCGGTAGAAAGAGAAGGAAAATAGAAAGTAAAGAAGCAAAAGAAGGAAAATGGAAAGTAAGAAAGCAAAGAGAAGGAACCTTGACCTCGAATTAATAAATATATTAAGGGAAATATAAATTGAGTTTCACATTCGAAAACATATTGTCTTGAGATCAGTCATGCAGTCAATAGATTAAAAGTTCCAAACATCTTCCGAGTAAGGTATTATAACTTATTTAAGATGGAGTTGAATAAACAAAAAAATTCTACAAAATACTTTTTAAAGTGATATGAGAAATCTAAAATCCTACCTTTAGCTTAGAGGCAAGGGCGATCTTGTCAATCCTCTCGACGCGGACCCCTGTTCCCGGGGTTCTTTGCCCTATTTCTTGGGGGAATTCCGCAAATCCTCCAAGGGGGTGGCGGTCCGCTTTGTGGGTCACGACACTGCCGTAGTGGTACTGGCCATGCGGCTGCGTGGCACGGAAAGGCACTCGACCTATACCCGTGCTGTCACTCCAATGAGTCCGGTACCTGCAAATGAAAGTTCAGAAAATAGATTAAATGTCTAATACATTTCAATATGCGGAATGTAGACAATATGGTTTGTTTTCTGTTTCACTCCCAACAAACCGAAACTTGTTCTTTCGAAATGTAAGAATTAAAAGTGATAATTTTCTTATTTTTGAGGTATGAATATTTCAAACTTTTGGAATACAGTCAGTGTTAATCTTTGTTAAAGCAGCTTAAAATATATGACACTGGAAGGATATGGCTTTTTCTCAACATTTCGTTTCCTACTTGTATTTTGGTTTTAAGTAAAGGCGAGATGTCCCATAAGTAATTGAAAGGCATCGTAGGTATTCAATATAAAACACTTATTTAATATAACACCATATAGAATGAGAAATAGATCACGTGATTGTTTGTCTTTTCAGCACTAAACAAGTACACTGCTGTCGACACAGATCCAACATAACAGCGCCATTTCTAGAGAGCCACACACTTACTACTATTCTTGATCAAGACTAACACACATTTTCCCGTCCGGCCGTCCAAATAGCTGCTCTTAGTCCTCTGGACGAGTCGGACGGCTGGGTCTTCAACACATTTTCCCGTAGCCTATTGGTATACAATATGATTTTAATTTCTCGTATTTTAAAATAGAATAGTGGATTGCTGACAGTCTCCTAGAATACCAGTCCCCATTAGGGCTATTATCCTTATTTTTAGATGTACAGCGATTTAAGTAACATCCAACAGTATTAGAAATACACATAATATCAAAATTTCAAAATTGCACATCATTAACAATAACATTTTCTTCATAACTTCTTACAATTTTCTCTTCAGTATTTGTATTTTCATAATAATTTCTTACATTTTTTATAACCAGCGTTTACAGTTTTATCATTAGTGTATCTAGTTGCTAAAGATGCAAATTCTCTTGCATTTATTTTAACTTTAACATCAATTGTTGTAACAATGTTGTTTAAGTTAGCGTTTGTTTCATTGACTGCTTCCAATATATTTTTCAGTTTTTCTGAAAAATACTAAGGAACAGATTTTACTCTCAACAGTAACGAAAATGCACGGTGAAAATCTCAATGTGTATTTATAGTTAAAACTAGTATTTCAGTCTGCCAAAAACAAAGGAATTAACACTTTTAAAAATAATTAACACTTTCAAATCTGCAACGTCTTACTTTCTCATACTGTGTAAAATAATAAAGTTTTTTTTTTACGACAATTTTCAAGTTCGAGATTTTATAGAGAATTCGAGATTTTTATTGGAGTCAATATATATTTTGAGACCTTCTGAATACGTATTGACTATTCTTAGAGTGGTGTCTGTCCATTTGTATGTCTGTGGTCGATTTCTTGTGTACACAATACCGGTAACAAATATTAATGGATATTCATGAAACTTTATATCCGGCTTTGATATTAAAAAAATCTAGAATTAGATAGAATATTTTTAAATTGGAGCGAAAACTATTAATTTTTTGTAACATGGCGGCATAGGGCACAATTTGACATTATCATACATAAAAGAAGTTATTTATGGCTCAATGATCACAAGACTTAATACATATTTTTGTTCATGACGTCATTAGTTCCCCTCGGGGGAAAGTTACCCTCCAGGGGTACATTGTCAAATATGATATCAATCGAAAGATTTTTATCAAGCTTTTTAAAGTGAAGGGTGCCACGTTATAATTATAATCGTTTGCCCAGCAGTACTGGTTTTTCAAAATTTTTCATGTAAAATTTGGAAAAAAAGTTACTAGAAAATGGATTCTGGTATGAGAACGTCGAGTTGAGCCACACACCGGTTAATTTTTGAATATATTTTATTTTGTTAAATAACATATAGTGAATAGCGTCAAAAATAGTTGTATTAATTGAAGATTGGCCCAATTAAGTTCTACCTCGTAGCCGAGTTTTAGTCTTTCGTGTATTAGGTGGGGGCTTCGAGCAGGGGGCTTCTGTGAGATTTCATACCTCCCCAACATTTTGTCTACACTTGGAGAAAATTTGAAAATTCCACTAGGTTATGTTCTATCCGATGATCATTTTATGAATGTGCAAAAATTCATCTTTCTATGTCGCCAGGGGGGGCCTTCTGAAGGGTCTGTAAATTTGTTTCAAAAAGTCCCAATTTCTCCGTCCCTGGGAGATGGGGTGGGATCGAAAATCTGACGCTGTTAAGTTCTATCCGATTGTCGATATTATAAATGTGCCAAAATTCAGCCTACTTAGGTCACCAAGGGGCTCCTGTTGGGTGTGGAAAGACAGAAACAGTTTAAACAAGTTAAACAATTATATAGTGATATGACTTGTATCATAATCTACTTGTTGCCAAGCCTCTTTAAGATCAAATATTGCAAAAGTTTTTCCATTTGCTAATTTAACAAACATATTTTTGTTTCGGGAAACAGGTAGTTGTCAGTATTCGATAGTAGAATTAACTGTAGTTCTATAATCACCATAAATTCGAACAGCCATGACTTTTAGACACTACTACTGTTGAAGAAGCCTAATTAAAATGTCTAATAGGTTTTTAAATAACTCATTCATTTTATTCATCAAGCTCTTCGTCTATAGTAATTTAAGTTTTTTCACAAGAATAGGACGAATATTAAGAAAAATAGCTTTAACCTTTTGTTTTAGTGCGATTTTAACATAAAGACTTTTAAAACAAACTACCAATCCCAAATTTGTAGAAAACATTTGACCAACACCTAACCAAATAATCTTTAGATGCACAATCAATTTTGTTTTTAGAAATCGAAAATAATTTAAATTTACCTAATCAAGATTTTCCTATCAAACCGGGGCGATTTTTTTTAATTATTAACTAAGTTAAAAATTGAAAACAATTATCATTGATAGTTATATTTACATTAATTTTTATTAGAACATTTGAACTCACTTTTTACATACACAATTTTACATTTACTTAAACAATACCTTACCTCCAAAAATATTGTAACCTCAGTGAATTTACTAATTATTATCGAATGTTCAACACCGGAATTAATACCCATTTGTAAATTTTCGTCATTAATCACCACATTCTTTGTTCGCAAATCAACTTTGTTATTTTAGAGATATGGTTTAGGCATTAATCTTTTTCAGCATCTGTCGGGGAATGTTTTCCTTTCAAAAGTTTTTTTATTATTTTGTTATCTAATTATAATTTTAATTATACTTTCCTTTCATATTTCAATTAACATTTTAATATTTTAAATTCTTTAATCTCTTAATTATTTATTTGCCAAGATATAATTATTTGCTTAATTATCAAATGCACGATTATTTCCCTTAAAATTCAACTTTATTATCTTGTATCTTATGATAATAAACAAGGAATCAAATCACCTACCTTTGATTCTGTAAGAATTCACAGTAAAACAATACCTGAATGAATAGTAACTGAATACAACAATGAATCTTAATAGAGCAATGTGTCAAAATATTTTAATTACTAGAGAATGTACTCAGGGTTGACGAGGATTTAAAGCAGGGATTAATTATCTTAATTCGTTTATATTTAAAAATATGAAGCCACCTGCTGCTGAACCTGACCCCACCCCCCGCTACGCAGGCGTAATATACCCCTAAATAAGCGCCTAAACATGCCCTCGCATGCTAATACGACTGCATAGAAAAGTACTTCAATTTCACATAATAATTGAACAATAAGTTTTTTTTTGGCAATTTCGAATCTCGAAATATTATATTGATTTCAGAACTCCTTACATCGATAAAAACAACTTAAAAATAAAACAAAGTATTCTATATTTCAACCAGAAATAAAGGAACAATTTTCAAATACAACTTTACAAACGTTTTTGTTCTTTATAACTAGAGAGATTTAAATGTAAACCTTCTGCACTTACAGTGAATACTCGAAAAGCAACAAACGTTTAATACTTCCGTATAAACAAAAATAAGAACAATATAACTTGCAATACTTCCTTAAGAAAACAGGCGTATGTCCTTCCTCAGGCCAAAAGAAAGAAAATTATGTGCTCTTAACAACCGCTGAAAACGAACTGTGACAAAGTAGGTAAAGAAAAATTCAAATAGAGCTAGAACACTTAAATAAAAATTTTGTTAGCCGGAGATATCAGCCATTGAACAAACAACCATAAATATGTCAGCACGAGCCGATCAACAGTCAACCCCACCCCCTTACCCTCGCACGAGAAGGCGAGGGAAGCTGGTTCTAAAATCTTAAGAAGGAATTCTTAAGCATTGAAGACATTTGAAATAAACAGAAAAAAAATATGAACTTTTAAATTATTGGTAAAAAAATAAATAAATGAATTTAGAGAGAGGACAAAGATAGACAAACCCTTCTAAAGGAAGAAAAATAAAAAAAAACTACAGTGAAATAAGGCAGTAATTAAGAATAATAAATATAACAAAAGGACGTCATCTGCGTCAAAAGTTAATTTCATGAACCAAACCACCATAAAAGTAACAGTGCTTGAGACTAGATAAAAAAGCACACAGAGAAAAGAAGAACCGGTTTCAGAAGTTAATTTCATCAACTAAAAATAAGCTAATTTCTTCAACTAAAAGTAAGTTTATTTCTTCAACTAAAAATGAACTAATTTCACCAACTAAATGAAAGTATCAATCGATTAGTCTGGTTAAAAATATTAGTGAATGAAACTGGAATTCAGAGGGACATAACAAAATATGAAAGAAAAACAACCAGTTTCGGATGCTATATTATGAACTAACATTTGGAGGCCTGCAATAGTGATTTCATCAACTGCATTCAAATAACCAACAAATAGACTGCTTTAAAATTACCAGTGCATGATACTGAAACAAAGAATTTGAACAAAAATTAGTGAAGTAAGGAACTAGATTTTCTGCAAAGAGCTTTTATTTACTGCAACATTTATAATCTTGTTCATGAAAAATCAGCAGTTTTCCAGTAGCTTGGAAAAATGTTATCCATACAAATTCATGACTTCAAATATTACCTCATGTAGCTTTCTAAGCAATTTTTTTATTTCAATTATTCAGTTAGTTCCTGTTTAATTCAATCCAATCTCATTCAATAGTGGTTGTTTGTGTTTATTTATTACTGGAAATTAGTTAATAATGTTAACTTATATAGTTTCCATAACTTATATACATTCCTTAATTTTTGTTCCTATTCTTTATTCTAGTATTATGCACTGGTACTTTTAAAGGTGTTTGTAAATTGGTTATTTGAATACACAGTTGATGAAGTCATTATTGCAGCACCCTAAAACCGTTTGTTCCTCCTCTCTAACTTTGTACTTGTTACTTTCTCATACTGTAGAATCTACTGAGAAAGCATAGTTTTCACGAAAAATTTCGACTTCAAGATTCTGAAACCAATACTATATTTTTTAGGAACTCCAAAATACGTTTTCACTATTTTTAGAGTAATGTTCGTCTGTCGGTCTGTCTGTGATCGATTTCGTGTATACAACGTTATAATATCGTGTTTATAATGGTCTTGTGATAATTTTGATTTTCACTCCGAAAGTCGGCAACAGTCGGTTCTGGCGTCTAGGAGTGCAATGTCGCGGCATCAAGGACGTGCACGTTGTTAACTGGGGTGTAAGGTCACAACCCCTTACCGTCATTATGCACCTTACACTGCCTTCTTTCTCTTAATTCTTTTATATCCTTCATATTTTGTATATTATATTTTGTAATTAGCGTTTATTGCTGCATTGCTCATAAATACTAAAATACTTTCTTAAGATTCAATTTAACATTTTTTTATCTTTCAATCATATATATATATATATATATATATATATATATATATATATATATATATATATATATATATATATATATATATATATATATATATATATATATACTAGCGGCATACCCGTTCTTCGTACGGAGTATATTATAAAAGAACTTATAATTCGCAATCATGTGCAAATTCTGTTAAAATATTTAATTTATTGCTTCTAAAGAGAAGTTTAAGAATATCTGTTCTCACTATGCAAAATTATCTTCACGGGCAGATCTTAAGAATAAAACATCCTGGCCCCTTTTGTAAGCAAATTTAAAAACAAAAAGGAATTGAATCAATATATGCAACCTCGCACTACTTATATTGTTGCAGATTAGAAAATATGCCAGTATGTTAGTAGAAGATTACCCGTATTACAGTATGGGTCTCAAAAATATTTGCCAAAATAAAACAGATCACGTAATAAATTGAAAATATCAAAAATCTCCGTACCCTTTATACCACAAGGTTGTAATTGATTCCAATATATGCCAATATATATCAAAACATATGCCAATATACCAGTACTACTTATCTTCTCGTAGATTAGAAGATATACCCGTGTATTTGTAGAAGATTACTCGTACAACATACAATATATGAGTTTAAACAGTTTTTATCGTAACAAAACAATTGCATAATAACTTGAAAATATCAATAATCCCTGAATCAATAATCCCCGAAAATATCAATAATAATAACGTTTAAACCTGAAGACCGTAATTGATATTATCCAGTCAAAAATGCTATAAGAAAAATCAAATCGTTTTTTTCTAAAATATATTTTTATATCCATTTATTTATTATTGAAATCGAAAAAAATAATAATTAAAATGAACAGACAGATTTAATTTAATTGCGTTTCTGAGCAACATGATATAAGATAGAATCTTTCTAATAAGCTGCGAAATTAAATAACCATTTTAATTTCTTTATACTTTTCATTGTTCAGTAAAAGCTTGTGAAATATAAACCATGCAGAGAGGTTTCCCATTTAAATCATGTTTCAAACAATTCATGTTTTCAGAAAGTGACTAATTGGCGCCAAAAATATCCCATCAAACTCAGAGATAAAGTTTTAATTCACTTTCAAACGATTTTCAAGCTTTTCGTTTGGATAAACCACGGAGTTAGAGAGTAGAACTCCTAGGAAAAAGTTTCGTTTTTCATTAATATCTCCATAACCCCTCGTCTTAGATACTCGAAACTTGGGCTAAATCTATTGGGGGATATTTCAAGGCTATCCACAAAATTTCATCAAATTTGGTTCAGCAGTTCTTCCACGATGATGAGACAAACAAAAATTTTGTTTTTTACTAATATCCCGAGAACTACTGATCGTAGAAACTCCAAACTTGAGACTAAATTTTAAGTGGGACTATTTCCAGGCTACCCACAAAATTTCATCAAATTTGGTTCAGCCGTTCTCCCGTACCTCGACTTTTATTCCTTAAATATTGATCTTAGACATATATAATGAATTACAAATTTGCATAAGAAGAGATATAGAATTTTATGAAATCGATAAACATTTTCAGGGGATTAAATTTGAAGAAACACAAAATTTAAATTTTTATACGGCCCCGTCCTAAAACATTTCCAATGAGTAAAATGTGCCCCATATACTAATAAGGTGATGTACACAATTTTAGTATTTAATCATATAAAATACCAGAGATATGTTTAAACAAAGTTGGTGAGGTATTAATCATAAATTAAAATGTAAATGTTTACAACAAAACTGCAAATGAAGCAACGTAAAAATCCATCATTGGCAAATAATATCTGCCTCTTATTTTACATTTATTTACAATTTTTCAATAATATGCTTCCCGAAAAATACCTTAAAATTTTACATGATTAATTACAGAATAAAACTTGGAAATGGCACAGTCAAAATGAACATTAAAGCAGCTTAGAAATATATGCATATGCAAATATCTGCCTCTGATCGGTGCATCACACAATCGCAACAAATGCACCATCACATGAGAAAGTTGTTTTTCTCTGCCATTGATCAATCTCCTCGCTTACGTAAGCTCAGCGTGCGCAACCCTGCAGTCTGAGCGACCCTAAAGTATTTCACATTTCTTCTACATTTTGAGAGTGTAGTTAGCCTGTACCGACAGTATGTCGCAATGCAGCAATGAAGAACTTTTTGAAATGCTTATGCTGTACAGTTTATGCAATCGCAATGCTAACGAAACTGCACGGTATCAACGTACTTTTCTCAATTCTCGACATCCTTCTGGGAGATTTATTTCCCGATTGGTGCAACGAGTGCGAGAAAGAGGAAGCGTACATGGTGTAGTTGGACTAGGTAGGTTCAGACTTAACTCAACTGATGTAGAAATCGATATTTTGGCTTACTTTTGCAGTCATCCACATAGTAGTGTTCGTACCGCTGCTTCAGAAATAAACGTACCATGTACAACAGTGTGGAGAATACTGAGACTGAATAAATGGCATCCGTTTAACATTCATGGTGGGCAAAGACAGGAGCCAACAGATTATCAACGTCATCTAGATTTTTGTAATTGGGCTCTAAATCATGAAGCTGCAAACCCCTCTTTCTTGAAGAACTTAATTTGGACTGACGAATGCTGTTTTAAACAAGATGGATGCATAAATCCTCAAAATGAACATTTCTGGTCTGATACAAATCCATTCGTGATACGTGATATGCATCATCAGAAGCAATTTTCTGTGAATGTATGGTGTAGTATTTTCAGAAACCGTTTGCTTGAATCCATACTGTATGATGGTACGTTGACGGTGACAGATATGTTAATGAAATTCTTAATGCAGTTATTCCTGATTTTATGGATGAGCTGCCCCTAACCGTACTTCCACATGCGTGGTTTCAACAGGTCAGATCACCAGCTCACCATACTACAGTTTGAAACACTGTTTAAATAATGAGTTTCCAGACAAGTGGATTGGCTTGCATGGGTCAGTCGAATTTCCCCCTTGATCGCCTGATTTAACTCCTATGAATTTTTAGTTGTGGGGCCGGTTATGCATAACTGTTTATTTGTCACCTCCCTTAAATAAAGCAAAATTGCAACAACGTATTCAAGATGGTTGTCGTGATATCACCGAACAAAAACTTGATCGAGTGCACAGAAGTGTTATCAGGCGAATACAGCATTGAACATTTTTAACAACCTTTGTATTCTTTGTGTAAAGTTATTATTTCTACACAGTGTAGATACTTTTGTACCGATAAATAGCAAAATTATTATTTATTTATGCTATCATTGTTTTCTTTCGTAATTTGTGTATGACCCCTGAAAAGCGAGCTGCCGACATGATTTGTCCCCGCTGAGAACTCATGTCGATGCATCGAAAAGTGGTTTAGGTCAGCATTTTTGTCTCATCATATCTCTGGAACTTTTTATGATAAAATGATGAAATTTTTTACATTACCTTATTAGTGTATGCGGCAAATTTTACTCATTAGAAATGTTTTTGAATTGTTCATTAGAAATGTTTCATAAAATTTTGTGCCTTTTTGTACGCAAATTTGTAATTCATTACATATGTCCAAGATCAATATTTAAGGAATAAAAGCCGAGGTTAATGTTTTTGGGACACCCTATATATATATATATATATATATATATATATATATATATATATAACGTTGCGTTATCATTTGTTTTTCTTACATTTAGTGGTATACCGAGGTATGTCAAATAAACCAACAAACATCTTGAAATGTTTGAATTTAATAGCGAAAATAAAGTGATATCAATGAAGTTATCACTCTCTGAAATCGTTTTATCTACCTAACGATCTAAATCCATAAAATACTTTTGGGAACAAAAGGAAGTTGTTCTAGTCATTGAAAGGTGGGGAGGAGAAATTCTAGTTTAAAGTTATTTTCTGCTTGGATGTACGACGGATGCAAGGGATGTTTGTGAAAGTGCCTTAAAATTAATGACGTGCATCTAATTCAAAAGATAAGAAGTTGCTAAGTCTATAAAAATTCAAGAAACATCCTTAATATTATAGGAGGTTTCCAAAATACTCTTTTACAAAATCTTAAGAAACGAAATTAGGTAACAACTTACTACTAATCTAGTTGTCTTCTAATCTATTTTGGGGTGTGTTGCTATAAGTGCTATGAGTCGAATGACCCGAAATTCTTAGAATACGATCTAAAAATATCTGGAGTGTGAAACTTCTTCATGCATTGATACTCAAATTTAGTTAAATTGCCTCGTGTAATCACCTAAGGAAGTTCCACATAAAAAAAATATTTCTTTTAGATTTTAATCTCAAGTTATTCTTTTATAAATCTCCTTTCAAAATTAAGTTATATATATATATATATATATAGGGCATGTAGTCATTATCAGATTGGATTTGCATATTCGAAATGGATATAAGTAACGTTATGAGGATTATAATATTTTTACTACCATTTTACTCCATGCAGTTGGTATTCGAATCCTGCAATCCATTTACTGTGATGTTTTTCGCGTGTCTGAATTTGGTACTCAGGTGCAGTACTTTCTATTGTCCCTAAATTCGTGCATCAAGCCTTACATTGCTTATTATATTGCTTCAGATAAAAAATAGTGAAATATCAGAAGTGCACTTCATTCAACTTTGAAACAATTTGGGTAAGGTGTCTGCTGTATGTCTGATATTGATTCCCCGCCCAACTGTAACTAATCAGCCAATCAACGTCTATAAGTTCAACTCAAGTTTAGAGATGAATTATCAATATATTCATGTTTCATATCTGCATTTTTCAACCATGGCATGCTGTGTTTTTAATTTCGCAATTAAAATATCTATTAATATTTCTATTTTTTAAAAATGCATATTCAATTCTACAGCCTATTAAATTGCACTGGTTAGCTATCATTCAAAACCATTAGTTAACTACTATTTAATGCCATTAGTAAACTACTATTCAATACCATTAGTGTCATCTCAGGTTTCACGAACATAATCCTAGGATGTATATAAAGTGTTCTAAATTAAATCTCAATTTTGAGAAATCTACACAGAAAACCAAGGGACGAAATTCTCTCAAACTTGCTTACACTAATTAGATTAAAGAGAAGATATTTTGACAATAATAAAATCTGGTGTTGGCAGCATATAACTTTCCCGACAGTCACACATAACTTTTTCTCCACATATACCGTAACGCAAGTTTTATGGCATAAAATAAATTTCGCACACAATGGACATTTGTTTGAAATTATACCTAATGTTTAGTTATAAAATGATCTGCTTTTTTATTTAGCGGCAGTAATGCATTTTAAAAAGCTACTTTCAGTTGGAAAGGGTATGTTAAAGTCTTTTTTTAAAATTGCCTATTCTAAAAACTGAAATATCTGAGCATATTTTGGGGGTTTTGAGGGATACATACATTGCACCACATAGACAGAAAGACATATAGAAACACACACATGCGACACGGTTAAGTACACTGAGTGGCTAAAAAACGCGCAGTGTGAATTGCAATATGCAAATATTGAGGAGGGAAGGCGTTGTGTATCATTTTGGAAATTTTTCGTAATTCTGTGGGCAATACAACCTTTAAATATTACGGGATCAGCGTAAAACTGATCAGTTAGTTCACAGCTATCATGGCTTAAGACTTTATGTGCGGTCACGGAAAATGTATTACACAGTTCAAAAATGGTCAAATTATCTGCCTGTGTCAACGGCAGTAGTCGTTGCAGGAGATTGCTAAAATCACTGGAACCGGATTATGAACGGTCCGGCGCACTATTAAATCTTGGAAAAATGGCGATGAACCATAAACTTCGTGGAAAATATCTTTTCGGAAAATAGTATTGAATAATCGTGACCGAAGATCATTAAAACGTTGAGTGAAATCGAATCTAAAAAACTCAACTTTAGAACTCGCAACAATAGTGGAAGCAAGACCCTTTCCACTAAGTACAATGAGGCGAAAATTCAAAGTACTGGGAAAACAGCTATGATGCATAAAGGAAACTACTGGTTACTGAGAGTAATCGCGAAAAAGACTCCAATTAGCAAAAAAACATAAATATTGGACTGTTGAGTGATGGGGGAAAATCATGTGGTCCGAATATGTCCAGATTTACTCTCTTTCAAAATGATGGATGCATCAGGGTTAGAAGAGAACCGCATGAAGAATCGGATCCTTCCTATATTTTACCCACTCTACTGGCCTCAGGAGGAACTTTTATGATCTGGTGTTGCTTTTGTGTGGATGGTCTAGACGCAGCAACAAAATGAAGTCCGCTGAATATCAAAGTATACTGCATGACTAGCTTATTCCACCAATGGCATTTTTCTTCCCTGAAAGCAATGGCATATTCCAGGATGACAACACCACGATTCATCGCTCTAAAATTGTAAATGATTGGTTCGAGAAGCAGGAGGTCGCATTTTCACACTTGAATTGGTCACCTGATCTCAACCTCATTGGAAATATGTGGGATGTACTGGAGAAGCATCTAACGAGTCATTCCACTCTTTCTTCATCAAGCAAGGATCTTGGGGAAAATGTTACTGAAAATCTGGCCACAAATAAGTATTGAGACATTGCATAAACTCATAGACACAGTTCCACGACGCATGCTTGCTGTAATTTGTGTTAAAGGTGGTCCAACAAAATATTAACATGCACGACTTTTCTTTTGGCTCCAGTAGTTTACTTCCCTCGTATTCTGGATTGCCCAAGACTTATAGAACCGTCATTCTCCAATTTAATACCCTTTGTCTATATATTACAATGCATTGAAGATAAAGCAAAAGTTAATGTGATAGTATATGATTGTAAAATAAGTCAATAATATATATGGAGTAATTCAATACACTACATTATTTTGCGAAATAAGTAGAATTATCATTACCAATGTTCTCTTTTATCGAATCTAATTCATTTCCAAATCGAATAGCATCTGGTTAAACTTAATGTAATTTTTTCTCGTTCACAGCGTGTTCCACTACCATTTTGAAAGAGTTTTTTTTTTATTGGCAATGTCTTTCCCCCATATCTGTTTAGTGCAACGTTTAAGAGTATTTAGCCCAATGATACTCTTTACAAATTTAACTGAATAGGGATAATTTAATTTGAAACACCCTTCGCTTACAAAAATAGATACATGCATATGTTCACCTCGTTTGATAGGAAGATTTCATGACTTACCTACTGAGACCGAATTCTGGAGGTCTTCGAGATCTTGCTCTATAACGGGCCCTTTCCTCCGGAGTATGCACTACAGTACCATATACTCCTAAAGATTCCTCTGGAAGTGAACTGTCCGAGAATCTTCCGGGCACACGCCTAGGTCCTGAGCCCAGAAGTTTAGCTGTGTTACTCGGGTAATCATCAAACTCGTGAAACCCGGGAGAGTCGCCAGCACCACCAAGTATTCTGTTGGGACTATACTGTTGACCATCTGTGATGATTTCACCGAACTGTCCTTTTGGCGTCTGGACTAAGTCCGTATGGAAGACTGCGTGATCTTTGTTAGAAGACGGGGAGATATACGGGTTGGGCTCTGGGTATTTGGAGAGCCGCCGCCTACCTCCACCATACCTGTCCATGGCGCTGGCAGAGAAAGGGTCTTGCATCTTTGGAATTTCATTGGTGAACTCCATTTGCCGCCCCATCCGCCTCATGTGCCGCCACATCGAGCGCAGTTCGGAACAAGTTGGTTCTCGTTCTCCAGAAAGTGCTGATGGGGAGGGGGCAACTTCCATTTGGCGGCGGGAAACTGGCGGCAAGGCAACCGGCAACATAAGGGGGTGCGTTGGTGGTAGCGGGAATGTTGTTGCAGCCCAAGAGCTGGTGGCACAGCAGCAGACGATTAGCCATGTAATGAAGTGGGCAGCTTGCATTTTCTGTTGTTTCAACTGGTTAGAAAGGTTTGGCTAAACCTGGGGAAGAAATAATATTTTAAATACCAAACTAAGAGAATGGAATAAGAAATGTAATGTAAGAGACGATTAATAATGAACAATATAGAATAATTTTTGTAGTCACAGAGGATAAATTAACGGGTGAGAAGTAAAAAATTAACGTTCCAATATCCAGTGTGATATATTTCTAACATTATAATAATATTGCGAGGATAATATTATGATAATTAACAGTATGTATAGAGAAGCAATACAATAGGAGCTTTTCACAAGCAAACCCCAAGAAAATATAATTATGCAGGGAAACTCCTTTTTTCTGGAGATAATAAAGAACAGTTTGAGTATGCCACAAATAAAAAATATATCTCGGAAAATAGATTTAAAATATTATTACGACATATCCTCTGGAATCGTGGGTGTGCGCTCAGGATACAATAATGAGTACAAATATCTTGATAACTAACGCGTTTATTCACAAGCACAGCGTAAACAGGAACAATATACAATAAAACAGCACTTAAATGCTCCACTAATTTCACAGAACAGCCGATACTATTCTCAAAACATTGACGAATATCACAGTTCAATGTAGCTCGTATCACGTCAACTGTTCTCCAACTGAGTGATGACTCATTTCATAGACTCTCTATAACAGCTTCTGGAAATCTCTCATATCTCGTAGAATATAGGATATTTCGTGGTGTTTCTCGAAAAATCGTCAAATTGGTTATAAATCACAAATCTGACAACCCTCCTTCGAACTTAGCATTTGACAATCCTAGATTCACGTCATAAAAAAGATTGACTCTGCTGGTGTTTTCTCCGTCTGATTTTCAAAAGTGATTCCAGTAAGAGCATTTTATATGTTCGTAACAATATTAATACCTAACTCCCTTAGATACTCTACTACTTGCAAAATATTACCAG
Organism: Amaurobius ferox; assembly: GCA_951213105.1. Taxonomy (NCBI): domain Eukaryota; kingdom Metazoa; phylum Arthropoda; class Arachnida; order Araneae; family Amaurobiidae; genus Amaurobius; species Amaurobius ferox. The sequence continues at coordinate 34,068,729 of OX578149.1, forward strand.
AATGTTTATATTAGCAATTTCAAATTATATATATTTTCAATGAAAATGTTTTAGATATCCGTTGGTTCTCTTTTTCGCATTAATATGCTTTGTTGAATCGATGATATAGCTCTCAATATTTAACAACTTGAATTTATATTAAAGCTATTTTAATAATTCATGAAAGTTTTCTAATCAAATTTCTTAATAGCAATTTACAAGTATACCTGGCTGCTCGATTCAATGATACAATCTAAAAGCCATCAATAAAACTTTCGCATTGAATTTCTGATTCAATAAAAATTCTTAATGGCATCACTCGGGTGTTCTGCTTCATCCAGTGGAACAAAATCACTCAATCCACTACAGCCACTCCAAGTCATTATGAAACTTGGTTATTGAATCATGAATGCGAGTAAAATAAATTCGACAGCTTCAAAAATATATTTTGATTTAATAATCCAGTTGGAAATATCTCCTGATCATTTTCAAATAATAAGAAGTGTTTCTTATCTAATTATATTACCATTGCCAGATGTTCAAAATCGCTCGCCATTATAATTTTTTTTTTGTTATTGCAGACGATATTTGGTGAAGGAAACTGTTGTTTTCTTATTTGACACTCTTTGAGTTAGAGGGGGAAAATATTTTTAAAGGTTTTACGGAAAAAACTGCGTTTTAGTAGTGAATTCTTATGTCAGTCGGTAAAAATTATAATGCAACTGTTTTTGTTGTAAAATAGCTCAATCAATTGAAATCACATTTCGAACAAACATAAATAGTTACATATGAAGATGAGTTCGCAGTACGCACATGCGTATTAGCTTTCAATATCTCGTAAACTATTTAATTGTTTTACCGCAGTACAGTGCAACAGTAACGTTAATAACATCATTTCAATAAATGCATTCAATTTTTCAGTTAAAGAACTTTTCAATACTATCATTAAAATTCGCTGATAGAAAAGTATATAATGCGTTAAATTATATTTACTGATTTGAATGTTTTTAAATTGCATTACAAAAGGTAGTACTTTTTATATAATTATATTTTTTCAAATGACTTTAAACTAGTAAACCCTTAAGTGTTTTACAACTTAGTTACCGTTTTCTTTACTCCCTATTTTCCTGCAGAAAAAAAAAATTAAGAAAAATTTATTAACAATTTAAAGGCTAAGTTAAATTATTTAAAAATGCAAAAATATAACGACTAATTCAAAATCTATTAGATATAGTTACGTCAATTTTGGATCATTTACTTAGGGTAATGAATCAGAAAGTGTTGTTGAGACCCAGATCGTCCGACCTACCAGAAAGGTGTAAGGTAACTGTATGGACGGCCGGGAAGTGCCACCCAATTTAGACCGGAACCCAGTGAGGGAGGCATCCACAGGGACCGTACCCTCCTTCCCCTACCACCAACCTCTCGGAAGGACTTACGGGCCCACATGTTTAACGTGATCGTACTCCGCATGAACACGGCGGCATTGGCGGAATTTGGCGGAATCAGAAAGTGTGTAAAATTTCCAAAAAACTATGAAAAATCCACAAAATTAGAAAGACGAAGAATATATCCATTATTGATTATTTTATAAGGTACGATAAATCCGAAAGTCGTTTTTAGGAGTCTACAACCACCAATTAGATTACTCATTCAGTGTTATACAGATAATAGGTGAAACATATAAGATACGTTTTAATTAAATTAAGCAACTTACAGTCAAAAGGTATTTAAGAAACATTTTCTTAAAAAAAATTAGGTCTTAAAATATATAAATAGCGAAATATAAATAGAAAAAGCTAATAGAAGAATATAGGTCATGCATTTAATAAATGCCTTTCAAATTATGTGAGTAACAGTTTATGTAGCAAGTTTTCTGAAGAGCTCAGAAAGACTTTTAGAAGTGTTTATGTCACAGAATTTACCAATAATAAACGTCATTTAAGAGGTGAAAATATTCTAATCATCCTTCTTCTGCCACTGACAGAATTAAAATGTGTTCTTGGAGAGAAATTACTTCTTTCGATAATAAACCTCTTCAAGTTTTTAAGTTTAACTGCAAAAGTTTTCAAAATATTCCTCAAGTACCTTAGCCAAGCATACACTACTGCTCACTTCAATAACAAAACCACTTAAAAGACGTCAACACTTTTGCAATAAGGTTCTGATTCAATAAAAATGTTTGAAGGCATTAATCGAGTATTCTTTATCAAATGAAGCAAGTAGTTGCCTGATTAATGTCAGTTCAACCAGTGAAGATATTTGGTTAGTAAATTAGGGATGCCCTTAGTAGACGTTTGGTTTATTAAAAGTGTCTCATATACCATTTTTCTAAATGACAATATTCTGTATTCGTCTTCCAAGATGTAAGAAGCGTTTGATTTATAATTATATTACAACTTATTACTGCAATAATACAATCTATTATTCATGAATGAATCAGCGAAACCGTTTCTTCAAGTTTCTCTCTAAATCGAAAAAAAACCCCTGCAAATATTTGACATAACATTGAGAGTAAACAGTAAAACTTATAGTTCTGAAACTTTACATTTATCAATAATATATATTTTAATATGAACCGTTAAATGTTCAAGACGAGCTTAAAATTGTGCTGTACATCTTAGATAATTAAACATTAATTTCTGGTATCGGAGCTTCTAATTAGCTTTTAGAAATGCCACCTCTACATCCTAGCCATCTCTGACAATATCATATATTGCTAACCCATTTCAAATTTATAATTTTTTCCCTCAGAAATATTCTAAATAATAACTTTTGCCAAGTAAATATGTCCGCTCACTTCAATGGTAGTATGTAGAAACCATAATAGATGCTAATACCTTGTAATGATTCTAAACATTTCGTAATATGTGTTTCCGAATACATACGCCTGCTGAATTCAATTATAGAATTTAAAAGCAATCAAATAAACACTGAAACTTTATGCATAATATAAACATTTCTTAGCATATTTTGTCAAATATATATATATCTCTCATATACCTCCAAAATGATATACCTCCAAACCACCACGAAAATACTAAGATTTTGCTCATAATTCTAACATTTTGTAATAAATTCTAGCACAAAGACACTAGATCTATATTATTTATCGACAAAATCCAAAATACGGTAAAAACATAAATTATTTTTAATGGTTCTAAATCCTTCTTAATTAATTTTGTTGAGCATATGTGTTCCCGTTCCATTTAGTGATACAATTTAAGAACTATCACAAAGGCACTAAAACTTTGTTCCGATTAAATGCGATCCAACAAAATTCTTTAAAAGTATTACTCTAAGCTGCTACTTCTTCAAGTATAACAAAAGAAGACAATGCATTACGGACAATGCATTACTTTTTGTTATTTGGAATTTATAATTCCTCTGTTCTTTTAATGAATATATATAAATTCTAGTGTTTCAAAATTTACTGCTAGTTTTAATAAGTATCCATTTAGTGTATTATTTTAAGCAATATAAATCAAATTATTGTATATAAAGAAAATTATAAAGTAAAAAATAAATTAGTCAGTAGACAAAGTAATATGCGCCCCATATTAGATATTTTTTTTTATCAAATAAATATTTTTATTCAATGATATTTAAGACAACTGCACTATTTCTATACTTCTGTTTTTGCTTCTTAAAATTTAAGCAGTCTAGTAAATAAAAGAAACATATATGGGAATAGCAAAAAATAACTAAGCATACTAAGCATTTTAATAAAACGTGTTACGTGAAAAGTATCAAGCGCAGGAGATATTGCGATTCTTTTGAAGATATTGGAAATGTGTTTTACAGTAATTATGTCACAGCAATTCCAAATTATAAAGTTACTCTAAAAGAGTTGATAATTGAAAATTTTAAAATACACCAACCATCTATGGCGGCACTCCTCCAGTGATTTACATAAAACCTCCAGATCGAGTGATTAGAATAAAACTCTCCACAGCTTCTTGATCTCCAGAGATTCTCTGCTTTAAATGTGGCGCATGCGCAACGCCTCAGCACTGGCTCATAAAAGTCAGCCTCAGAACATTCTCATCGGCGATACGGACATTGGTATTCGGATGATTATGTTGACGCGCGTTATGATGTAGTGCCATGCTATGTAAATGCTTGTAAATGGTATCATAACGCGCTTTAGATTGTCCTGTAAATAAATTATTCATTTTATAATTGTCTCTGTAATGATTAAGATACGACATCGCACCTTCGCCATACATCCATATGTTACGCCACTTATAACCTGTACATAATGCAGACCCTCTTCGATAAAGGTTCCAATTATCCTCATAGACATTGGTAGCGATAAAATTAATACGTGTCCTTGACAAAACCTACCTTCTTCCACGACAAAGCCCTTCATGTTTTTTTCCCTTTATATTTTACCGCAAAAGATTTCTCAGGGCACATGACTGTTCACTTTAAGTATACGCTCTAGAAACCATCAATAAGGCACAGCACTTTCACAATAAGTTTCTGATTCAATAAAAATCCTTAATAGCATCACTCGAGTGGTGCTACTTCATCCAGAGGATCTAGCATGCGATCCATTAGCGCCACTCTAACTGAACAAGATTCTTGGTTATTGAATCAGGCGTGTTCTTAGCAGAAATTCTCGTCTGATTCAAAAATTTAATTAATTTTCTTATTCTTATCTTGCCATAATTTTTGTTCTTTCTCAGACAATTATAAGTTTCTCTTATCTAATCGAATTTACTACGGTGAGATATTCCGAGAATATATTTAGACTCAGTTTCTCAGTTTTGTTTTTCAAATTGGAATGAATATACCTAAACTCGTTTTCTCTGAATGGTGGAAATATCTGAGGGGTAGTACATATTGTTTCGATTTTAATTGTTCAAGATCTCTGTTCCACCGCAAGAGGTAAACTTTAATTAATATTGTTTCGGCGTATCACCTAATATTTTTATTAAAAAGCACAAATACGCATAAATAGGAACAATATACTGCGTATACTATCTTGCAAGATCACAAAATAACTTACGACGACTATAAGACGATTATGTCCTTAAAACTCTGACGTATTTTGCAATTCACTTTTACCATATTACGTCAACTCAACTAACTGAATGATGATTATATTATTATTGTTGAAATATTTCGAGAAATCGACGTAACTGTTGAAATTCTTATCCAAACTACAAAGGTTCTAAAAGTTTCCAGATGTCGCCAAGTGACTGATCTTAGTCACCAAAGGTCATGCGGATCGGACCACAAAATAATAACAGCGGTTGCCTGTAAATATCCATTTACCTCGAAGACCAACAATTAGACATGAAGACATTTTAAGGAATTGGTAACATTATTTCCCATCTCATGTTTTCAGTATATATAAGAAAAGTCAATATATCCATCTGCCTGTCACGCTTGGAAATAAACTTGGCGAATTGCTACAAATTTGGCGCAATATCATTAACTCGGTGATTTAGGGGGAAATGCTACTGTTGGAGATAACTCAATACCTCCAAAAAATAACTAAATCCAAATTTAATTTATTCGGATAAACCCAGCCGTCTCGTGGGTATTACTTATTTAATATTTTTGATTCAAAATTTAGAGTGCTTACAGATCGTGGAACTGGCGCATTTAGCAGCCATTCCACAAACGGCAGCTAAACGCGCCAGGATTCTTTAACAAAACTCCACGCAGCGCGTTTAGCTTTGTTAAAGAATCCTACAGTAATTATGGCTTATTTGTGAGTCATACAGTAAATAATAACATTGATCAGCAGAAGTGCATGATCCTATTTAAGAGAAGGATTTTAGGAGGGTCGTAAGTACTACAGGCGGATTGATGGAAGTATAATCGTAGGCAGAAAGTTACAAACTTCACGGTTTTAAAAATCACATTAGCGTTCCATAATATCTATGTTGAAAAACGAAATCCATCATGATAAACATCCTATTCCGCCGTAACTCCTATATACACAGAGATAGAGTCTTTCGAATAATTTTGCTAACATATTTTACATTGTTCATTTGCGGCATCACGATTTCCAAGATGTAACTGTTTCAAATATCCACGTACTGCTACTGATGACAACATATAAACAAATTATCACTTTTAACAATAAACTATCGAAACTTTTAAAATGTTACCATAGAAATTTCGGATTTTATTTTACAATTTATGTGACCTGTTCAATTCAATGATGCAATATAAATTCCGTTGAAAGCCATGAAAACTTTCACAATAAGTTTCTGATTCAATAAAAATCCTCAGTGGCATCACTCGAGCGTTCTAATACTTCATCCAGTGAAACAAACGCAGACGATTCATTGCCACCGTTCCAAATCTTCAAGTAACTTGGTTATTGAATTAGGCCTGTCCAGTAGAGATTTTTTGCTGTTTAAAAATAAATTTTCACTTATTTATCTAATTGGCAATATTTTCTTTCCTTTACAAATGAAAGTTTTATCTCATCTATAATCATATTTATCAGAATCCAATAATTGAAATATACGTTTATCTCCGAAATTTTTCAACTAGAATATTTATACTTTATATTGTTAATTGGCAAAAAAAACTTACAGGAGAGTATTTAATTTTAATTCTGATAGTAAGATCTATATTCTTTTGCAGATCTGCCTATGCTCTGATGTTAAATAAAAATAGCTATTAAATATAAAATAACTATTTCAATTAAAATTTAAGATCATAATTTTGATGTTTTTGACTTTTGAATTTTTTCTGAAAGCTAAACATCTTTCCTTGAATTACCATCCAAAATATTAACAAGCCTCTACGGTTACATATTGCAATAACCGTACCAAATTTCATTTTAAAAGCTGTCATTTTTTTTAGTTTAATAGTGCCTAACTAAGAGATCATTGGGAAAATAATTGATTTGTATTCACGTGTGTCCCAAACGTGTAAATCTATCAAAGTCAGAGATTCAAATCGTTGACCCTGCTATGATACTTTCGCTTTTCATATATTATGTGGTTTAGAGGAGGTTAAAAACTTTATAAGTGTAAAAAAAAATTGTTATATTACATGCAAAATTTAAATTTATGATCTACCCCTATGTATAACAATTTGTTTTGTATCTCTAAATTTTTTGTCATTTCTTTTGTCATAAAATCCTCAATATATATACAATAGAATTACGTCTTATTTTATACACGGATTTTTTTTACATTTATATAATCTAATAGCAGGCCTAAATTGAATTACTGACTCTTATACGCAGGTATCAAAGAGTATCGGGAGAAATGTTAATCGTATGTTTATGATTTTTGGAAGTTTCTGTCTTCATGTGTTTTAAACAGAGCGTTTATTTTAATCGCAACCCACACTTCCACAGCTTCCGTATACTACTTCTATAAATATTCTTATCAGTGGCTAAATATATAGGCTGGCTAGTAACGTGACCATTAATCTAACAAATAAGATATTATCTTACGATGATGATTATTGAACTACCTGTTTGGGCGTAATTTAATATTGATTCTCTCTACTTATTTTTTTACCCCTCTACTTAACTTTATTGGTTTTATCAATATAATAATCTGATAAATATATTTTACTTCTCTTGTATATATGAATCGCATCAACTTTCAGTAAAAAAGAAAATTTATGTAATGTATAAAATAAATAAAAAGAATATAAGCTTAACGAGCAAGACCATGACATTTGATGGAAGAAATTATAGCTTCCTATATGCTCGAACTCGTTGATAAGAAGACCTGTTTCGCGTCCTGGAGTCACATTCCCAGTGCATCTACATTAATGAATGGACTGGTTTCTGACTTGTTATCAGTTATTTTCAGCGCTGAATGACTGATAGCTTCACCAAGGGCAAGGGCATTTTTCTATTTTTCGAGCCTCTATAGTAATTTAATTAAAACACACAATAGGCTTCAATTTTAAAGAAGACTGATGTTCCACTGTGTGAGATTACAATTCTGTAGTTCCCCAAACTTGTCTATTCATAAAAAAGACGGGTTTGGGATAGGACAGCCTACTGCGCATGGATTGCACTCGGACGACCCCAGTTCGATTCTAAGCTCTGACCAAACTGTCCCCTTGTTCACGCGGAGTACGGGCAGGTTAAATATGTGGCAAACGGGCGAAGGTTGGCTAACACTTAACTATCGCCATCTGCCTACTGTCGAAGAGATGTTAAAAGGAGAAATAACCGTACAGGGGTATTCCCTTCGAGTAAAATCCCCTCTCGATGGGCGCTGGTGTGTTTTCGAGCAATGCATCTTGGGTGATGGAAAGAGATTCTTTGTCAAGGAGGGGAAGAAAATGGGTTATTTCTGTCGCAACTCAATGTATTTGTGTGTTGTAATTCCACGTGGGTCGACTTTATTACAATTTTAAGTTGTTAATTTAATATTTTTGTCACTTCATTTACATGGTTGACATGTATTTAATCGTGTATTACAATTCTGGGCTGTGTACATTTGATTTTCCGATTGCGATTGTCTTAAAATGACCGATTTGCTGAGTTTTTTGCAAACACAAAAGGTACGTGAATTATTTCGATCCTAAAAGTATTTAATGTATTGTTTTATTTAGTATGCATGCGTAATCCCAATAAACACCTTTAGAAATAAATGACCTTGCCGTTTAGGATTCTTATCATGATTATATTTACTCATTTGTATACTTAGAACTTTTGATTTTACTAATCTTGGGCCAATTGAAAAGCTTGACATAAGCCAGTTGATTAGCTTGTTTGAGATAGAATTATTTTTAATTTTCTGTCTGTTCAGGCTGATTTGCTGGATGTGTTGAAGCAGATAACATTAGAAATAACATACTTTTAGATTATTTATACTGTGATTTTCTTTTTATCTAAATGTGTTTATATAATGAATATGTGTAAATAAAAATTGTTTGATTAAATTTTGCTTATTTTTACTCATGTTCCATTATTTTCTTTCTCTTAATTTATTTTTATAGGACATTTTTTTCTTGGTAGGAACCGTTATTGATTTTACAATTATTATAGGATTTTTTTTCTTCTTAATTTCTGTAGTTTAAGTTACACTTTTGCTGAAAGAGTTTAGCTGAAAGAAATATGTAAAATATAGAAATGTTTCCTTCTTAAAAACATTTCATTTGCAACTTATATATTGCAGTTGTATTATTAAAATTTACAAAAAAAACGCTTTTATGAAGAGTATTAAATATGGCTGTGAAATAATATCTGTAGAGCGAAAATAATATTTAGTGTGAAAAAAATTGCGGAACTTCTTACTCTTTATTTGTTTTATCATGTCAAAGGTACGTGCATTTATAATTTCTATTTTATTAATATTACATATAAAAGTTCACTTGAATTTGAGTGTAAAAGTTTTTTGTAAGATCATGCATGCAAAATAAAATTCTTATTTTAAGTATAATTAGATATGAAATAAAATATAATTTTATTTTACCGTAAAACATTTTAATGATAACGAAAAAATATCTTAAATTTAAAAAAAATTTTATACAAGGACAAAGCATGCAAATTTAAATTCTTATTTTGAATGTAATTGGAGGTAAAAAAAAAACAAGAAAGATCAATCATGCATAAGCATTGATTATGAAACACTTTCCAACTGAAATGTAATTTCATTTAAAAATTTCTAAAATGTGATTCATTCAGTAGTAATATCTTTTACATTATCACAGTACTACAGTAATTTATTATACTTAAATATTTAAAACTGTATCGAAATATAAATCATCTGATTCTTTATGCAAAATCAATGAATATTTCATTCATATAACTTGTATTCCAGACTCCAGAGCTAAATAATTTTGTGTGAAAAAAATTCAGCAATTCTTATGTAATTCATCTTACAATCGCTTGAGATATTTGCATTCTGCATATATTAAAATTAGGCTTCCTTGAAGAAATAATAAAAGTTTAGGGATCATTTAAAATCACAACTATTGTAATTGCATAGGCACGGAATTTAGATACACAGATAATACACAGATAATATATATGTGTATGTGTATGTACTCAAAGTATTGGAATCGTGCCGAAGATCGGAACTCGAATTTTCAAAGTATCTACACGTTTTGGGACTTCTAGAACACGAAAAAACTACTTTTAGGAAGACGTCTGTGTGTGTAAGGGTGTATCTGTGTATGTTTCTGTGTGTCTGTGTGGATATTACATCCACTCTAATTGAAAAACTAATGGACCGAATTTCATACAATTTGGTAGGTATGTTTTTTGTGGGAAATCCTGATGTTCATTAGATTATAGTACGATTCGTAATAAAAGAATCTGCCTTCTTTGCGAAATGGCCGCAGAAATTGCCTTTATCCACTCTAGCTAAAAACTAATGAACCAAATTTAACAAAATTTGGAGTATAATATTTCAATAACCTACAAGTGATTTATATACCAAATTTAACAAAATTTTGTATATAAATCATTTGTAGGTTATTCTACTACGATTCGGGAAAAAGGAACGGGCTATTTTTGCGAAATGGCCAGCAAAAATCGTTATATATAAAAATAAAAGACTACGTGTGCTCAATTATATCAATTAAATTCCTATTTTATATGTGATTTTTGACAACAAAAAGAATAAGACTAACCCCATTACTCTAGGACTAGCCGTTCTTGAGATATTCTAGTTTTTTCGCGTTTTCGCTACGCCACCTTTGACAATAAGTCCAGTTATCAAATGAGAACCAAATTTAAGTTTAACGTGTAAATTCAATGTCATTTAAAATACTTATGTTGTGCAGATAAACTCAAATTATCATTGAATAAATAAAGAGAACGAATATGAGTCTGCAGGGAAAGACATGTGCTGTCCACATCAGAATTTTTAACAATATTACAACAATGATTTATAAAAGTGAACGGGGATTAATTGCGGGTCATTTCGAAAAAAATGTATGATCTATATTTAAAGATCCACCAAATTGCTGTAGAATAAAATGTTCTACAAATTTAAGCTGTGTACCAAATTTTAACTCTCTAGGACGTAGGAAAGTGCATTTAAAATGCCATCAATTAAATTTATCATGAAGAGTTATATAAAATTTAAAAAAAATGAAAAATTTTTATCTACCAAATTATTTTAAAATATGAAGCCACTCCCATATGCAAAACGTTTTAATAAATGGAGAGATATTTATTATATAATATCTCTCTCTTTTCTTTTTGGAAGATATCCCAAAGTCAGAATTTAATTGAATTTGTTTTTTTCCCTATATTAAATAATTTTTTTAATTAAAAAACTACTTAACATATTTTACTGAATTTTTTTTTATATATTCTATGGGATAATGTGAATATTTCCTAAAAATTTCGAAGCAATTCGTGAATTTTAAATTTACTTAAAAAATGTTTGAAAAATTAGGTCCCATAGGGTTCAATGTATTTCATTTTTTCAACCCGGGTTCAATAAAAAACTAATTGGGTGATATTATTTATTTATATTCCCATAGGTCCTACAGACCGTCTGAACAACATACTAAAATTTCATTTTGATAAACTCATTTTTACGGCAGTTATCGTGCTAACGGACAGACAGACAGACAGACAGACAGAATGAACAAAGTCATAAACACTTTTCAACTTTGTTGTAAAGTGTTAAAAAGCATTAACATTTTTTATTTTGCTTTAAAAAATCTTTATGTAAATGAAAATATGTTTTCCATTTAAATTGCATCACTTATCATACGATTATCAAATCAAAGTATACAAAACAAGAAAGATCAATCATGCATAAGCATTGATTATGAAACACTTTCCAACTGAAATGCAATTTCATTTAAAAATTTCTAAAATGTGATTCATTCAGTGGTAATATCTTTTACATTATCACAGTACTACAGTAATTTATTATACTTAAATATTTAAAACTGTATCGAAATATAAATCATCTGATTCTTTATGCAAAATCAATGAATATTTCATTCATATAACTTGTATTCCAGACTCCAGAGCTAAATAATTTTGTGTGAAAAAAATTCAGCAATTCTTATGTAATTCATCTTACAATCGCTTGAGATATTTGCATTCTGCATATGTTAAAATTAGGCTTCCTTGAAGAAATAATAAAAGTTTAGGGATCATTTAAAATCACAACTATTGTAATTGCATAGGCACGGAATTTAGATACACAGATAATACACAGATAATATATATGTGTATTTGTATGTACTCAAAGTATTGGAATCGTGCCGAAGATCGGAACTCGAATTTTCAAAGGATCTACACGTTTTGGGACTTCTAGAACACGAAAAAACTACTTTTAGGAAGACGTCTGTGTGTGTAAGGGTGTATCTGTGTATGTTTCTGTGTGTCTGTGTGGATATTACATCCACTCTAATTGAAAAACTAATGGACCGAATTTCATACAATTTGGTAGGTATGTTTTTTGTGGGAAATCCTGATGTTCATTAGATTATAGTACGATTCGTAATAAAAGAATCTGCCTTCTTTGCGAAATGGCCGCAGAAATTGCCTTTATCCACTCTAGCTAAAAACTAATGAACCAAATTTAACAAAATTTGGTGTATAATATTTCTATAACCGACAAGTGATTTATATACCAAATTTAACAAAATTTTGTATATAAGTCATTTGTAGGTTATTCTAGTACGATTCGGGAAAAAGGAATGGGCTATTTTTGCGAAATGGCCAGCAAAAATCGTTATATATAAAAAAAATAAAAGACTACGTGTGCTCAATTATATCAATTAAATTCCTATTTTATATGTGATTTTTGACAACAAAAAGAATAAGACTAACCCCATTACTCTAGGACTAGCCGTTCTTGAGATATTTTAGTTTTTTCGCGTTTTCGCTACGCCACCTTTGACAATAAGTCCAGCTATCAAATGAGAACCAAATTTAAGTTTAACGTGTAAATTCAATGTCATTTAAAATACTTATGTTGTGCAGATAAACTCAAATTATCATTGAATAAATAAAGAGAACGAATATGAGTCTGCAGAGAAAGACATGTGCTGTCCACATCAGAATTTTTAACAATATTACAACAATGATTTATAGAAGTGAACGGGGATTATTTTCAGGCCATTTCGAAAAAAATGTATGATCTATATTTAAAGATCCATCAAATTTTTGTCGAATAAAATGTTCAACAAATTTAAGCTGTGTACCAAATTTTAACTCTCTAGGACGTAGGGAAGTGCATTTAAAATGCCATCAAATAAATTTATCATGAAGAGTTATATAAAATTTAAAAAAAAAGAAAAATTGTTATCTACCAAATTTAATTTAAAATATGAAACCACTCCCATAAGCAAAACGTTTAAACAAATGGAGAGATATTTATTATATAATATCTCTTTCTTTTCTTTCTGGAAGGTATCCCAAAGTCAGAATTTAATTGAATTTGTTTTTTTCCCTATATTAAATTTTTTTTTTAATTAAAAAACTACTTAACATATTTTACTGAATTTTTTTTTATATATTCTATGGGATAATGTGAATATTTCCTAAAAATTTCGAAGCAATTCGTGAAATTTAAATTTACTTAAAAAATGTTTGAAAAATTAGGTCCCATATGGTTCAATGTATTTCATTTTTTCAACCCGGGTTCAATAAAAAACTAATTGGGTGATATTATTTATTTATATTGCCATAGGTCCTACAGACCGACTGAACAACATACTAAAATTTCATTTTGATAAACTCATTTTTACGGCAGTTATCGTGCTAACGGACAGACAGACAGACAGACAGACAGACAGACAGACAGACAGACAGACAGACAGACAGACAGAATGAACAAAGTCATAAACACTTTTCAACTTTGTTGTAAAGTGTTAAAAAAAACCCGAGAAGAAACAATAAAGAATCCTTCATCCCGGATTCTCGTCCTGTAACGTTGCTTTTCCTGCATGACAGACTTTCAGCAGTCGCGATAAGGCTGTTTACATTGGGTCTACGGAAGCTTCCCTTCTTTACGGTTAGAAATTCTTTGTATGTGGGTCCGTGATTCCTTCCAAGAGAGTGGTGGTAGAAGAAGGAGGGCACGGGGTTCTGATCCAAATTGGGTGACACTTCTGTCCGTCCAAACAGATATCTTACACCTTCTCGTTGGTCCGACGGTCTGGGTCAAAGAAGAAGAATAAGCAGGTTTATAGTAATTCCTGCATGATTTTAAGATTTGGTAATGGTTTGAGAATATAATGACTTTATACTTGACTTTGCAGCTTCGATATCTGATCGGTATTTTATGGGTTGGATGTTGGTAACCGTTTCAACGTTGGTGACGGTTTGAGAATGTTGTGACTTTGTACCTGGCTTTGCAAAGTCATAAACTCCGTTGGTAAAAATTACATTAGTTTTACAATAATATTTATGTTGAAAACGAAATACATTCAATTTAATATCCGAATGTTAAATATCCGAATTAAATATTTTATAGATATTAATCCAACTTTATGGTTTGACTAATTACGATGATCATAAAGATTAACAAAATTGCGGCACACTTGCTTTCTGGATGCCATTGTCTTTATCAGACATTAGGTTGAGAGTAATGATAATCACGAAACATATCCATCAATTCTGGTTGCAGCATTGGGAACATAATTTCAATTTAATCTTCCAATTTAATACCTTTTCCCACAAATCCTAAATTTGCTGCTTAGTCATGTGATGCACACCGCATATCAGACTCCTAAATACTCTCAGATTTTTAATGTATTTTTCATAAAAGCATAACATATGATACCTAAATGAATGATTATTTCAGGCTATTTTCTAGAATCATTACAATTGCTATATTGTAAAGTACCTTGCTGCCTCAACCGGGAATCGAACCCTGGATCTCCGAACTAGCCAGCCAATGCTCTGCCGTTGGGCTACCGGGACGAAATTGCAATCTCTTATCGTCGAAGTGGATTCTGCATTCTCCACCATTTAATGTCAGATTGGTGGGCAACTGGCAATCTGACTGACCACCTCCTGCTATTTTTACCTCAGGTTAGCCTCCTGCTACTACTATTTTTACCCAGGTTAGTATCATACGTGGTCGTTATCCCCTCCATTTGAAATCGACCCCCAATATCCTAGAGTTCACAGAATTCCTGATAGTCGTACTAGGGTCACTTTCAGACCTTCGACATCTTTGCACTAACATTCAGGGTTGATTTGTTCAGTCGCCATTGTAAAGAACTTTGTTGCCCCAACCGGGAATCGAACCCTGTATCTCTGAACGGGTGAACCGACGCTCTGCTGTTGAGCATCTGCCAGTTCGGAGATCCAGGGTTCGATTTTCGGTTGGGGCAGCAAGGTTATTTACATGCATTCGAGTATTGCAAGCTCTTATCATCGAAGTGGACTCTATAAGCACCAGATTTATTTCAAAATTTTTATCGCCTACGTCATCTTCTTCGTGTTCATCGGTATTCAACTCTCGGACATCGGCGATCATTTTCTTGTTACTCAATAAATAGAAGCCTGAATCCTATTGGTCACAATATAGTTAATATTTGCACTAACCTACAGGGTTGATTTGCTCGGGCGCAGCTGTAAAGAGCTTTGCTGCCCCAACCGGGAATCGAATCCTGGATCTCCGAACTGACCAGCCGACGCTCAACCGTTGAGCTACTGAGACGAAATTGCAAGTTCTTATCATCGAAGTGGATTCTGTAATATACACGATATTATATTCCATATTATATACCATATTACAATATATTTTGCGGTAGTTATTACGCAAATAAGTCATAACCAAATTTATAATCACTTATATCCAATGAAAGATCTGTTTCCTGTCTCTGAACATATTTTTACCGACGATCGAGTGCTTGAAAATAAAGCGTTTGATGAAACACGAAAACGTATTTTTGTGTTTCTCACAAATCTTATTTGATAAATTCTATTATCGGGCACTCGATACGTAATCTTGTTAGAGATGCTTATTTTGCAATTTAGTTTTGTATCGAAAAAGAGAAATGCTTTTTTTTTGTCTCTAAACAGTTTTACAGAAATTATTTCTTCTGACAATTTATTTTTACTTTCCCTACTTGACATGGTAATGGAAAGGGAATGTATTCGAATTGTGCCGAAAATCGCAACTCGAGTTTTCGATGGATCTATACATTTCGGGATCTCTAGAATACGAAAAAAATCTGATGTGGGCAACGCATGACTTTCCCTGCAGACTCAAATATGTATTTCCTTTGTTTCTTTAATAATTCATTAGATTGAGTTTAATTGAACCAAATAACGCTACATTTGCATTTTTAATTCAATTTTTGTTTTTATTTGGTAGTTGGACATTTTCCCGATAGCGGCGTAACAAAAATGCAAGAAATCTCAAATATCTTGAGAACGGTTAGTCCTAAAGTATAATGGAGTGTGTTATATTATTTTCCTCTTCAAAAATTGCGTATAACACAAGAATATAATTGATGCATTTGAGCATACACTACTTAGTATTTTTTTTTTAGATTTTGGCGGACCATTTCGTAAGCAAAGGCAGGTTGTTCTTTTCAGAGGAATACCAAAATCTAATCAACACCAGAGTATCATACAAGTAACTTATCTAACAAATTTTGTAAAATTTGGTCAATTAGTGTTTTAGCTAGAGTGGATACATGAAATTTTTACGTGCCATTTCGCAAAAAATGGTGGGTTCTCTTTTTCGAATCGTACCCAAAACTAATCAACACCAGGGTCATACCCAAGTGACTTACCTACCAAATTTTATGAAATTCGGTCCATAAGTTTTTGCGTTAGAGTGGGTACATACATTGCACAGACACACAGACAGACGGACACACAAACAGACACATAGACAGACAGACACACAAACAGACACACACACAGACGTTACGTTAAAAATAGTTTTTTTGTATTCTAGAGGTCTCGAAACACGTAGATCCGTCGAAAACTCGAGTTGCGATTTTCGACATGACTCCAATACTTTCCCTATACATTACCATGTATTGCAGGGAAAGTAACTATGTTTTGAGTGACGTCTGTGTGTCTGCCTGTGCAATATATGTATCCACTCTAGCTCAAAAACTAATTGCCCAACTTTTTCTAATATTATATAAGTCATCTGTAGGTGATTTTGTTGCTGATTAGATTTTGGTATGATTCGGAATAAAAGAACCCGGATTTTTTGCAAAATGGCCCACAAAAATTGTTAAAATCTTACATAAAAGACCACATATGCTCAAATGCATTCATTAAATGCTTGTTTTACACCTAATATTTGACGATGAAAAGGATAAAGACCAACCCTATTACGAGATATTTTAGTTTATTCGCATTTTAAATATGCCGCTCTATTAAAAATACTTCCAATTACTAGATGAAAACCAAAATGGAATCAAAAGTGCAAATTCAATGGACTTTTATTTTTCATAGAATTTTAATGGTAAAAGAAAAGTTTAAAATAATAAAATCATTAACATTTTGATATTAAATTCCTCTTGGATAAGTAGAATTTGACATTGCTTCTCAAATAATTAAAGTTAAAATTAATTGTTACAAACGAATTATTTTAAATCAATAATATAAAGAAAACATCCTATTTCTGTCTATCTATCCCACTTGGCGAAGCATTTTGGGAAAAATTTTGGTGCAAAATTGCAAAATTGGTGAGTTTTAATAAATGTCGCTAAATTGAAAAAGCAGTCAACATCACGGAAGATGGTTTCATTTCTTGTGCCGGGATTGTCCAGTAGTTATAGCAGGAGGATGGCGCACATAAGATCTGTGTTCGATACTCGACACTACCCAAAATTAACCCCATGTCTGCTCGGAGTATGGACATAATAAATCCGTAAATTCGAAACGCTATTCGAGGGATCATGAACCAGGTGAAATATGATATGTTAACTGTACCACCACCACTGCGTTTTGGTCAAATTTGAATGATTTAATAATGCAATATAGCCTACCTCCTTTAGTAGATCGAGACTATGTATTTCCACCGCAAAATAGTTGACACTTCAGCCGTTAAATAGGTAAATAATCAAATGCTTAGCTTAAAAAAAAGAATGTAAAGTTCCATTTCTTATTCATTCTTATCGCTTTGTGGGAATTAATTTAATACTAATGAAACCAGTTACGAATCATTCGCAACAATTATGCAAGTATAAAATAATTTAGGCAAGAAGGTTTAAGGATGTTTCACTTGCAATGTTATATCATTTTAGGGGATTTACGATAGTTACCTACCTCACTGTCTAGGGAAGCCCCTAAAATACAGCACTCCCGATATGATCAATAGGCTCTTGGGATTAAAGGATTAATTATTGCCTCATTCTTTCTTGCAAGGGCATTTCAATAGAGTTTTTCCAATTAATTTTGTTATTGGTCTTGCACCCAGCGTCCAGTGACATTTGACATCATTGCAAGCGACAGATGGAGGCATATTCTGGAGATGTCAAACAAAAACAGTAAGCAGGTTGTCAGGCCTATCTACAAAGGACATTCAGGAACCAATTTTCTTGATCACACGCCTACGGAATATGTCGAAATATTTGTGTAAAGGAGGGTATTTTGAGTTCTTTGCCACCGAATGGGCCACGGAAAGGACAGTAAGATATAAAGTCAAAATGATTTCGAGCGGGAGATGAGATAATTTTAAATATGCTAAGTTTTGTGGAATAAAATTCTGGAATAAAATGTGGATGAAAATATGTTCTATAAAGTGAGAAGAATTTCAAACAGACCCGTTAGTTAGTAAAGATGGTAAATAATATTGCAAATGACTGTATTGAAAATAAATTCAAAAAGTGTTATTGTCAATTTTGAAATGACGCTGAATAATTTCGAAAATATTCATGGAACGTTTTACTTTTTCATACTCACCTTTGCGTTGAGGGAGCATGTGTTTGCATATGTGTATGTTTGTATGACTGTAATATGTAGGCAAGATAATTCAAAAATGAATGCACACACAGCTCTGAAATGTTATGCTTATAGACATTATGCAGAACACTAGACATGGATAAAATAATTTGCAGTTCACATGACTAGTACACGAATTATACAAAATTAAATAATTTCATATGATTTTCCATTGAAAATAATGAAAACTTCCGGAATAGGGATTTTAATATATAACTTATGCAAGAAACTAATAGATTACGAATATAAAAGGTATTAAAATATTTAATAATGTAACATACAAATAAGCTGAAGTAAAGCATATAGTTCATTGTCTTAATTGATATGCAGTCACTATAATTTTTAAAGATGTTTTTAAAGCAACTTCAAAATGAAAGTTTATGAAATAATACATTCTTTTCAATCTGATACCGGTCATAGGATAAATGGACATAAAGCAGATAATGTGAATATATAGAACAATTAAGTAGAGACTTACATTTCGTATATTTTCCAATCAAAAACCTTCTTTTAAATATATTTTTATTGTCTCTGAACATACGGCAAAAGACGTTTAATTGATATCTTACAATAACTCTTCCTGAATCTAAATCACACTCCTGTTTCTCATAAGCCCAATGCAATAGTTTCACTTCCTTTCCTTCTGTTGTTGGACTTCAACCCAGCTTCTCCTGGCATTTGGCATCATCGTATGCGATAGATGGAGGAATATTCGGGAGATGTAAACAAAGAAAATAAGCAAGCTGTCACGCCTATTTGGAGAGGTCTGTCAGGAGTGAAACTTTTTGATCACAAAGCTACAGGATGTGTCGAAATATTTACGTAACAGAGGGCATTTTGCGTTCTTTTCCAACGAATGGCCACGGAAAGGACAGTGAGATATTTTGAAAAGTCTAAATGATTTAGAAATGATTGGATTTTTGAACTGTCATTTTTTTACAGCTGTTTAGAGGAAGAAAATAGTATATTCCCTGAAGCGAGGAGTATTTAAAACACACCTGTTAGCTAGTAAAGATGGAAAAATGAATGTTAAAATAACTGCACTGAAAATGAATTCAGAAAATATTCTAGTTCAATACCAAAGTGACCTTGAAAAGTTTTGAAACATACGTCCACATCTTTTCACTTTCTCGTGACAGTCTGTGTGTGAGGATATGTTTGCTTGTGTGTATATTTGTATATGTATGTGCCACATAGGCCACATAATTTAAAAATGATAATTTCTGGGAGTGTAATTGTAATATAACTAATTAAAAAAATAATACGAAGAATGGAATTCGTAACGAATATAAAATGTATTAAAATAGTTCGCAATTTCACACAAGTATCATCATAATTATTGCATACAGTTAGATGGCTTAACTAAGGAATTTTTTTTTTTATATTTTCAGAACAACTTGCAAACGAAAGCTTTTGAAAGGATATTTTTTTTCATCTGATAATGAATACAAATGAACGTAAAGCAGAGAATGTGAATGTAAGATAAGTGTAAACCCATAGTTTGTATTTTATTATAACCAGAAACAATTTTTTATTGTTTACAAACATAAAATAGGTCATTTACCATGGATACACTCTTCTGTAATTTGCACCACAATCCCCTTTCTCACAAGAACAATTTAATAGTTTCCTTTCCTTTTCTTCTATTGTTGGACTTGAATCCGGCGTTCAGTAACATTTGACATCATCGTATGCGGCAGATGGAGAAATATTCGGGAGATGTCAAATAAAGAAAGAAGGCAAGCTGTCACGCTTATCTACAAAAGACTGTCAGGAACTAATCTTCTTGATCGCACGCCTACGGGATGTGTCAAAATATTTGCGTAACGGAGGGTATTTTGAGTTCTTTTCCAACGAATGACCACGGTAGGGACAGTAAGAGATTTTAAAAGAATTTCGAGAAGTCAAAATGATTTCGAGGAAGAACATATTGAGGTGAAATAATTCTAAACATGGCAATTCTCCGTAGTTGCGTAGAGGAGGGAAATAGATTTCATGAAGTGAGGAGTATTTAAAACACACTTAATAGCTAGTGAAGTTAGGAAATGAAATTTAAATGGATTTACAGAAAAAGACTTCAGAAAGTGTTCTCGTCAATGGATTTCTGTTCTCACTATACAAAATTATCTTCTCAAACAAATCTTAGAATAGAACATTCTATGGTGGAATATATATATATATATACATTATATATTCCACCATAGAATGCTGCATTTATTCGGGTTAATTAGAGTTAGATACTTAGACCTGATGAAGAGTCTAGACGTCTAGGCTAATTAACCTCCAAAATAAACCAGTGCTGTTCATTTCTCTTTTCAACATGGTAGCCGTGGTTTAAATGGCAACGAAAAACTGTAACCAAGCAGTAAACGCATAAAGCAGCGAACCTTTGTGTCACTTCTTATGGGAATTGCCGTTACTATAGTACATATAATGAAAACTTTCAAGATCAGGATGAGGATTCGGGGTTGTGTCAACTTTATTCTCTTTGATTTTCGTTTGGAAATTCTTTGTCCTTTTTGTTTTTGCTCTTTGATTATAAACTTATGTTTATTTGGCAGTCGGAAGTAATGCTTCAGGAAGATATCAGTTCTGGGAGTGTTACCATGGTGTAATATCATGCTATAACCGGGAACAAGGGGCCACAATTCCCCTTGGCCATTTCATATTTTACCTGTTGGCTTTTCCCCTTTTTTCCTTTGACATTCTTGCATATATATATATATATATATATATATACATTATATATTCCACCATAGAATGCTGCATTTATTCGGGTTAATTAGAGTTAGATACTTAGACCTCATAAAGAGTCTAGGCGTCTAGGCTAATTAACCTCCAAAACAAGCCAGTGCTGTTCATTTCTCTTTTCGACATAGTAGCCGTGGTTTAACTGTTTTAGTGATATATATATATATATATATATATATATCGAGCATCACTCTATTCACAACTTCCTCCACCTGCATATCATCACACTGGTAATAATTTTGAATATGCCCACTTTGACCATTATGGTATTGATAATATTTCAATTTCGATTCTAGATATTGTAAAGAATCCGGCTGATAGATTATATTTTGAAAATTCACTCATCAAAAAGCATAAAACTATTTTTCCATATGGATTAAATCAAATGTATAATAATAAAAATGTAGTAAAAACTGCCTATAAAAATCCAAATGATGATCTACCTCTCTATCTTTAACATCCTAAATTATAACTCTTTTAGTGCCTCATCAAAAAGATCTAAGCGAGGAAATTATAACAACAAAAAATGTCAAAATCTGAACATAAAAGCTAAAATTACTGAGCTAGGAAAAAACTTTAAATCTTCATGTAACATAAATACTTTAAAAACCTGGGTATTCAATATCAAAAAACAAATATTAAATCAAGTTTATAATATTTTATTAGTCATTTAATCATGATATATATTTATTAGTCATTTAGTCATGATGAGCATTTTTCACACCTATTATATGATCTCATTATAACAAGAGCTTATTTTATAAACCTCCACTGTCCTTTCAACCCTTTTCTACCTCTAATTATCATCAAAATAAAACATATAGTACTTATTGTGTAATTAATTACAAAAATTCACTTTACAATAATATAAATTTTAATTATTTATTTCAGCAGCATAAACACTGCTTTCCTGTTCCTAATACTCAAATTTTCAAAACATTTAAATATAATACCCGTTTAGGTAGGCAAATTTTAAATTGCAATTATATATCTAAATCTCTTATAAATCAAAATTCCTCTCCTAATTTACTATGTGTCTGTAACCAGCCAAATTATTCTAAATATATAGACAGCAATCATAAACACATAATTACTGGTGATCTCAACACTGTTCAAAATTTAGTACTTTAAAAACTTATGCTTTATGGTACTAAATTCCGAATCCAAAATACATTAAATCACTCTCTTTTAATTAAACAACTAAATATTGATCTAGAAAAATTCATATAAAATATTGCTTGTAGTAAAAACTATCCCATTGAAGCTTTCGATATGTGGAAGGTCAGCATTATGACAAACATCAAACATCTTTTAGGTAACTTGCCTACAACTAAACCTACAATTAACTATACAAACTTGAAGCAGAAAATAAATGAACTAAAATCACAATTTGTCATCACATATGTGGATAAAGCTGCCAACAATTACGCCATCATATGTAAGAAAATATTATGTACAAATCTTAAACGATTTCTTGAATCACAATGATATATTTAAAAAAATTGATTCTTCAGCAACATAAATATCTAAGAAAATTATTGCATTTCATAAATTATTAAAATTACCTTGCAACAATCTAAGATTCCCTTATATTGTCATGATCCCAAAATTTCATAAAAATCCTATCTCTTTTATATCTGTAACTATAGGACATAAATCATATGCAACGGTTGCTAGTAAATCTTATTAATAAAATCATTTCTAATATAATTGATAATTCAACTTCTCATATTATTAATAAAAATTACCAATTAATTCAAAAGTTGGATACGATTAATATTTTAGGATTTAAAACGTATGACTTTAAGGATCTTTTCAACAATATTGACATAAAAGATCTATATAAAGTAACTTGGGATATTATTAAATCTTTCTATTAAATCTAACTCCCTGGTATCTCCAAACGGAAAAGGTTGGAAATCGCTGGTTTAAAACGTGAAAGTGAATTAAATCTCTTTTTCTGAATTTGGTTGGAGTTTATTGCGCTTATTAGTCACTTTTGAAAATCGCTGGTTTGAAACATGAATTTAAATAAACTCTATCACCATGATTTATTTTTCACAGGTTTACTCAACAATGAAAAGAATAAAGAAATCAAAATGGTTATTTCATTATCAGCATTTCATGATGTAGATTTTTTATCATATTGCTCAGCAACGCAACTAAATCAAATGTGTTTGTTAATTTTTATTATTATTTTTTCGATTTGAATAATAAATAAATGGGTATAAAAATATATCTTATAAATGAACGGTTTGATTTTTCTTTTAATTATATTAATTGCGAACTGTGTACATCACTTTCATTTATTTTGGCAATGAGTTTTCAAACTTATACATTGTGTTTAGACAATAAACTCATATACTCTGTTTAGCCAATATCCTCATATATCCGATAATGCTCATTTATAATGCATAATTACATGCTCATAATGCTCATATCGATAATGCTCATTTATAATAATTACCGATGCAATAAACTCATTTATCCGATTGTTAAAACAGAATAAAAGTAGAATGGGTATATCTTCTAATACAATTTTAGTGTTTGCATTTAGTATATACAAAAGCGATCAAGATGTTCTATTCTTTAGGTCTACAAATTCAAATCTACGAATTTGGCGGGATATCGCTAACTTGGCAAATTTTCTTAAACGTTGCCAAATTGACGGAATTGTCGCCAAATTGATAAAAGCGACGTTAAATCAACGAAAATGATTTCGTTTTGTTAGAAGAGAGTACTGAAATGATGTTTCAGTAGTATTTGTCTGTCCGTCCAACAGTCCTACTTAGTAACATATTTAGAAAATTTTTTAAATGTCGCCAAATTGATAAAAATATTTGTAAATCCACAAAAATATCTTGAAATTGAAAAAATGGGGGATATATAAATGAAATTAATTGTGTTTTGTTAGGGAATAGTATTGTGGTGATGCTTCATCAATGTGTCGCAAAGTGGGACTGTCAGTTCTACAGTCCCACTTGGCGATAACTTTGATGATTTTTTAAAATGTTGCTAAATTAACGAAAATGTCTCCAAATTGATAGAATGACGCAGAATTCAGCAAAATGACACCTAATCGATGAAAATTCAATATTTTGCATAATTAAGTACGATTTTCTAAATAATCTCTGTCGTTTTGTGAAAATTAAAAAGTATTTTTTTTAAATTTGTTTACAAACTGGACCAGGATGCTTTCTTCATATCTACCTGTGAAAATAATTTTGTATATAGAGCCCAGAGATTCTTATGCATTTCTTAG
Source organism: Amaurobius ferox (assembly GCA_951213105.1). Taxonomy (NCBI): domain Eukaryota; kingdom Metazoa; phylum Arthropoda; class Arachnida; order Araneae; family Amaurobiidae; genus Amaurobius; species Amaurobius ferox. Next base: position 34,093,568 of record OX578149.1, read on the forward strand.
AAGAGTTAAATTAATTAATTTAATAGAATATTTTGAATAACAAAGTCATTTAGAATTCTATAGGAATTTTCACATAATTGTGAATGTTAAGTTTCTTTATATTATATTTTTTGTACGAAGAACGAGTACACTGTTAGTTATATAATAATATAAGAAAATAAAGCTGAACACTCTCCCTTTATCATAGGCTTTTTTCAAATCTGCATAAAAATGCCACAGTCCCTCTTCATAAGAGGCCATTCAAAGGTTCGTTTTTCCCGCTCTTTTTTATAGGGCTTTCAGTGGCATTTGAGATCATTGCATGCAGCAGTTGCAGAAAGATTCGGGGGATACATAAAGAAGGGGGATAGGTGTTCAGGCTTAGCTCGAACGAACCTCCAGGAACCCCACTCTTTGTGAGCTCATACCAATAAGTCGAAATATTTTGTTTAAAAGGGAATTTTGACTTCCATTCCCCGAATGGCCGTAGTAAGGGAACAGTAAAAGTTTTTAGAATATTGTTTTATAGAACTGAAATCACAACTCTAATGCCAGAAACAGGAAAGCCATCGCTTGGAGTTATGATGGATTGATGTCTGCGAATAATTTCCAAATTTTATCGGAAAGTCTAGCTATTTTTCAGTTTGAAGAGAACAAATTGATTAAGTGGTGATTACATTCATCAGAGCCGTCCATGCAAATTGTGGGCCACTTACGCTCTTTTATCCCGCCCTTCTTCATATTTGTTTAACCTCCCTGAATCTTTGATGTCTTCCCCTCCTTAAGAAAAATCAATCTCAGGTTCGGAGTTCCTCGTGACACATGTAGTCAATGAGTGTTTCTTGAAACACCCATGTTGATTCATATTTAAATATGAAGACCTATATGTAAAACAAATCGGATAATGTATTCGTAGTAGATAAATAAGTATAATGAAAGAGTATAATGTTATTTTTTATCGTACAATTATGAAATAGCATGCAGTGTTCACTTATGATACAACTATGAAAGTTTGAGTACTCAATTTCACATAGATTAATTTAAATATTCAAAATCTAGATTAAATTGTTAAGTGTTATATGTTATGAACCATTGCTTTCAATAGTCCATTTTACAGCTTTCTTATTCCAGATAACAAAGCAAGAAGCACCGCTTTCTTACAGTAATTTTCTTCACAAATCTACTTAAAATACCAGATTCCGCTCGTCATATTGTTAAGAACGTGTAAAATGTCTTTCCTCACTAGTCTCTTTTCAATACCAAAGAGAGAAAACATCCGTACAGGCAACTTTTATTATGACATGATTCTAGGGTTGCGATATGCTGAAGTACGGGGTTGACAGATTTGACGTTTTATCGCCGATTTGGAGAGATTTGGCAAATTTTTAAAGGTTCGAGAAACACCTCGAAGTAACGAATATTCTACGATAAGAAATTTCTAGATGTTTTTATAGAGAGTCAATAAAATGAGTCATTAATATGTGAACAGTTGAAGACTTGTGAGCTACATTGAATCGTTATTTACGTCAATGTTTTAAGAATAGTAGGGGCTGTTTTGTGAAATGCGATACGTCAAAGTTTCGAGAATAGTATCGGCTGTTTTGTGAAACTAGTGGAGCATCTATTTAATTACTGTTTTACTGTATATTGTTCCTGCTTACGTTTTGCTCGTGAATAAACGTGTTAGTTGTCCAGAAATTTTGACTCATTCTTGTATACTGAGCAAACATCCCGATTCCTGAGGATAAGTCGTAACAATATGAACAATTTAATAGTCCGTTTGTGCGATTTCCTTTGTTATTAGGCATTATCCAATCTGTGTCCAGGGAGGCATGAAAGACATCCTGCCATGCAGCAGATAGAGAATAATTCTGGAAACGTCAAAAAAGGGAGGCAAGCTATCTATCACTCCCATTTTGAGTAGACCGTCAGATTGGTATCTGCATGATTGGGCGGGCATGGGATATGTCTGAAGATATGCATGGCAGATTGTATTTTGAACTTTAGTCCATATGACCACGAAAAGGACACCGTTCGAAGTTTTATTTTCTAATATTATGTATAGGAAAGTTATTTGTACTGCGGCCAAGATATGTTATGCATGAATATACTATTCACGATCACTAATAATTAAGAATACAGTACAAAATTCAATCCAAAAAAATGCATTTATGATTTAAAAAGTAAATAAATTCCAATTTCAAGTTTCTTTCACCACATTTTGGTGCCGTAACCAGGATTCATATTTATTCCAAAATCTTATATTCAACCTATTATATATGCAGATTAGCACACATCTATGTTTGTCATGGACATTGAAAAGTGCTTTTGGATATTCATTGCTGTTTGTCTATCATGGGCACTTAAACGCACTCTTGGACATTCATTGCCTAAAGATCCACGTTCTGGACTCTCACTCTTGTTGACTGCTCTCTCTCACTTCTGGACTTCATTTTTTATAAAACACACTCTTGGACATTCTGGACTCTCATTTTTTATAAAACACACTCTTGGACATTCTGGACTCCAATTCACTACGAAACGCACACTTCTCTTCTTGAACTTTAATTGTTACATGCCACCGCTATTGGACAGTCATTGCCTCATCTATATTTAATTCTCTCCTTGTTGCCACATCATTTCGCCTGAGGTCCAGATACGCACCCCCGTATATGTATTGGTTGATACTCAGTGTGATGCAGCAACATTACACCATTGGCTACTTAATAATCCAATGCTGCTTAGTTATTATTCATTTATATTCCCATAAGTCCCACAGAACGTCTGAACAACATACTAAAATTTCATTTTGACAAAGCCATTTTTACGGCATTTATCGTGCTAACGGACAGACAGACAGACAGGCAGGCAGAATGGGCAAAGTCATAAACACTTTTCTACTATGTTGTAAAGTGTTAATAAAAGATAAATTCTTTATTTTTCTTTCTGATATTCATGATACAGGCATACTTAAAACAATATACGGAATATGAATAGATATGAAAGTCGTGTAGAACTTATTGCAAGAAATATTTTACATCAAATTTTAATTGGCCAAGAAAATAAAGCGCAAGTATATAAAAAAAAATATTCCCCACTATTGTCACTCTTTCCAAATCTGCATAGAAATGTCACAGCCTCCACTCCATAAGGCCAATTCAATGGTCCATTTCCTTTGACCCTTTTGTTATTGGGCTTCTTCCCTTCGACGTTAAAGGACATTTGACTTCATCGTATTCGCCAGATGGAGGGGAATTCAGATCTGTCATACAAAGAAGGGTGGCAAGCTGTCACGCCTATCTCGAATGAACCGCCAGAATCAATCTTTGTGATCGGACGTCCACATGAAATGTCGAAATGATGTGTATCCGATATATATATATATATATATATATATATATATATATATATATATATATATATATATACTATATATATTATATATGTATATATATATATATATATATATATATATATATATATATATACAGGGTGTCCCAAGAACATTGACCTTAGCTTTTATTCCTTAAATATTGATCTTAGGCCCGTGTAATAAATTACAAAGTTGCGTAAAAAAAAAGGTACGGAATTTTATGAAATCGATTAAAATTTTCAGGGGATTAAATTTGAAGAAATACAAAATTTAAATTTTTTACGGCCCCCGTACAAAAACATTTCCAATGAGTAAAATATGCCCCATATACTAATAAGGTGATGTTGTTGATGTTGTTGAAACCCAGACCGTCCGACCTACCAGAAAGGTGTAAGGTAACTGTTTGGACGGTCGGGAAGTGCCACCCAATTTAGACCGGAACCCAGTGGGGGAGGCATCCACAGGGACCGTACCCTCCTTCCCCTACCACCAACCTCTCGGAAGGACTTTCGGACCCACATGTTTAACGTGATCGTACTCCGCATGAACACGACGGCAGTTTTGGCAGTGGCTGGAATCGAACCCGGGCCTACCGAGTGCAACTCCAGCGCGCTAACCAATGGGCTATCGCGCCCCTATAAAGTGATGTACAAAAATATACTAATAAGGTGATGTACAAAATGTCAGTCTTTTATCATAAAAAGTCCCAGAGATATGTAAAGACAAAAATGCTGACTTAAACCACTTTTCGATACACCGATATGGGTTCTCAGAGAGGAAAAATCATGTCAGCAGATCGCGTTTCAGGGGTCATACACAAATTACGAAAGGAAACAATGATTACATAAACAAATACTACTTTTTCTATTTATTGATACAAAAGTATCTACACTGTGTAGAAATAATATCTTTATACAAATATTACAAAGCTTGTTCAAAATGTTTTCCATCCATGCCAAAGATACATTAACGATAATAAGCAGATATTGTTTGCTTATGATGCATTTCTGCGTTGCGTCATTTTCACTCTTGCTGTAAACATTTAAATTTTAATTTGCGATTAATCCCTCACCAAATTTATTTAAACATATCTCTGGGACTTTTTATGATAAAATGCTGAAATTTTGAACATAACCTTATTAGTGTATGGGGCACATTTTTCTCATAGGAAATGTTTTTGTACGGGGGTTGTATAAAAATTTAAATTTTGTATTTCTTCAAATTTAATCCCCTGAAAATTTTTATCGATTTCAAAAAAAGCCGAGGTCAATGTTTTTGGGACATATATATTGGGACATATATTTGGAATATATATATATATATATATATATATATATATATATATATATATATATATATATATATATATATATATATATATATATATGTATGTATACACACTCTTTTGCACAAAGAAATCCAGAGTACCATGAAAAAAGTAACTGTTTTTATTGAAATTAAATATGCGTACAGCTCATACACAGGTAATGAATTGATTACAAAATCAAGGCCGCAGGACCTATCAATGGTTAACAATTGCACATTGAATTATATATATATATATATATATATATATATTAAAATAAGATATAAATAGGATACAAATGGAATAAAAATGGATGGGAAGGCTAACGGGCAGTATGCTAAAAAGGCCTAAGGGGGGATTGTGACCCCTTAAATCCCCGGTTTCAGCATGCTGCTAGGCCGCTGGAGAAGTGTTACGGGAATTGTTGCCATACTGGAAATGTGCTGCGGCCTAGCAGCATGCTGAAACCGGGGATTTAAGGGGTCACAATCCCCCCTTAGGCCTTTTTAGCATACTGCCCGTTAGCCTTCCCATCCATTTTTATTCCATTTGTATCCTATTTATATCTTATTTTAATATATTTCGTATAATGAGGAAAATGCTGCATTGCGCATTTCATTTATATGAATTTTTAATCTCGAACTCTTAATCTTTTAATGTTTTATCAATTTTTATTATATTATATATATATATATATATATATATATTTATAATGGAAATAAACTATTGTATAGGATGAAAGAAGCATTTTGCAGCGTTCACTTCGACAGTAAGAGCTTGCAATTTCATCCCAATAGCACAACGGTGGAGGGTCGACTGGGCAGTTCGGAGTTCCAGGGTTCGATTCCCGATTGAAGCAGCAAGGCTCTTTTCAATGGAACCCGAACATATTTACTCTGTAGGTTAGTACAAAGATATCGGAGGTCTGAAGATCCCAGACCGTGCGACTCACATATTGGGTTTAGAGTAGCTATCTGCATTTCCGGGAAAGGTTACCTCCTGCATTCAGGAGGCACCCAAGGTCTACCGTCCCACCAAACGAACTTTTATTTAGGTCTAAAAATATTACAATTTATAATAAATATTGTGATTAAACAGACAGTTTTACATTATATTTGAACTTGACAAGTACGTTCATTTTTCAAAAATGGGAAAATGGTTATTCCGAATATAGATAAAAAGATCATTGAAAAATAATATTTAGAGTGAGGTATAATAACATAATAAAATATAGATTAAAATGAAAGAAAATAATAAAATTATTTTAAAAGTAAAATTTAGAAAATATATGAAAAGAAAATATATGAAAAGGAAAAAAAAAATTGGCGTATAAAAACAAAAACAGAAATTTAGAATAAAATTTAGAAAAGAAAAATAAGAAAAAATACAAATAAAGAGTGTCAAAAGAAAAAGAAAGATCCAAAAAAATAAGAACAGTTAACATAGCTTTTTTTTTTTTTTTTTAAGTAAAAAAAAAAAATAGAGGGAACACAATAAGTTCATATAAGTTAATAAGAATGAAATAAAGGGATTCATTGATCAAAATTAAATGAGAGCAGAATCTACTCATAAGCTTAGGTCACTTTATTAGAAATTTCCATGGAAACAAGAATACAGTTTTTAATTTTATCTACTGAAGAGGGATTTGAACGAACTGTAGAGAACCAAATTGATTTATTAGAGGGGGAAGGTTTGCAGAGATGAAATTTTTTAGAAAAAAGACAATCGAAAATGTAATGGTCAACGTCACTGAATTTATTGCAAATACAGTTAGAGGTGGATTTCATTTTGAAAAAGTATAAGTAAAGAAAAATAGGAAAAAAAAAGATATCGGAGGTCTGAAATTGACCCTAGTACGACTAGTACGGATTCAGAGGACTCTGGAAGATTGAGCGCCGATTTCAAATTGAGAGAATAACGACCACGCAGGATACTAACTTGGGTAGAAATAGTAGTAGTAGGAAGCTAACCTGAGGTAAAAATAGCAGGAGGTGGCCAGTCAGATGGTCAGTTTCTGGTCAATCTGACATTAAATGGTGGAGAATACAGAGTCCACTTCGACAATAAGAGCTTGGAATTTCGTCTCAATAGCTCAACGGTAGAGCGTCGGCTGGACAGTTCGGTGATCTAAGGTTCGATTCCCGATTGGGGCAACAACGTTCTTTACAATTTATAGCAAATAAAGGGATTGAAAAATGATTCTACAGTGTTTCTCAACCGTCGAGACTTGATATTAATTATACCGGGCAGCGAGAGAATGTCCTGAAAATTTTCATTTTAGTTTTCTGAGCATTTCTTATGAATTCATATATTTCATAGTGGAAATATTCTAAGGAGAATAATATTAGTGAATGTGTCGAAAAACTCAGAACCAGAACGCCTAAATAACAACTATGTAACTAATGTCAGAGGCCAAGCCCCGTTTAAATGTTAGTATGACTGCTCAGCTGACTTCTATGGTGAATTACAATGGATAAATAATTTTCTCAATACCGATTATTTTACAAACCAACATCAGTAAAGCCAATTTAACAATACTGCAATCCATTTTAAACTGAATAATATTATAAATTTTAGGTGATCAGTATGGGATATGTCAATAAAAATCAGCCGACTTTTAATGATATTGATCGGAGGAAATTATAATACCCAACAAGATTTCATTAGTTCAGTAATTGATAAATTTTATAAATGTAATTTTATATGTATCTGGCTACATGCCACACCGTATATATAAATGCACTAATACGCTCTATGATTATGTCATCATTAATTATTAATACATATGTCAGTTTAATGTATGAACTTTAAAATAATTTAGAAATGTATTTATGAGTAAATTTGTTAGGTTCGGGCCCTTTATCTTATATATACAAAGTATCCACCGGTTACCGGTCTTACAGAGGTTGAGAAATACTGATCAACACATTATATGCTGCGAGGACTGAGGATTTTTGGGAACCAATATGGAAGAAACAAGTAAATGAATCTTAATATTAATAGAAAAAATAAAGCTAATTGTATTGAGTGAAAATGTACAAAATATGGACAGCAAATTGTATGTGTAATTTTTGACGACGAAAATAAAAATCTGATGTGGGCAATACATGACTTTCCTTATATAATGCAATGAATTTGCTACTTTTACAGTTAAAAAAATGTTATACTTAGATACTTATATTCTTTCCAAGATGTTGAATTTTCTTCAATTAGTCGTCATTTTCATTAATTTAGAGTCATTTCTATTCATTTGGCGAGATTTTTGTTAATAAGGCAACATTTAAAAAAGTCGCCAAGTTGGCGACATTCCGCCAAATTCTTCGCCAAAATCTCACCAAGCGTTATGGACGGAGAAATAAGTTATTCTTATAGCAGATAAATGACTATTGGAGTTCAAATAGAAAAGTATTACTCAAAGTACCTTTTTTTCTGAATGGAACGAGCTAGTTCCACGAGAATGATGTCACCAAATTTATCGCATGGTATTACATATGAAAAGTGAACATGTTTCTCAATCGGAAATATTTTTTATTTATTTTATATACCTTTTTGATAATTTTTTTGAAAAATGTGCAATATATCGCAAACGGTTCATTTTATCGTTCTAAAATTTATGTCAATCGTTTTCTAATAAAAAATTACATAAGAAATATCTATTGGCGTAACTTTATTAGCGGTTTTGATTTTTTGACGATTTTTTCAAAATTTCACTCGAAAATTTAGGGGGGTTCTGAACATTCGATTGCACATAAAACAATGGGCTTCCAGTGTTTACGGATTGTGATTTTTGTTCCAAATTTCATTCGAATCGCTCCATTCGTTCGACAGTTATCGTCTCCACAGACTCACTGGCACACACACACACGCACACACACACACACACACACACACACACACACACACACACACACACACACACACAGACACACACACTCACAGACATCACTTCAAAAATGTTTGATTCGTAATCAGGGATGTTTGAAACGTGCTCTCCCGTCAAAAACTCGAATTCGAATTTTCGACCCCGTCACAATACTTTCCTTATACATCATGTATACAAAGAAAGTAATAAGGCCAACCCCATTGCTCTAGATCGAATCGTCCTCGAGAGATTTTAGTTTTTGTGTATTTTCGTCACGTCGGCTTTGAAAGTACGTTTAACCGATAAATAAAAACGAAAAGTGAAATAAATGAATAGAAAATGAATGAAAAATGTATTTGAGTCTGTAGGAAAAGTCATGTGCTGCCCACATTATATTTTCAACGATGTTTTTATTTTATAGTTTTCTGAATCCGTTTGGGTGATGCCATTTAAATTAAGTATATTTTGTTTTAATAAACTAGGTATAAGTCATTTGATTATTTATATTAAATTCCTATTTAGCTTCTGTTATTCCGAATATCGAATATAGCGAATAATTTCAATTTCTAGCAATTTCTTTATAAAGAGCTTTACTGTACTGGTAAGAACAGCTGTTAAAAATATATATCAATATATATACCAAGCAAACAGCAACATTTCTGAAATATTCACATATCCGAAGGAATCCAGAGTCATTTCCTGACTCACCATGAAAAGAAATGAAGCGAGAACTTTAAAAATAAAAAAGCGCCCGAAAGATTCGAACTGATTTAGAGGGAAAAGATTGAGGCCTTAAAAATTCTCAAAATTCTATTTATCATCGGTGGTTTAGAGAGGAAATGAATATTTGATGTGGGAGTGGTAACGTCTTCCTTGTAAAGTTTAATAGCATTAAATAAAAAATTAAAATGTACAAAATATTTTATCGCAGTACATAATATTTTATGACAGACAAAATATTTTATCGCTTTCTATGAAAGTTTCATTATTACTTTCCTCATACACATAAGGTATAAGAAAAGTATTGTGACGGGCTTGAAAATTTGAATTCGAGTTTTCGACGGGAGAGCACGTTTCAAGCATCCCTGATCACGAATCAAACATTTTTGAAATGATGTCTGTGTGTGTGTGTGTGTGTGTGTGTGTGTGTGTGTGTGTCAGTGAGTCTGTGGAGACGATAACTGACGAACGAATGGACCGATTTGAACGAAATTTGGTACAAAAATCACAATCCATAAACACTGGAAGCCTATTGTTACTTTCCTTATATCCATAATGTATAAGGAAAGTATTGTGATGGGCTCGAAAATTCTAATTCGAGTTTTCGACGGGAGAGCACGTTTCAAGCATTCCAGATCATGAATCAAACATTTTTGAAGTGATGTCTATGTGTGTGTGTTTGTGTGTGTGTGTGTGTGTGTCAGTGAGTCTGACGGGAAGACGATAACTGACGAACGAATGGACCGATTCGAACAAAATTTGGTACAAAAATCACAATCCATAAACACTGGAAGCCTATTGTTTTTATTCGCAATCGAATATTCAGAACCCCCCTAAATTTTCGCGTGAAATTTTGAAAAAATCGTCAAAAAATTAAAACCGCTAATAAAGCTATGCAAATAGACATTTCTTATGTAATTTTTCATTAGAAAACGATTGACATAAGTTTTAGAATGCTAACATGAACCGTTCTCGAGATATTGCATATTTTTCAAAAAAATTATCAAAAAGTCATATGAAATAAAAAAAAAATATTTCCTTTTGAGAAACATGTTCACTTTTCATATGTAATACCATGCGATACATTGGGTGACATCATTCTCGTGGATCTAGCTCGTTCCATTCATGAAAAAATATACTTTGAGTAATTGTAAAAGATACTTTTGTATTTGAACGCCAATAGTCATTTATCTGCTGTAGGAATAACTTATCTCTTCGTCCATAACGCTTGGCGAGATTTTAGAGACGAAGTTGGCGGAATGTCGCCAACTTGGCGACATTTTGAAATGTTGCCAAATTAACGAAAATCTCGCCAAATAGATAAAAATGACGCTAAATCAATGAAAATGACGACTAATTGTCGAAAATTCAATATCTTGGACAGAATATAAGTATCTACTATAAGAAAAACCTATTTTTTTACTGTAAAAGTAGTAAATTTATTACATTATATAAGAAAAGTCATGTGTTGCCCACATCAGATTTTTTTAATACGCAATCAAATGTTCAGAACCCCTAAATTTTCGAGTGAAATTTTGAAAAAATCGTCAAGAAATCAAAACCGCTAATAACGGTACGCGAATAGACATGTCTTATGTAATTTTTTATTAGAAAACGATGGACATAAATTTTAGAACGTTAAGATGAACCGTTTGCACATTTTTCAAAAATATTATCAAAAAGTCATATAAAATAAAAAAAAAATTCCTATTGAGAAACATGTTCACTTTTCATATGTAATACCATGTAATAAATTTGGTGATAATATTCTCGTGGATCTAGCTCGTTCCATTCATAGAAAAAGAAAATTTGAGCAATACTTTTGTATTTGAACGCCAATAGTAATTTATCTGCTGTAAGAATAACTTTTTTCCTCGTTTATAACGCTTGGCGGGATTTTGGAGACGAATTTGGTGGAATGTCGCCAACTTGGCGACTTTTTTTAATGTTGCTAAATTAACGAAAATCTCAACAAATGGATAAAAATGACGCTAAATCAATGATGACACATTGATGATGACGACAGGAAAAATGACGGCTCATTGACGAAAATTCAATATCTTGGAAAGAATATAAATAACTACTATAAATATAGTCTATTTTGTTTTACTGCAAAAGTAGTAAATTCATTACATTATATAAGGAAAGTCATGTGCTGCCCACATCAGATTTTTGTTTAAATATGCGTCTGTTTTAGCTAGTAAAATGTATCAGAAGTGACACCAGTTCGATGGAGCCGAAATTGTATTGTGTGAAAAACATTTTGTAAAATTAAACTCCAATAAAGTTCAATACGTTTAATCGATTTTATCAGACTCATTTATTTCGTTTACTGGCGCTATATATTACTCGTTAACTGTTTGTTGTTCAATAGCACTTACAGTTACCGCCCAGATTTTATCTACATACTCCGACTATAGACTTCATGTCAAAATATCAAATTATTTTACTGACTTGCATGTTGATATATAAACTAAACGTACACAATATATCTGACGAGATTTTAGATTCTAGTTAGTCTATGAACTTGCCTAGTGGCATAGAAACACGTACTCGAATAAGTAAATTTCTATCTATTTTATTCAAACCTCATCTGTCACCTAATGCTTGTGCACAAATATTTAATAAAAGAGGAAGCAAACATATTGAGCTGCAATGCTTGTGATATTTTAAATATTACAGCTTTACTACTCATTAGAACATTTAGATTGAGGGGGATTAGGATCCTTAAAAAAGTGCCATAAACAGGGTGAATTTCCATATTTCACGTTTTATTTTGTACCGCTTCTTCTATACATTGAGAGTACCTAAACATTTTACGGCTAATAAACGAATACCTGAAGAATACATGATAATTTTTCAATAAGGTGAATCTTATAGTAATATTTTTAAAAATTGTAAAATATTCATGTATTTATTGATATGTTATCTTGATATGGATTGCTTGCGCGCATGATTGCAACAAAACTATTACTTCCAGAAACAAAAATATTGTTGATTATGATGCAGAAATATCCATTTAAGAAGTCCTAGATGAATATCAAAACATTTGCATAATTACAGTACAAAACAATATTTTTTTTAATTAAAAATGTAATTACATTTTTAATTTAATTTTAAAAACTTAAATTATGCAAATGTTTTTAATTTGATCTAAGACTTCTTGAATGGATACTTTTGCATCGTAATTGGCAATATTTTTATTCCTGGAGGCAATGGTTCTGTTGCAATCATGAGCGCAAGCAGACTATATCAAGATAAATTTTTAATAAATACATGAATATTATATTATTTTTATTAAATTCACCCTATTGAAAAAAACTATCATATATGCTACAGGTATTCACTTATTAGCCGTAAAAATTATAGGTATTATCGATGTTAGGAGAAGAGGTATAAGATAAAACGTGAAACATGTAAATTCATCCTCTTTATGGCACTTTTAAAGGTCTGAGCCCCCTTAAAGTGCTAAAATATTAAAATTAGAACCCTTATATACTTCAAAACTATGAGATAAATCAAAACGTCAATGATATAAACTAATAGGGCGTTCAGAAAAAGCTAAATATTCTTTCTAATTGTCTACAGCTAGCACTTTTAATTTTGAGTGATATAAACATTAAAATCTTAAAAAACGAGAAATTTTCAATCTTCTTCAAATTGACAAGACGATTACTTGAATACTACAAGAGCGTTTTAAAAAAAATTATTGATCTATAAATTGGTATTTTTAATAAATATTTTTGTTGCTTACTATTTATATCTATCTTTCATAGTTTCGGAGATATTTCGAGTGAAAGTAAACAAAATGATAAAAAACCTCCTTTAGACAGATAGTTTTTTAGAATGAAAAAGTTTAAAATATTAAAATATTGAAATTGTTTTTTATATACATAATCTGTACAATATTTCCTTTAAAATAAGTAAAGATTATTTCCATTTTTATCTTTTAGGTTCAGAGATATAAGTGTCCAATATGTATATGTTTTTCGTAATGCTCTGATATCTTCTAAAGATACCCCAAACATGGATGTTATACATATCAAAACTCAGCCCAGGTGGAGAAACCGATCACTGTCAGTTAGCACTCTGAACCACTAATTAATGCAAGAAAGATCAATCATGTATAAAGCATTGATTACGAAACACTTTCCAACTGAAATGCAATTTTAATTAAACATCTCTAAAATGCGATACATTCAGCGTTGATATATTTTAAGTTATCACAGTACTACAATAATTTATTATATTTGAAAACTTAAAACTTCATCGAAAAAAATGAACTGTATTCAAATGACGTCATCGAAATATAAATCGTCTGGCTCTCTATGTAAAATCCTAAAATAAGTGAATATTTTATTCCAAATTCCAGAGTTAAATAATTTTGGGTGACAAAAAATTCAGCAATTCTTATACAACTCATCTTACAATCACTTGATTACATTCTGCATCCATTAAAATTAGGCTTCGTTGTAGAAATAATCAAAGTTCGATGAGCATTTAAACTCAAAAATATTGTTATTGCTTTGGTACATAATATAGATGAACAGAAAATACGCAAAATTGACGCGCTTTTAGGGCGGATGCAACACTAAATATAAATGTAAAAGAACTTTAAAATCACAATGCTTACACTGGGAGAAAAAGATGTATGCCATATTTTATTTTGAAGTGGGTCACGTGATTTTTTCCTATTATATGGGTGTAATTATTATTTTAATTTTTATTTAAAAAACTACCGAACATATTTTGCTGTTATTTTTACTTTCCTTATAGAATAATGCATAGGGAAAGTATTGTGACGAGGTCAAAAATTCGATTCGACTTTTCGAGAGCACTTTCAAGCATCCACGAATCGAACTAATCACGAATCAAGCTAATCACGAATCGAACATTTTTGAGATGATGTCTGTGAAAGCCCCAGGCCGTCCGGCTCGTCCAGAGGACTTGGAGCAACAGGATGGACGGAGATGATGTCTGTGTGTATATGTGTGTGTGTGTTTCAGTGAGTCTGTGGCGACGATATCTCACGAACGAATAGAACGATTTGAATGAAATTTACTAACAATCCGTGAATACTGGAAGCCTATTGTTTTTAAACGCAATCGAATGCTCAGAACCTCCCTAAATTTCCGAGTGAAATTTAAAAAAATCATTAAAAAATAAATCTTTTAAAAAGGTTACACAAATAGACATTTCTTATGTAATTTGTCGTTCGAAAACGATTGACATAAATTTTAGAACGCTAGCATGAACCGTTCTCGAGATATTGAACATTTTTAAAATAAAATTATAAAAAAGCCCATAAATTAAAAAAAATATATTAACTGTTGAGAAACATGTTCACTTTTTATATGTACTATCATGCAATAAATTTGGGGATATCATTCTCGGGGATTTAGCTCGTTCCATTCATGAGAAAAGATGCTTTGAGTAATAAATTTGTATTTAAACGCCAATAATCATTTATCTGCTATAAGAGTAACTTATTTTTCTGTCCATAATGCTTGGCGAGATTTTGGCGACGAATTTGGCGGAATGTCGCCAACTTGGCGACTTTTTGAAATGTTGCCAATTAACGAAAATCTCGCCAAATGGATAAAAATGACGCTAAATCAATGAAAATGACGACTAATTAACGAAAATCTAATATCTTGGAAAGAATATAAGTATCTACTATAATACTATGAGAATGACCTATTTTTTTTACTGTAAAAGTAGTAAATTTATTGCATTATATAAGGAAAGTCATATGCTGCCCACAGCAGATTTTTTTATATTTTCTATTGGATAATTTGAATATGTCCGAAAATTTTCGAAGCAATTTGTGAATTTTTACTTCGCTTAAAAACTATTTGAAAAATTAGGTCCCATAGGGTTCAATGTATTTAATTTTTTCAATCCGAGTTCAATCCAAAACTAATTGAGAGATATTATTCATTTACATTTCCATATGTCCCACAGACCATCTCAACAACATACTAAAATTTCGTTTTGATAAAGACATTTTTACGGTATTTATTCTGCGAACGGACAGACAGACAGAATGAACAAAGTCATAAACACTTTTCAACTATGTGGTAAATTATTAATAATATAATTACCGAGCTCTACCTTTCTGTCTGCCTATATTATTATGTGGGTCTACATGGAATGCTTGATGAAAATTTTGAGAAAAAATGAACTTGCAGACTTCTTTTAAATACAGCCAAATTGACGAAAGTGACGCCAAATTGATAGAATTTAAAAACGAAAGATATGTAGGATTTTACTTTTACATTTTAAGAATGGATAGACATTCAAAGTAATTAATGAAAGGGTGGTATATAAATCATGCGTCAAAAAAAGGTAAATTAGATGCATCTGTTCTGCTTTATGGTAAATATGGCAACATTGGCAACTTTTGGAATATGTCGCAAAATTGACAAAATATCGTCAAATCGACAAAGATATTGCCAAATTGTCGAAAAATTAGTAACTCAGAAAAATCTATCCCAATAATTAAATTTAATTTCTTTGATAATCCCAGTCGCTTTAAGAAAATTATTAATTTAAAGTTATTTATTCAAAATAGCGAATTTCACTACGCGGTACAGCTACGTTTTGTTAAAGAATCTAGGTTGGCGTAAGTGCGTAAGTAGTTGGCGTAAGTAGGCTAGGTTGGCGTAAGTAACTAGGTTGGCGTAAGTAGTTGGCGTTATATGTTACATATATTAGAAGATGGTGTAGGATGCATAAAGATAAGTCGTATAAGCAATAGTTAAATAGGGCCGTGAACATGTTGTTGTTGTTGAGACCCAGACCGTCCGACCTACCAGAAAGGTGTAAGGTAACTGTATGGACGGCCGGGAAGTGCCACCCAATTTAGACCGGAACCCAGTGGGGGAGGCATCCACAGGGACCGTACCCTCCTTCCCCTACCACCAACCTCTCGGAAGGACTTACGGACCCACATGTTTAACGTGATCGTACTCCGCATGAACACGGCGGCATTTGTGGTAGCGTGCAAATCTAGCGCGCAAACCACGGGGATACCGCACCCGAGATGGCCAACAGCACGCGGTGTTCCGAGGTGGTCACCCACCAAGTACTAACCGCGCCCGATGCTGCTTGACTTCGGTGATCTAACGAGAACCGGTGTTTTCAGCACGGTGCGGCCGTTGGCCCTGGCCGTGAACATGTGTCTGTGCCAATGTGTCTGTGTCTGTGTGTAAGTGTCTGTGTATATGTGACTGTGTCTGCGTGGCATGTGTATGTGTGTGTGTGTCTGTGTGCGTGTGACTGTAGGTATTAAGAGTACAAGTGCTGAAGGTGGGGAATGGAGAAATCATTTACAATTTTAAGGATGACTAAAGGCATGTAATATTTTTTAACTTTACCCCGGCATAAGGCTATTCTACTGTTCTGCCAATAGTTATATTATATATACAACATTTTAATAATAATATTTTACAGTTTTACACATTTTATTTTTACGCATTTTTTGCACGTTTTATTATTACAATTTTACACATTTTCACCGTTTCAAACTGTGATCTAAGTAAGTGGCGAACTCGTAACGTGATGAAACTAAATAAAAGATGCAAATATACTATGTCTTCATACATTGCACTCATGACGGATTTTATCACACTTCCAACAATACGCAATATGCGTACAACCCCATGTCGCCGGTAGGGTTTTCGGTCCGAACCGCGGCGTTGCCAGGTAACTGTGTTCTAATTAAATTCCTGCAGCGGGCGATTAGGTTCACATAATAGCTACAAAACTATGTCTTTGCCTTTTTGCGGGGTTCCCAAAACATTACCCCCCCCCCCCCCTCTACGTGGGAAGGAGTACGGGTAAAGAAAAAGAGAAATTCTCTTGAAGCGTTTTAATAAGCTTCATAAATGAAAAGTAATTTCGGGAGTATCTGAGCCGGAAGAATCTCCCAACCCCCTCCACTTTCCTCTGCTCTTCCTCTTATTTAAATGACAGTGAGTTTCCTTTCTATTTGCCTGTCATATAGAACAAAGACACTCCCAGCTGCTTTCGGTACTCTTGTCGTGTTATTCCTCTCTTGTTAGAAGATATATGCAATTTTTAAAAAAATTGGAATGTTGTTGTTTTTGTTCTAGGATTGCAACCCTTTGCATACTAATGCAAGTTTGTTAAGATGTTTATGTATCGAAAATTGTGGATAAATTATAAAATATCTGTGCTAAACTCAATTTCTTATACTTTCATATTCCATATATCGAAACCCATATAGCTGAGTCAGACTTTGTGATACATTTATAGACCACTTTCACTTACTTTCCTCTGCCTTTTCTCTTATTTAAATGACAGCTAGTTTCTTTTCTATTTGCATTCCATATAGAACAAAGACACCCCCAGCTCCTTTAGGAACTTTTACCGTGTTATTTCTTTCTTGCAAGAAGATATATGCAACTTTTAAAAAATTGGAATGTTGATGTTTTTATTCAAGGATTGCAACCCTTTGCATACTATTGCAAGTTAGTTAAGATGTTTATATATCGAAAAGAACGGATAAAATATAAAATATCTGTGCTAAACTCCATTTTTTATACATTCATATTCCAGAAATCTCTAACCATATAGCTGAGTCAGGCTCTGTGATAAATTTATAGATCACTTACACTTTCCTCTTATTTAAATGACAGTTAATTTCTTTTCTATTTGACTGCCATCTAGAACAAATACACCCCCAGCTGCTTTTCGAACTCTGATCCTGTTATTCCTCTCTCGTTTACTTTGGCTTGGAAACTAGAATATATACGAGTAGATATACTAGCAGCATACTCGTTCTTCGTACGGAGTATGTAATATAAGGAAACTTATAATTCGCAATCATGTGCAAATTCTGTTAAAATATTAAATTTATTGCTCCTAAAGAGAAGTTTAAGAATATATGTTCTCACTATGCAAAATTATCTTCACGGGCAGATCTGAAGAATAAAATATCCTGGCCCCTTTTGTAAGCAAATTTACAAAAAAAAGAATTGAATCAATATATGCAACCCCGTGCTACTTATATTCTCGCAGATTAGAAAATATGCCAGTGTGTTAGTAGAAGATTACTCGTTTTACAATATGAGTCTCAAAAATATTTGCCAAAATAAAAGAGATGACGTAATAAATTGAAAATATCAATAATCCCCGTGCCCTTTATACCAGAAGGTCGTAATTGATTCCAATATATGCCAATATATATCAAAACATATGCCAATATACCTGTACTACTTATATTCTCGTAGATTAGAAGATATACCCGTGTATTTGTAGAAAATTGCTCGTACAACGTACAATATATGAGTTTAAACAAGTTTTGTCACAATAAAACAATTGCATAATAATTTGAAAATATCAACAATCCCTGAATCAATAATCCTCGAAAATTTCAATAATAATAACGTTTAAATCTGAAGACCGTAATTGATATTATCCAGTCAAAATTGCTATAAGAAAAATCAAATCGTTTTTTTCTAAAACATATTTTTATATCCATTTATTTATTATACAAATCGAAAGATAATAATTAAAATTAGCAGAAAGATTAAATTTTATTGCGTTTCTGAGCAACATGATATAAGAAAGAATCTTCCTCATAAACTGCGAAATTAAACAACCATTTTGATTTCTTTATACTTTTCATTGTTCAGTAAAAGCTTGTGAAAAATAAATCATGGAGATAGATTTCCCATTTAAATCATGTTTCAAACAATTCATGTTTTCAGAAAGTGACTAATTAGCGCAAAAAATCTCCCATCAAACTCAGAGATAAAGTTTTAATTCACTTTCAAACGATTTTCAAGCTTTTCGTTTGGATAAACGTAGTAGTAAGAGAGTAGAACTCCTGGGAAAAAGTTTCGTTTTTCATTAATATCTCGACAACCCCTGGACTTAGATACTTGAAACTTGGGGTAAATTTGTGGGGGCTATTTCAAGGCTATCCACAAAATTTCATCAAATTCGGTTCAGCAGTTCTTCCGTGATGATGAGACAAACGAAAATTTCGTTTTTTACTAATATCTAGAGAACCACTGACCGTAGAAACTCCAAACATAGACTAAATTTTAAGTGGACCTATTTCCAGGCTACCCACAAAATTTCATCAAATTCGGTTCAGACGTTCTCCCGTGATGACGGGACAAACAGACAGATTTTCAATTTTATTTATATAGATATAGATTCAAATAGCTGATGACTACAATACCCCAGTTTCAAATAGCTGATGACTACAATACATCAGCTTCAAATAGCTGATGACTATAATAAACCAGCTATTTAAAGTTGACGTATTGTAGACACCACCTGACGATTTTACAATTACATCACCTTCAATACTTTGTTCAACACTCCATTTTAAAAAAATATTTGTTTAAAATTATAAGGTTTGTTTCCAGGTTTTTCATATTGATGACTAGCATTGTCTTGAGTTTTCACTGATCAGAAATTGAATTATTTTGTTTGTTATGGGTGCATTACTATTTTTCTCTTCAAATATTCTTTAATTGAAAGAGAGAAAGAGAAATAGACATAATATTTTAAATATATAGACATATATTTTATTCTCCATAAAATGAATGTGGTAGGACTGGTTTTAACGTATCAAGTATCCAGTTCCCAAACTAGCATTCTACCATCAAGTTCTGTTAATCAGTTGGTGTTGACCATTTTATGTTCTTCAACAATTTCGACATAAGACAGTGACATTTCTAAATCAACAGCGTGCGTCTTCAATGTTCAATCATCTTAAAAATTCCCCCAAACAAAAAAAAATATCTCAATGATATTCTTCAACTGATCATATCGTTCTTTTAAATATGATCTGGCTTTGTCCAGCATTTGATTGAAACAATATATTCTATGGGTTTCTTTTTCGGGAGGGGGGGGGAGGTCATCATGAATTTAATCGGCCGTTTCATAATCGAAATTTATTTAAATATTTACGGCCCTTTCCAGCGGACCTTTTCAGGGATTCCTGATTTCCTGATTGAGGCCATTCGTTCCAACAGCTCTAATATTGGCCCGCTGTACAAGAGTCACATTTAGTGATCGCTGAGTGTTTCTCGTGTGAAAATGGCTAGCTATTCCTATATTTCGGCAAACTTTAATATACTGTAAAATCTATAACCGGTACTTACTCAGTTTTGCATTCATACTCCCATTATTGCGTAAATTGACTTGATGACTTCTATAGCAACAGAATTTATTTTGAATATCCATTTAGAATACTCTTTTATTGAGTATGAAAAACCATCAATTTAATATTGAATTTTAATTGTAGGAATCAGTCAATTTTAATCCAAACCATTAATTCAATCAAAAACCAATTAATTCCACTCACCTTACCCGATAAATATTTATTTGCTGCCTTCTTCAAATACAAATATTACAGATGCCAGAGTTTGAAATGGCGAAATGTTCTTTGCATGTCCCAACATAAGCTGAATTTAATTTGCAAAACTTGAACGTAATTAAACTTACAGAGAGCTAAATTGGTTTATGGAGAACTTAATTATGTTCAAAAGTGGGTATTACACCTAAAACAGCTCATTGTGATCGACATTAAAGCAGCCAGTAACATTAAATGAATGAAATTTATGGTGGTGCTATAAATTATTCTACGGTATCTCTTTTATAGCCCTGAAGTCGCTAAAAGAGTGCATGGTATTTCACTAATGGCACACTTCATATTTCCTTAGTGTGGCATATAATTGCACATTGTCTGAAACACCTATGCAAATAAAATATTAAAAATTCGCGCTTTTACTGCAGATAACAGCATCCATGGGTTGGTTCTTAGCTTCTTATTATTAAAGGGTTACATATGGGTGGGATTTTTCAAAATAAAGATTTTTGCTTAGGTTGCAAAAAAGTAATAAATAACTTTTAAACAATTTGATTTAACTGAAAAGTGATCCCGAAAACAACCTGTGTAAAAAAAAATATCCCTCGCCAATTAAAAAACAGAAACAAAAAGAAACACTTAAAAAATGCAAAAATAACTTTGCAATAAACAGGGGACAACTTAACCGTATATGATAACATCCCATGATTCATTCCCATAACCATTCTGTCTCTTTTGAGACCCTGCTTTAGAGGATCTTCAGACAGAACATTTTTTCAGCGGTGTTTTCCTAGTCATGCTGGTCATCTTGAGCCTTTGTATGTATTATTTTTTTTAAAATAAAAGTCTGTGGGTGGTACTGTATCACCGTTTCTGTAGTGGTGTGGACTGTCTGTTTGATTTTGATGCGCGTGGGTCTGTGGCCTTCAGGGTGGAGGTTTCACTCGTTCCCGTCGGAGTTCATCATTAGGACTGGCTGCGGTTAGCTTCAATTGACGGAGTGGGAGTCTGTTGTTCCATTGGTGCCATGGGTAGTATACGCACTGTATGGTGGAGTCGGCGATTTCCTCGATTCCGTGTAGTCTGTGACCCGTCAAACCTCCTTGGTGCTTGGGAAGCATTTCTTCCAGCCAGAGAAGCATATGTTTTAAACCTCCGGTTGAGTCCTTTCGGACTGGGTCATACAGACAGAGCTTTTGGCGACTTGCCTTCTCGTAGGTGATATCATAAAGGTAAGTTATTTCTTTCTTTCGGCCAGACTGTACAACCTACATAAAGGTGTCAAAATCCCACACCACTTGACTGACCCGAGGGCTTACAGCAGTTGTTCCAGCGCCCGGGAACGCTACATAAAGGTATAAAGTATCTGTTTAGACGGTCAAGGTATGCCACCCAATTTGGACCGGAACCCAGTGGGAGTGAAATCCACAGGGACCATACCCTCCTCCCTCTGCCACCAACTACTCGGAAAGAGTTTCGGACACAAATTTAACGTGCCCGTATATCACATAAACACGAGGACAGATTCGACAGAGCCGAGAATCAAACTCAGTTCCGCAGACAGCAACTCCTGTTCTCTAATCACAAAGCCATCCTACCCAAAGAATGAAAGACCCTGTAAAAAGCGTGAAGTAATTAGTGAAGTTCTTAACCAATCTACAAAATTTGAAGTTTCTAAAACGCGCCAATTCGCCAGATTTGACGCCGATATCAAGCAACACTTTCAAATTATGGCAGTAATTTCATATTTAGGTATTCGTAACAATATGATGTCACTTCCATTACGCAATTCTGTTTCTTTCCTGTCACATTTCTTTTACGATGTTCTCCGTACCCCGCGACTAGATCTTTCACATTAAACATGAACATTTCAAGCTTCTGTTAAACCAAAACTGTAGAAGGGATTTCATTGAAAATTCGGGTACTGCGTGACCAAGATTCTCGTATCTGCAACCGGAAGATTAACGGTTGAGGTAAACCTTGAGCAGAGGTATAGTGTGTTCTCTAGTTGTCCTCTAGTTGTCCTGTTCCGTTAACGGTAACGCGGAAGATCGCAGTTACGTTGGGTTTTTGCTTGGAGGAAGCCGCATTTTTAAATGCAGCTTATGAAATTTTATTGAAAATAATCCACTAAATTCTGCAGATGGCAGTGATCCTAGTGATCCTTTCTATTTTTCTCTGGAAACAATCAAAAGATTTGTATATATATATATATATATATATATATATATATTTATAACAGCAATAAAAGAAATTCCTTTTGATTTTTATCAATTTTAAATTAGAAGAAATCTCTGTATTGTTCTCTCAAAATATTTTAATTTATTAAACAGTAACTAAAGGTCGCGTGTTGGACAAATTAGATTTTTATCAATTCATTGTTACAAAGTCCAAGACGACTTCGATGCAATATCAATTTTGATCAAATATGAAAAATATTTTGTAATATTTAAGATCCTACAAGCAAATTCATATCTCAGCGAAAAAAAAAATGAGATAAGGGATTGAACTTTCCTCATATTCTAAAACACGTCAGAAAATCGTAGATGACTTCATTTCCCTTCGTATCTGATAAAAACGGTACCAAAATCCAATCTCTTTTGTGTCAGCGCCAATTGGAGTTTCTCGAATTCTCGAATTTTACTCTTCTCACGATATAAAAGAATCTGCCGATCTTTTCCTCGGCCATTATAAGTGAAAAACTAAAAAAAATGTATAAATATATAACCCCCCCCCCTATTTTTCTTGCTATGAGGAAATCTTTTCGTGGGTTTAAACCGCAAAAGATGTGTTTGCATCGATTTTCGTATTCGATTTCTCTTCGATTCAGCAGTGGATTGCGCTGTGGGCTATTATTAAGCAATATGCGTTTTCTATTTATTTTGAATCTCACAAGAAAAATATTGAAATATAGGGATGCTGTTTTGTAATCATTTTACCACAAAAATTGACGCTACTGTTTAAAACATACTGAATCGATTAAAAGGCTTTATCTTCTTTAATTTGGTAATCGGATAAATATATGCCGTTAAATTGAAGAGTATAGAATAATATTTAAAACCTAAAGTTTCTTAGGTAAAAATTAAATATTTTTGGATTGCAATTCCATTATATCTTGAAACTATATTTTGAAGCAGATTGTGCCGTGGGCCATTATTAAGCATTACATGCTGTTTACTTATTTTGAATCTAGAAAGAAACATTTTGAAATATCAGAATATAATTTTGCTATAATTTTCCCTTACAAAATGGATGCTGTTTTGAGAAATAGCGAATGATTAGCAGCGAATACTCGGCGTTCCTCTGGATTTTAGATGCAAAATGTCATGTTAATGCTTGTTTAAATTGTTCTAACTTTTGTCCTAATATGAAATATGAAATAGAGTTTTCTATTAAAAGCTCTTAATTTAGTTTAACAAATCACTTAAAAAAGTATGTAAGACGGCTGAGTAGCTTTCGGATTCGAAGTGGTCATGGAATATTTCGTGGAAGTGCCTGCGAATATCTTGTGTAAGTATCTGCGAATATTTCGTGGCAGTAGCTGCGAATATTTCGTGGAAGGGTCTGCGAATATTTCGTGGAAGTGTCTGCGAATATTTCGTGGCAGTAGCTGCGAATATTTCGTGGAAGTGACTGTGAATATTTCGGAGAAGTGGGTGCGAATGTTTCACGTCGATCTGTATTATCCTATAAGTGGTCATTACGGAAAAACAAAAACTTGTAGTTCAATCCCTGTTGTTCTGCCGGTTGATGTAAAAGGACATATTTATATCAAATACTCCCTATACTGAGTGTTGTCTGGGAAAGTTTTCATAGAAATAAATTGCATATTTAATAAAATATTTAGATTATAAGAGAATTTGAATATCAACTTTTGTGTATAAACAGGATACAATATAGGAAATAATTTAACCATAAATCCGTTCTTAATTAAGCTTAAGAAATCGATGAAAAAAATCTAGGTACAAACGTTCACTCATTTACAAATTATAAGTGGTCAATACAAACAAACCGACAGAGAGCAATCAGATTTAATTTTTCGTAATTACGCATTATATATCCGCATAATTTTATTCCGCTCCTATAGTGGAATACAATTTATATCAGTATACTCCACGGACTCAACTTCATTTCCTGAAAAAAACATTTATTCCGATCCATAGCGAACTTTAAGAGATAGTTCACTTGCATAAGTTTATTTGAATTTTGCCTTTTATATATTACATGAAATGACTTAATATTCCTTAATTTGGCATTAGGATTAAAAGACATAGTTAAATTGAAGATTGTAAGATCATTTTTAAAACCCAGATAAACTGATAGACAGGTTAATTATCGTTATTCCGTATTTCGATATAGGGTAATAAATCTAACATCAGGATATTCCTTGTATCCAGCCTCATTGCCTGGAAAAAATTCATCAAAATCCTTTCCTTAGTTCCGTAGATAATTAAATTTGAAGTCTGCATTGACATTTTATCTTTTATATATTAGTTAGACTAATCTTTATTGTTAAATAATTAAGGTTTTATTCAAATTTAAACTTCACTTTTTGAAACTCATTTCAGTTTCATGAAAATCCTACGCATTCTTAAATTCATAGATTAATACTTTGTTATAATCCTTGACCCCGTTATAATTGAAATTAAAGCATAACACAAAATTTTTGAATAGTTAGCGTGAATATGAAAGGAATTTCAAAATACAATTCTTTTACACATGAATAAAATTTCTTTCTCTTCTAATCGACAGTGAAATTCTTAATTAAGCTGAAGGAAAAATAATTTTCATTTAATTGATTCATTGTTTCATTTAGTAATCGGCAGAAGCTATTGTCAGGCCAACATGTTCAGACAGATACTAATTATCTTTTCCAACGGATATCATATGTATGATTTCGCTTAGTTCATTACTTTAGAATCAATAAATCAACCCCGCATTCTTTTCCAATGATTTTTCCCGCCTTTTCTTTGAGGATTTGTTAAAAGAGGAAATAAAATTCTGTTCTAGGATGAAATATTAAATTTTCTAAACGATCGTCTGCTTCTGAATAAATGGTGCTTTGAAATTTCGACAGAGAGGCGTTCTCCATATTTCAAATATTTGAATGAGACTAAATATGAATTTAGTTATCCATTTGATGTTTCAATCCGTTGCAAGATGGTTTATTCGAAGATTTATCTATTTGAGGAACGTGGTTGAAATTCAGAACAACATCATCAACTTCCAGCAAAAGTAACAAAGTAAAAGTTTAGTCTTAGGATCCATGAGGGACTTAAAACTTCGTCCTAAGTTAATTTTGTGTCGGGGAAGACGATTGACGAAGCCTATAACCTAGAAAATAATCGTTGGGGCTTCAAAGTTCAAATCAAAATAACGAAAAATCACAGATGCGCCAAATTATTTCAGAAAATTATTTTAATTGTTTTTAGACAAAATTATTATACCGCGTGATAATATGTATTGCTTTCCTTAATTAAATAATTTAGATAAATAGTAACATTACAGTGAGAATATTTAAAAAAAGAAGTTTCTTGATAATTTTCTATCAAGCAATTAGTCTTTCTAGTGTTGAAAGAGGGGTCCAACATATTTCAAACAAATACAGAGTACAACCAATGTCATATATGTTACTTAGACTTTTAGTTTTAGCCAGAAATTGTTCTTAAACTATGTAGCTCTTACTTTTTCTTCAATTCTCCGGTTCACCGATTTCTACTGACAGAAGGAGTAAACATCAAGAGGGTGTGAGTACTTTGTTGCTTTTGGTAGTACTATAAGGGAGACTTCCATTGTTTAGTTAGGACATTTTTTGTAACTCTGCGTATTTATAACCAGACCAGGAGTCAAGGAGTAAAAGTGTTTTTTCATTGTTTTGTTGAGCGTCAAGGTAAAAAAGATCCCTGTACGAAGTTTGAATGTGATTATTGCCAGCTTTTCAGAAGTAGTACTATCTACACCAATCTAGCACATTGGTCATTTGCTAGGTCAATGGTTTCTTCCATCGTCTTCTCCGACCAAAAATTAGCATAAGACGAAGTTTCCAGTCCTGTATCGATTTTGAATCAACACAATTCACTTGTAGTATATATTGAAAACATGAAGTTACTTCTAAGCAATTGTGAATTTTTAGGTATATGTTAGAAACTCCAATTAAATGTTTAAAAATAAATGTTTTTACAGTCTCATAATTTTAATAAATTGTATTTTTGCTGAAAGAGGTCTTCATTGTGTTAATTAGAATCTTTAAAAAGAATTTCCTTCATTTAACCTCCCCTCCTTTACCCAAAATAGCTAATATATCCAACACATGACTTTCACTGCAGATTTACAAATTTCGATTTTGTGAAAAAAACTATCTTAGAAATTAGAACTTTCTTAAAACTGTACTTACAACACAATAAACTTGACTCTAAAGAGGTACAATAAAACTGTGAACATCCACAAAGTTATGCATTCTATCTTTTTATTATGTTATGTAACAATACTAACAATACTAACTGTGGTGCCGGTAAACAAAATACTAAAGTTACCACTTTAAATATTGATTACTGCGTTGATTACTTAATAGTACCGCATATTTGAAAATAAAACATTGAAGTTTATTTATTCTTAGTTGCGCTGATTATTTACTAATATCGCTTTAACGATCGTATGAGAATTATGCAAAGCATAATATTAAATTAAATTATCAAACATGGCCGTAATATCGTATAAATCATTGATAGTTATAACATTTAACATTAAACACATTGCGTTGTTTGCCTCTATTAAAACCCACCATTATTTTCTTTAGTAGGAGTTCCTGGAATATAATACTTATTAGCATAATACTACCCAATTAATCAAATTAACGAAACCATTGCACCATTGTTAATTTTTACAAATAAAATCATTTATGCAGAACATTATCCTTATTATTAAATTCATTACAACAATTAGTATATTTTATTTGCGGAGGAGAGTTGACGTGTGAGACCAGTTATGTAAAAAAAGCCTAAACTGCATTAATGACAGTCTATAATACTTGACTCGCACATACCTCTTGGTTGTCTTTAGACCACAGCTCGTACTTTGCTTCTGTGGTATCTCGGACTCTGCCGTTGAAGTTCTCTTAGGACATGGACATTTCATTTCTGTCTCATTCGTCGAAGTGTATCTCAGGGAATTTCTGTAGAATATCTAAAGAATCATCATGGCATTCTGCTCTCTTGCTGGAACTGTGGCTCTGCTGCACTTTCGCTCTGCAACTCTTAATTCAATCTCGCTCACTGCTCTCTCATTGCATTCTCGTATCTGAATCTCTAGAACTTTCCATCTGTTGCAACCTCTTTTTGCCTGAGGTCTGACACGCCTCTTCGGCTCTGATTGGCTCACCTTATGGCAATGCGCCCAGACATCTTGCCATTGGTAACATCTTTAACCACTCTCGTGGCTTCACCTCGGCATCTCAAATTTTATGGTCTAGCTGACGTCTCCAGTCAAGGAGCAATAATACTGGCTTTTTTACGTCTGATGCATTGTTTGTTATTGAATAAAACCATAAATAAAAAACATAAAACTGTCTACCCTAACTTTGTTGTGAAATCTATTCCTGCACTTATTCTGGTCTCGCACATCATGAACTCGCGCGAATGAAGTATGCGAGCTGTGAAAGATTTTATGATATGAAATTTTCATGATATGAAAGATGAAATTTCATGATATGAGATATGAAATTAGAAGTGTAAAAAACTAATTTCAGTATTTGAGAATCCCAAAAGCAGCATTAAAATTGTTTTGAGATGAAGCATTAAAATTTCTCTGCAATCTTTTGGATAAATTTTGCGTAGTAATTTTCTCTCATGTTTCTCGTTCCAGGATGAATAAGTAAACATTTCTGTATAAACTTTTTCATAAATAATGTGCTGAAATGTTTTCTCTTCAAACGGCTTATGGCAAAAGTTACATTAAAAGTTGCGTAGAAATTAAAATAAAAAATAAATAATAAAATAAAAAATAATTTTTTTCCAATGGCCAGGAATTGACTCTTTTATCTTCGCCTATACATCGGCCAGAACAGTGAACCTCGTTGCCCCAGCGCACCAGTGGGGGTGGGAACACATTGCTCCCAACAACACAAACATCCATGTCTTACGTGGGACTCGAACCCACAACGTGGCGACCGATTAATCACTGGAAACGCTCGCCTTGACCGTTCGGCCACCACGTCGACTGAAATGAGCCAACAGTACGTGATGTTTCCAGGTGGTCACCCACCCAAGTGCTAACCGCGCCCGATGCTGCTTAACTTCGGTGATCTAACGGGAACCGATGTTTTAAGCACGGTACAGCCGTTGGCTCATACAAAATAAATAATAAAATATAAATTGTATTAAAATTTTTATGTAATTATTTAGACAAATGATATGTTGCAATTTTCTCTCATTTTCTCTCGTTACAGAAGGATTCTGAACAAACATTTTGATAAATTATGTGGTGGAATTTTGTCTCATCACACTACTTATCTACTTATGGTAAAATATACATGGAAATTCGTTTCGAAGAGAAGTATTAAGAATTCTATGAGATCTTTTGGATAAATGATGTGTAGCAATTTTCCTTTTAACAACTTATGCTAAAAGATGCATTAAAATTTGTTTTATGACGGAGCATTAAAATTTGTTTTAAGATGAAGCATTAAAATGCATTTTAAGATGAAGCATTAACATTTATTTTAAGATGAAGCATTACAATTCGTTTTAAAATGAAGCATTAAAATAAGTATGCAATTTTAAAAATAAATTATGTGTTGTCATTTTATGCCATCGCAACTGTTTATTTCAAATATTTGAAATGAAATTAATTCAATTATTTTAAGGTAGTATAGTATTTCACTCTATTACAAAGTATTTATTAGAATCTTTATCCAATTGAAACAAATATAAATGTCCTATATTTATTTCATTACTTTTAATTCGCTAACCCAACTCTCCATTCTTCTCAGAGTTGGGTTATCTTTCCCGCCTTTTTTAATGCTTATATTAAAAGAGGAATTAAAATTCGTTCTAAGTCGAGTCATTAGAACTTTTATACACAGTCTTTTTGATAAATTCTGAGTTTGAATTTCCTTCCATTCCAATTTTTTATATTTCAAGTACTTAAAATAAAATTAAATAAATTCTTTTAAGGTGGCTTGGTATTTCATTTCGCTACAATGTATTTAGCTAAATATTTATCCAATTGAGAACAGATAAATGCCCTAAATGTATTTCGTTACTTTTAATTCGCTATTCCAACTCTATATTCTTCTCCAATAACTTTTCCCGCCTTTTTTTTCTGCTTATGTTGCAGGAGGAATTAAAAGTCATTCCAGGTCAAAGCACTAGAACTTCTATATACAATATTTTTGGAAAAAGGCGATCTCGAATTTTTTTCTCATCACAATTCTTAATAAATCAAATATTTAAAACGAAATTAATTAAATTCAGTTGTCGGTGTGGTATTTTATTTCAATATAATGTATTTCAGTTGGACATTTAATAAATTGAAGACAAAACTACATCGCTTACAACAAAATATATATCACTTACTCGAAATGTCTCAAATGTCGAGTAGGTGATATACTATATTTTACAATATGTTTATTGAAACTACTGTCTTATCGATTTTAAATTTTAGACTATTTAAAAATCAAACTGGTGTCGTTATAAGAACCGAAATGACAGTAATATCAAGTGATGAACATGTCATCTAATACGCTTCTTAATTTTAATTTGTAACTGCTTGTTTTATACTTTCGTTTGGCAATGAACAGTTGGTATTGTCAGAAGGGCAGTCTCAGGCAGATTAATTATCTATTGCAATGTAACTAATATGAATCAATGTGCTTAGCATGTTACTTTTGAATCAGATATCAAACTCTGCATTCCCCTCCGATGACATTTTCCACCTTTTTTCCCTTCGAAATTCTTTAAATGATAAAAATCTATTCCCGTTTCAGGGTGAACCATTAAATTTTTCATACAATGACTTCAATAAATGATGTGTTAGAATTTTCACTCCTCACAGTTCTTCATATTTCAAATATTTGAAATTAAATTAATCGAATTCAGTTATCGTGGCTTGGAATTTCATTCCGCCACAAAGCATTAATTTCAATATGTATCCAATATAAGACATGTAGATAAGTCTTGAATTTATTTCATTACTTTTAAATCGATAACATATCGCTGAATTCTATTTCAATGCCTTTCCAGCCTTTTTTGGCTAATTAAATGAGAAATTAAATTTCGTTCCAAGATGAACCATTAAAACTTTTTGCACAATCGTTTTGACAAATGAAGTGAAGTGTCATTCTCTCATCACAATTTCTCTTATTTCAAATATATGTAATGAAATGAATTGATTTCAGATATCAATGCGGTATTTTATTTCAATATAATGTGTTTTAGTTGAATATTTGTGAAACTGAAGACATAAAGATAAATGTGTCGAATGTCTAAGTAATTGATGTACATTTCACAATCTTGTCATTGAAATTACATTTTTAACGGTTTTCAATCTTATAGCATTTGCAGCAAATTATGCATATTAAAATAACTTGATAAACACTATTAAAAAATCTGATGAGGCCAGCACATGACTTTCCTTATATAATGCAATTAATTTACTACTTTTAGAGCAAAAAAATAGCTTATTCTTAGAGTAGATACTTATATTCTTTTCAAGATATTGAATTTTCGTCAATTAGTCGTCATTTTCGTTGATTTAGTGATCTTTTTTAACCATTTGGCGAGATATTCGTTAATTTGGCAGCATTTAAAAAAGCCGCCAAGTTGGCGACATTCCGCCAAATTCGTCGCCAAAATCTCGCCAAGTGTTATGGAAGGAGAAATAAGTTATTCTTATAGCAGATAAATGACTATTGCCGATCAAATACAAAAGTATTACTCAAAGTATCTTTTCTCATGAATGAAACGAGCTAGATTCACGAGAATGATGTCACCAAATTTATCGCATGATATTACATATAAAAAGTGAACATGTTTCTCAACAGTTAATATATTTTTTTAATTTATAGGATTTTTTGATAAATGTATTTAAAAATGTGCAATATCTCGAGAACGGTTTGCCTTAGCGTTCTAAAATTTATGTCAATCGTTCTCTAAGGAAAAATTAAGGAGAGATGTCTATTTGCGTAATAATATTAAAGATTTTGATTTCTTGATGATTTTTTCAAAATTTCACTCGATAATTTAGAGGGGTTCTGAACATTCGATTGCGTTTAAAAACAACAGACTTCCAGTATTTACGGATTGTGATTTTTGTACCAAATTTCATTCGAATCGCTCCATTCGTTCGTGAGATATCGTCTCCACAGGCTCACTGATACACACACACACACACACATACACATACACATACTTTTAGGTTGGTGGTAGGGGAAGGAGGGTACGGTCCCTGTGGATGCCTCCCCCACTGGGTTCCGGTCCAAATTGGGTGGCACTTCCCGACCGTCCAAACAGTTACCTTACACCTTTCTGGTAGGTCGGACGGTCTGGGTTTCAACAACAACAACACACACACACACGCCGGCCGTCCAAATTGTTGCTCAAGTCCTTGCTGACGAGCCGGACGGTCTGGGTCTTCAACACACACACACACATACACACACACATACTTTTACACACACACACACACAGACATCACCTCAAAAATGTTTGATTCGTGATCAGGGATGCTTGAAACGTGCTCTCCCGTCGAAAATTCGAATTCGAATTTTCGACCCCGTCACAATACTTTCCTTATACATTATGTATATAAGGAAAGTAAAAATAGCGTTATAATTAGTGTAACGCTTATGCCTCACGCTCAAACCGCGCATTAAAAAACCAAATTGTTGCCAATATAAGTATCGAAATGCTAGAAATATCCAGCGAATAACCAAGTAACCACGTGTTAATTTGAAATGTAAATTAGGCTGAAACGCAAAATTAAGTTTTACTTTTTACAATTTCGATCAGCAATGGACAGTTATCAGCAGAACAATTTCAGGCAGAATTAGCTATTACAATGGAAGTGATATGAATAAACTCGCTTAACTAGTTAATGTTGAAGCAATAACTCTGCAATCTTCTCTAATGACTTTACCCACCTTCTTTCTCGGACTACTTAAAAATAGGCATTAATGCAATCTTTTGCAATCCTATGCAATCTTTTAGATAAATGATGTGTTGGAATTTTCTCTCATCACAACTCCCATATTTCAAATATTTGAAATAAAATTAATTAACAGAATTTCAGTTATCGTGGCCTAGCATTTTGTTACAAAGTATTTATTTATATATTTATCCAATTGAAGATATACAGTTAAATGTCCTGAATTTAATTGCTTTTAAATCGATATCTGAACTCCGCATTCTTCTCCGATGACATTTCCCGCCTTTTTTTCTACTTATGTTAAGAGAGGATTTAAATTTCGTTTCAAGATGAATCATTAATAAAATTCCAAACAATCTTTTTCATAAATAATGTGCTGGGATATTCTCTCATTAAAATTTCTCGTATTTCAAATATGTGAAAAGATGTTAATTGAACTCAGTTATACCAAATATGTTAGTTGAATATTTATTAAATTGAAGATACAAAGATTAATGTAGCGAATTTCTGAGTAATGCACATTTCACAACCTATTTGTTGAAACTAAACTCTTATCGATTTTGAATTTTATACTATATGAATCAAATTTAGCATGATATGTTAATTTGATTCAAATTATTGAAAAATACAGTTAGAAGCAGTATAATACGAATGCGTCATGCTAAAATTGTGCATTTAAAAATAAAATTGCTGTCAAAAGAGCTACATATTTACACGGAATATCAAAAGAATAGTAATGTACTCTATTAGTTAATTTAAAATTTTGATTAATCGGAATCTGAAAATAAAATTTTATTTGCTTGTTTCCTTGTTTCGATTAGCAATAGATAACTGTTATTGTCAGGAAGACAGTGTCAGACAGATAAAAGATTACAATGAATGTAATATTAATAAATTTTCTTAGCTCGTTACGGTTTTAATCGATAACTGAATTATGTATTCTTCCCTAATAACATTTCCCACATTTTTCTCTACATACGTTAAAAGAGGCGTTAAACTGATTTCGAGATGAATCATTAAAAGTAATATACAATTTTTTGAATAAATGGTCTGTTGGATTTTTCTCTCATCAAAATTCTTCATGCTTCAACTATTTGAAATGAAATGTGATGATTTACTTGATATTTTATTCCATTACAAAGTATATAGCTAAATATTTATCCAATGCAAGACATACATACATAAATGTCCAAAATATATATATTTATTATTTAACACTTTACAATAAAATTGAAAAGTATTTATGACTTTGTTCATTCTGTCTGTCAGTTAGCACGATAAATGCCGTAAAAATGACTTAATCAAAATGAAATTTTAGTATGTTGTTCAGACGGTCTGTAGGACCTATGGGAATATAAATGAATAACATCACCCAATTAGTTTTGGATTGAACCCGGATTGAAAAAATGAAATACATTGAGCCCTATGGGACCTAATTTTTCAAACATTTTTAAGCGGATTTAAAATTCAAAAATTGCTTCGAAAATGTTAGGTAATATTCAAATTGCTCCATAAAATATATAAAAAAAATCAGCGAAATATATTCAGTAGTTTTTAAATAAAAATTAAAATAATAATTACACCTCTTATATGAAGCGATCACGTGACCCACTTCAAAATGATATATGGCATTCATCTTGTCTCAAAATCGTGATTTTTAAAGTTCTTTTTAATTCATATTGAGTGTTGTATCCGTCCTAAAACCACTTTATTTTTGCTTAAATTCTGTGCATCTACATACTGAAACAACGCAATTACAATATATTTGAGTTTAAATGCTCATCCAAAATTGATAATTTCTACAACGAAGCCTATTTTTTACTTATATAAAATGTAAAAAGCAAAATATGTATAATGAGTTGTATTAGAATTGCTGTATTTCTTTAACACAAAATTATTTAGCTCATGGAATCTGCATAGCTGATATGAATGAAATATTCATTGATTTTACAAAGAGAAGGACGATTTTTTTCGATGAAGTTTTAAGCATAGAGTTTAATTACTTGTAGCTCCATGGTCGGAATTTTTAAATAAAATAAATTATTATAGTATTATGATGAATGAAATGAATGGGAAATTGTTTATGACTGAAATGCTGCTTTTATAGAGAGAGTCAGACCTGTTATTTTTTCTATGACGTCAATTGAATGAATTTCAGTTGTTTTCGATGGAGTTTTCAAATATAGTAAATTATCGTAGTATTATGATTATTCTAAAATTATTATCGAGAAATGTATCGCATTGAGATGTTTAAACTAGGCAATTTATATTTCAATGCCGTCATTTGAATGAAGTTTATTTTTTTAGATGAAGAGGTTTAAGTTTTCAAATATAATAAATTAATGTAGTATTGTGATAAGTTTTAAAATATTACTGAGGATTGTATTGCATTTTAGACATGTCTAAATAAAATTGCATTGAAGTTGGAACGTGTTTCATAATCAATGCTTTAAGCATGATTGATCTTTCTTGTTAAATCAATAGCCCAGCTCTACATTCGTCTCCAATGACTTTTGTTGCCTTTTCTTATCTTTATGTTAAAAAGGAATTTAATTTCGTTGCAGGAAGAATCATTAAAACTTTCTATTGAATCATTTCTATACATGATGCGCTGGGACATTCCCTCGTCACAATTTCTCATATTCCAAATATGTGAACTCATATTACTTGAATTCAGTTATCGACGTGATACTTTATTCCAATAAAAAGTATTTCAGTCGAGCATTTGTCTGGTTGAAGACACGACGATAAATGTTTCGAATTTATACTCAAGTGATGAACATTTCACAATCTATATATTGGAATTTCTCTCTTACCAATTTTGAATTCTATATTATTTACACCAGCATACTAAGATACACACTATTCAAAAATGGAGTTAGAATTAATGTAACAAGAATGCGTCATGTTCAATCTGCACATTTAAAAATCAAATTGCTGTCAATGTAAACATCAGCATGCGAGAAATGTAGAGGGAAGAGACATACATTCGGACACACGTTTTAATTTGAATTTGTAATTAAACTGAATCTAAAGATCAGCTTTTACTTGCTTGTTTTATTGTTTTGATTGGAAATGGACAGTTTATATTGTGAGTAGGACAGTTACAGGCAAATTCCAATTATTTAATGCAATGGAAGTTCTATAAATAAACCAGCTTAGCTCGTTACCTTTGAATAAATAATTGAACTCTACACTCTTTTCCAATAACATTTCCCATTTCCCGCTTTTTTCTCTGGATATATTAAAAGAAGCATTTAATTTCATTTCTAGATGAATCACTAAAAGTTCTATGCAATTTTTTGGATACATGATGGGTTGGAATTCACTTTCGTCACAATTATTCATATTTCAAATATTTGAATTGGAATTAATTAGATTATGTTATCGTGGCTTGGTGTTTTATTCAGCTACAAAGTATTTATTTGAATATTTATCCAATTAAAGACAGATATAAATGCCCTAAATTTATTTCGTTACTTTTAAATCAATAACCCAACTCTGCATTCTTCTCCAATGAAATTTTCCCGCCTTTTTTTTTGCTTATATTAAAAGAGGAATTAAAATTCTTTCCAAGATGAATAATTCAATTTCATGTCCAATATTTTTGATATATGGTGTGCTTGAAGTTTATCCCTTCATAATTCTGCATGTTTCAAATATATAAAATGATATTAATTGAATCCAGTTATTCACCCGGCTTTCCATTTCAATATAAATTATTTGAGTTGAATTTTTATCAAATTAAAGACACACAAATAAATATCCCGAATTTTTACGTGAGTGATACACACTCCACGATCTATTTATTAAAATTACATTCTTATTGATTTTGGATTTTATACTATTTGCACACCAAATTAAGCATAGTAGATAAAATTGATACAATCTACTCAAAAATCAATCCTACTCAAAGAGCACATTTAAAAATCAAACTGTTGTCAATATAAGTTTAGAAATACGAGGAATGTCAAAGGAAGAACCATAAACGTTAATTTAAATTTTTTATCAAGCTGAAATCTAAATATTTTATAGTTAATATTATTAAATATTTTATAGTTAATATAGTTAATATTTTATAGTTAATATAGTTAATATTTTGTAGTAAATATTTTATAGTTATATAGTTAATATTGTCGGAATAACAGATGGACCCGTATACTAATTATCTATTTCAATGGAAGTAATATGAATAAATGAATTTAGTTCGTTACTTTTGAATATATAATTGAACTCTGTATTTTTCTCTTTTATCCTTTTTATTTTTATTTAATTTATTTTTTATTTATATTTTATTTTACTTTATTTTTTTGGGTAGATATATTAAAAAAGTAATAATTAATATTCTTTCCTGGATGAATTTTATTAATATTTCTATACAATCTTTTGAATAAATGATGTGTTAGGATTTTCTCTTATCACAATTCTTCATATTTCAAATGTTTGAAATGAAATTAATTGAATTCAGTTATTGGCGAAATATTTCATTCCATTACTATGTTGCTTAATTGAAGGTTTATCAAATTAAAGACACGAAAGTAAATACTCCGAATTTCGAAGCATGTTATGCACATTCGTAAACTATTTACTGAAACTGCATTGTTTCATATTTTAAATTTTATGTAAAATACATCAAATTAAACATACTGTAACAACTTGATATAAGTTATTAAAAAATGGAGTTAGAATTAGTGTAAAGCGAATTTTTCATGCTCTAACTGCCCATTTAAAAATCAAATTTTTGTCAATATTGTAGAGTCCCCTTCGATGATAAGAGTTGCAATTCCGTCCTGGTAGCTCAACGATAGAGAGGCGACTGACCAGTACAAAGATCCCTGGTTCGATTCCCGGTTGGGGCAACAAGGTTCTTTAAAATCGCGTCCGGACAAATCACCCTGTAAGTTAGTGCAAGGATATAGGTGGTTTAAAAGTGACCTTAATACGATTTATCATGGATTCAGTAGACTCTGTGAAATTTAGGGTGGATTTTGAATCGAGAAGACAGCGACCACGAAGTGAACTAACCTGGAGGATAAAAACAGCATCAGTTGGTTAACTTGAGATAAAAATAGCATGTGGTGGACAGTGAGATTGTTAGTTGCACGCCAATCTGACATTAGAGGGTGGAAAAGGCAGATTCTACTTGGACGATAATTGTTTGCAATTCCGTCTCAGTAGCTCAACGGTACAGCACCAGCTGATGAGTACAAAGGTCTATGGTTCGATTCATAGTTGCGACAGCAAGGCTCTTTACAATATAAGCACCGATATGCAAGGATTGATAAAAGAAATAATAATTCTTTATTTCTTTATTTTTATTTTTTAAATAATAATTATAGTAAACACGCAGTATATTTTATTATTCTAAACCCTTGAGTGAGTCGTACTGTCTGGGGTCTCATAAAGAAATAATAATATACCTATAACTGAAATGTTTATTCAGATTCCTATTTAAGACGAATGTGAAAAATAATAATATTTATTCAATTTACTGTTTCATTTACCAATGGACAGAAGTTATTGTCAGACTGACAGATTCAGACAGATACTAATTATCTTTTACTACAGGAGTCATACGATTCAATTCACTTAGCTTGTTACTTTTAAATCAATAAATGAACCGTGCAATCTTCTCCAATGAATTATCTCGCGGTTTTCTTTTTCTGCATATGTTAAATAAAGGATTAAAATTCATTCCGGTATGAATAATTAAAATTTCGTTACAGCCCTTTGGATAACTGATGGCTTGAAATTTTCTCTCGTCACAGTTCTTAATGAATTTGAAATGAAATTAATTGAATTTCGTTATCACAGGGGTATTTTATTCCGATAAAAACTATTTTAGTTGAACATTCTTCAAATGGAAAATAGAAAAAAAAGTGTCACGAATTTATAAGAAGAGGGTGATGCATTATATTTCTTAAAAAATACAGTGCATTTTAATGCAAACGTTGAAAAATTATAATAAAATACGTAAACTATTTTTAAAACATTATATGGCCAATACAGTATTTTCTCTTAAGACTATTTTTTTTCTATCATTTAAGCATTCGTTGAAATAAACTCCTTAATTTACTTCCAAATGTTAAATGCATAATTAATACAAATTCAGAGTGATTTTTGATTGGAGTAAATTGCTCTATCATTTTCTCACACTATATAATATATTATGGAGAAAGTACTGTTTTCACGAAAATTTTCGAATTCGGGATTTTGATTCCAGTATATATTTTAAGACCCCTTGAACATGTTTTGACTATTTTTGGAGTGATTCCCATCTGTCTGTCTGAAAGCCTGTCGTCTATATCTTGTGTACAGGATAGTGGCCACAAATATTAATGGATTTTTACGAAACTTTATTCCCGACTTTGTTATCGGAAGATCTAGAGTTAGATAGAATTTTTTGAAATTCGAGCAAAAAACTGCGTAATTTATTCGAAATTTTAGATTTTCTTTTAACATAGCAGTATTAGAAATTCCTTCAAGTTATTTAAGTCCTTTAAAGTGAAGAGTAGCACGTTATAATTGTAATCATCTGCCGTGATACCAATATTCCAAAAATATTCTTGTAAAATTTGGAAAATAAAACAAATAACAACTAAACTATAGATTCTGGCGCGAGAAAATCGAGTTGAACCACAAATTCCAGCTACTTTTTAATGATAACACGGTAAAAATCTTCCAATAATATATTGAGAACGATTGATTTCTGTATTGTACAAACAATTGAATTAAATTTATTACAAAATATTAATCAAAAAACAACTGTGGAAAAAGGCTCGATTATCCAAATTTTTTTTAACCGAAGTATCATTGGAGAACAGTAATAAATGTCGAATATGACATAAAATTCAAAATTAACTTCTATCTATATAGCAGTGATTATCAACATTTTCTGCATTTAGATCAATTTATATATGTACAAGAGCATTAAACCCGGCTCTAAATATGATGAAATGGAGCCCATCATTTTATGCAGCTAATTTATTATATTCTAATATCATTTTTGGAAGAATTTTTTTACGAAATCATCATTTTAAATCGTTTATTTTGCATCATACCCTGAAATATAAATAAAGACATCGTTATTTTGCATATAATTTTAAGTCAACATGTCGCTTTATCAGCGACATTCCATTTAAAGTTTTTGGATCAATTTTGTGCAAACGAATAAAATTGTATCACTTGTTTCTTTTTTAATTTTCGAATGTTTTATGCACATGCTAATATATGTAACTCCAAATTTATCACGACTTTACAGGTCAATAATTAGCTTTTCAAATCGACATACAAACAAATAAGCAAGCATACATACTAGGTTATAAACATGGAATTTGGCGTATTTCTCTATCAAATTTGTAAATATCAAACTAAGATTTTGGTAGCAAATTTTTACGTTGGAAAGGAATTCCTTACATAATTACTTACAAGGGAATTTCTTACATAATTCTTTACAAGGGAATTCCTTACATAATTCTTTACAAGGGAATTCTTACAAAATCCCTTACAAGGGAATTCCTTACAAAATGCCTTACAAGGGAATTCCTTACATAATTCCTTACAAGGGAATTCCGTACATAATTCCTTACAAGGGAATTCCTTACGTAATACCTTACAAGCGAATTCCTTATACAGCCGAAATCATGTTCGCAAAACTTGATGCATTCCGAGTCAAAATTCTATTTCTGGTCTTTACTGATTGTTACCTTGATTTATTATGAATATTCCGTAAAATTACAACTATTGCATTACAGTGGGTACCCAAGCTAAAATAAAGTATGGTGAGGATCCAGTGGGGCTGGAATCATCTCGAAAGAGGAGAAAACTATTATTCTAGATAATTCCTTATATGTCCAGATTGATGCGGCTAGTAGCATAACTGCAAATCCTAGATTGTTGGTAGCAATACAGGTCAAAATTCTATTATCGGTTTTAACTGATTGTTATTTTGATTTATTAAGACTATTACGTAAAACTGCAACTATTGCACTACAATTGGCGCATGAGCTAAAATGGAGTATGGTGAGAATCGAGTGTGGTTGAGATCTTCTCGAAAGAAGAGAAAATTATAATTCTAGATAATTTCTTATATGTCTGGAGTGGTGTGGCTGATAGCATAACTGTGCGCAATCCAGTAGGATCGGGTTTGATTATCGTTTACGGAAGACTGTTATTTTGATATAAAAGTAATAAAATCTATCTTACAATTGGATAATTTCAATAAGTAAAATACATTTCGATCAAAGGATAAGGAACTTGAGCAACGCATATAAGTCTAAACAACACAATAATGCAGCATACAACTGTTTTGAGAATACACTGAATCCTCTTCGTCAGTGCAATAAAACCAACGTTGGTTCTTTAGTACTGACGAAGAGAATCCAGCGTATCCTTGAAACAACTGTATGCTGCATTGTGTCATTTGTTCTTATATACGTTGATCAAGTTGCTTAATTGCATAACCTGTTTATACTTTTTCAGACTGCCCAAAAGCTCCCCGGGGACTTAAAAGCTTGAATATTTAAATACTTATTAAGTATTAATTACGGAAGTATTAATCACTTATTAAGTATTAATTACTTATTAAGTATTAATTAAGTAATGTTTAGTATTAATTACGGAAAATAATCTGACAGAAACGGATTTAGAATCTCTCATGGTTGAAGATGATGTTTTTTTAAGTCTCTCCAGACTCTTCAGAAGCACCCCTGGTGATATAGAAGGCTCTAAAACTTTGAACATTTGTAGTATCAACTGCGGAACAGAACCTGATGAAGTTAGATTTTCAATTCTTTCGAGGTATTGGAAATATAGGAGGTTTTTTGAGAAATCGTTCCATATCATACAAAAGCCTCCCTGTAGACCTAGAAGGATGAAACTTTACTTAGAGTATCGATTGCGGGGTAAAACATAATGGCGCGGGATTGTCGATTTCTCCCCAGAAACGGACACAATGAAGGGTCTACATGTATTTTCAGACCCTACAGAAACTCTCCAGATATCTAGAAGGCTGAAACATTATAGTCTTGCAACGTTAGCTATTTTTTACTTTCTCATACTATAGAATATGGTATAGAAAGAGTTTTGTTTTCGTGAAAATTTCCGATTCTAGGTGTCGATACCAATATATGTTTCAGGACCTTTTGAACACGATGTGATTATTTTTAGTGTGGTGTTCATCTGTCTGTCTGTCTTTCTCCACACAGGGATCCAATCACAAAATGGTGGTGCATGAAACTTAGTTTCCTCATAGCTATGATCCTCCTTTTAGCTGTGTGGTAAATCAATCTGTAGATAGGCCGGATGTTAACGTGCTTTAGGTTATGACGCAGGCGTTTACAGGTAACGAAGAGAAGCAGGCCTTTGTGACCTGTTTTCAGATCCGTCGGCGACTGGGGTTGAGTTTTGAGGGGTTGCCTTTGCCCTGCCCCGTGAATGGTTCCACCGAACCTTGGTGTCCTGGTCGTGGTCTCACTGGATGGTAGATAACCACTTTGCCTCTCTTTCTTGCAGACGGCATAAATCCTCAGGTTGCTGCGGAAGGTGGAGATAACCTGTCTGTCTCTGTGTGGCAGATTTCTTGTGTATATAGTTGCCACATATATGGTTGACACATATATTAATCGATTTTCACTAAACTATATATTCGGCTTTGTTAACGAAAAATCTAGTATCGGAAAATACAAAAACTTCGAAATTTTATATTTTTTTTATATAGTAGTATACAGATAGTCCCAAAAAGATTGAAACGCCCTTTAATTCTTT
Organism: Amaurobius ferox; assembly: GCA_951213105.1. Classification (NCBI taxonomy): domain Eukaryota; kingdom Metazoa; phylum Arthropoda; class Arachnida; order Araneae; family Amaurobiidae; genus Amaurobius; species Amaurobius ferox. The sequence continues at coordinate 34,136,067 of OX578149.1, forward strand.
ACCTGTTGAAGATAAGTGGGTAATGTAAATTGCAAAAATGTTGAAAGTAAGGTAGGGAATAAGGCTACGTTAATAAAATAGTCCACCATTCATTTTCAAGAAGTTACACTTTTTAAATTTTTATGCGATCCCCTTAGACAAATTGGGTCAATCAGAAAATTTTTATTTTTGCAATAAGATCATTTAAAAAACCGCATATATATATATCTTTAAAATTGAGCGAGTTATATTTAATTGAAAATTGAACATTGTGAATGGGGACCCTATATCAAATTAGAAATGCAAATTTGTGACATATCACAGAAAATATAAAACTGGATGATAATACATAGGATACCCAACCGCGTAGTAAGTACCACTACTTTATATGATCTCTTTCTGTGTAATGCTTTATTTAGATGCATTTGTGATAAAAAATATTGACACATATTAACGTATTTTTGATCTAAACAATTTCCATCGTCAATTTGTTTATGATCCCTATTTTCACTGCTGAAACAGCCTCTCACGTGGTACGGGAAAGTGGCATAAGTCAGATTGTTTTCTTTCATCATTCTTTTCTTTTCTTTGGGCGAATGATGAAATATTTAATTGCCTGGCAATTGAAAAAAAAACAGATTTTTTGTCTTTATCATAATTCAGTTGGTTTTAAAGATATAGTTATGAGGTTTTTTTAATGATCTTGTTGCATTAAAAATAAATATTTTCTGATTGACCCAATTTGTCTAAGGGAGTTGTATAAAAATTTAAAATGTGTAACTTTTTGAAAATGAATGGGAGGACTATTTCATTAAAGTAGTCTTATTTCCTACTATTCAACTTTTTTGCAATTTATATTGTCCACTTATCTCCAACAGGTAAAGAATTAAAACACGTTTCAATCTTTTTGGGACACCCTGTAGATCGAAATGAGATGTAATCATGCATAAAAGAGATCAAAATGAGACATAATCATGCATAAAAGAGATCAAAATGAGACGAAATTATACATAAAAGAGATCAAAATGAGACGTAATCATGCATAAAAGAGATCAAAATGAGCCGTAACCATGCATAAAAGATATCAAAATGAGACGTAATAATGCATAAAAGAGATCAAAATGAAACGTAATCATGCACAAAAGAGATCAAAATGAGACGTAATCATGCATACAAGAGATCAAAATGAGACGTAATCATGCATAAAAGAGATCAAAATGAGACGTAATCATGCATAAAAGAGATCAAAATGAGACGTAATCATGCATAAAAGAGATCAAAATGAGACGTAATCATGCATAAAAGAGATCAAAATGAGACGTAATCATGCATAAAAGAGATCAAATTGAGACGTAATCATGCACAAAAGAGATCAAAATGAGACGTAATCATGCATAAAAGAGATCAAAATGAGACGTAATCATGCATAAAAGAGATCAAAATGAGACGTAATCATGCATAAAAGAGATCAAAATGAGACGTAATCATGCATAAAAGAGATCAAAATGAGACGTAATCATGCATAAAAGAGATCAAAATGAAACGTAATCATGCACAAAAAATATTGTTTCCGTCTCAATGATCACGAAACTTAATAGTTAAAATCATCGTAGAAATAAATAGTCGCGATACAATTTTTGTGTTCATCACGTCATTAGGCTCCTCGGTGGGAACAACTTACTTATGACCTGACCGGGGGGGGGGGGTACACTGTAAAACTTGGCATTAATCGCGATATGTTTTGAAACTTTTTACACGCAAAATCCTTTTAAGAGCAACACACTGTAATTGTGATTATTTGAACCAGCGATACGGCTTTTTTTTTTTCAAATTTTTCGCGTAAAATTTAGAAGAAAAAATAAAAATAAAAGCACTTTAGTTCATTTTAACAATAATACCATTTTCAGAGCTAAGTAGATATTTTTAAAGAAAATAAAACCTGATAAAATATGAAGATGCAATTTGATTTTTTATAAGTGTCATTTTTCCTGTCTGTGACAGGTTAAAATACTAATTAAGTATAAATCTCTAAAATTAAAAACAAAATAATAATAATAATAATATGCATACCTCTATATAAATTAAAATCCATATTTGTCTCAAACAATAGCACCGTGATACATCATTGCACTGCGGTAACAGCTTATTGCACTTTCCCCACAAGGCTGTTCTATCTCCCACTGCCGACGATGAATCAGATTTCATTAAAACATGCTCAAATAGACATTCAACAAACAAAATACAAATCTTTAAAGTTATTCACCGCACCACGTTTGGCATCCATATTTCTTAAGAGTTTCTCAAACTTTTCGGTAGCGAACGGTTTCTGTCTTTGAGAACGGAAATGCAGCGCAAATGCATCTCAACTTTCAAAGAAACGACCCAGGAAGAGCGAATACTCTTAATTGATACTAATGAAACGTAATGCAGAAAAAAGTGCCCACGCCTTTCTTCGAGGCGCAGTGCATGCCTTTGTCGTTTCGACCAAGTATGTCCATACGAAGCACTAAGCATATCAAAACCTTTTAATAACCAAGCATCATTTTCATTTTGTTTATACGAAAATAACGAAATAATACATTTGAACTCGTTAAAATAAGTTTAAGGTTAAAAAAAATGGATTGCGGTGTTTCTGAATGTATTTTCAATTCAACACCACTGGATTTTCTCATACAATCATATATCACATTTTAGCTTTTTACTCTCCCAGGGTGCAAAATAAGGAAATATTTTTTGTAGCACATTGCTAATTAAAATTATATTTGTTGTTGTTGTTGAGACCCAGACCGTCTGACCTACCAGAAAGGTGTAAGGTAACCGTTTGGACGGCCGGGAAGTGCCACTCAATTTAGACCGGAACCCAGTGGGGTAGGCATCCACAGGGATCGTACCCCCCTTCCCCTACCATCAACCTCTCGGAAGGCTTTACGGACCCACATGCTTAACGTGATCGTACCCCCGCATGAACACGGCGGCAGTTGTGACAGCGTGCAAATTCAGCACGCAAACTACCGGGCTGCCGCGCCCGAAATGTGCCAACAACACATGATGTTCCCAGGTGGTCACCCACCCAAGTATTAACCGCGCCCGATGCTGCTTGACTTCGGTGATCTAACGAGAACCGGTGTTTTCAGCACGGTTGTGGCCAAAATTACATTTTTGTAGCAGTTTGTCATTTTGACTAGCAGCTATATCTCAGTGTTTTCAACAGGTTTGGAAATAGAAATATGCTAGCGCGAGAGGAGTAAAGCTTAAAAATCTAATTTCTCTTTATATTAAATAAAAGTAGTCGCCGACGCTGTTTGACAAATTTCTCGTTTCTTGAGATTCTTTGCTTTGTACCGCAAAAACTATTGCATATAATAATATAAAAATTGGTACAATTGTAGAAAAAGCATTGTGAAATACTTTGAAATAAACTGTTTTTTGACATATATTGTAGTTTAAGAAATATTTAATGTCAAAGACAAAATATTTGAGCTGGTAGTTCGCGTCCTGGATAGACTAACAATAACAAGAAAACGAATTTTTTGCAGCCAGGTACCTATATGGGTGAATTTTTGCAGGATAGAGCCCCTTTTTTTAATTTCTGTGTATTTTTTGAGATATTTTACTTTTTATGCACTTCTGAAGTGAACTTTTCGTATGGGCACGTCTAGCGATTTCTCTGTCTCGTGCAAAGACTATAACACACAAAAATATGAAATTTGGCACATTTATAGAGAAAGGATAGGGTAATATGATGAAATAAACCGTTTATCGATTTAAAATTTAGTTTGGCATAAAATAGCTCGCGAAGAGAGCTCATAATCAAGGAATTCAGATTTTGGATTCCCAGAGCTAAGAAAAATACCTGCTTTTCCCTCCTGCGGAAAATAGACAGGGATAGAAAAGCGATTTTTGAAAGTAAAATTTTTAGGAAAGACAGATATGAAGCGGGCTCTGCGAGCGCAACGAGTAGGAGGCCTGAAAGGGGGCAAAGCCTGAAAGGGGGCAAAGCCCGAAGGGGGCAAAGCCCGAAGGGGCAAAGCCCCTACAGTGCTTCAAATCTTACCAATGACTTTTATCATAGGTGTTTTCAGGTGTTTTATAATATTTGTTTTCCAAGGCATCATAAAAAAAAATCCATTTACCATGAAGTATTTAAGTACTTTTGGAGGCAATTTTAAATTCATTTTTTCCCCATAACACTTTAATTATTCAAGATATTTTCAGCTTATGTCAAAAATTTTTCAGCAATTTTTGGCGATAATTACAGATTATGCCTTAATATACCCGTTTCTCTGAAGTTTTTAAGTTTTCTCATTTTGATCGTATTATTTCTGTTACTTTTCCAACCTGGTGAATCCCTACAATAACATGGTACTAGATTCCAATCCCTTCAATAACATAGTAATGTATAGGGAAAATATTGGAATCGTGTCTAAAATTGCAACTCCAGTATTTGACGGATCTGCAAATTTCGAGCACTCGTCAGAGAAAGACCGGCGACTGGTGCCAAGACAGAAAATGTGGCAGAAACTGGAAAGGGGTGTTAACAACGGCGAGAAAAAAGACAAGAAAGATCAATCATGCATAAAGCATTAAATGTGAAACACTTTCCAACTGCAATGCAATTTATTTAAACATCTCTACAATGCGATACATTCAAAGGTGATATTTTAAAAATTATCGCAATACTATAATAATTTATTATATTTGAAAACTTCATCGAAAAAATTGAACTTTTTTCAAATGACGTCATCGAAATACATATCGTCTAGCTCTCTATATAAAAGAAGTAAATATTTCATTCATAAATTTCTTCCATTCCTTTCATTCAACGTCGATATTTTTAAAATTATCACAACACTACAATAATTTATTTTACTAAAAAACTTAAAGCCATGGAGATAAATATACTTTCTAAGTCCATGCTTAAAACTTCGTCCAATACTATAAAATCGTGTGCTCCTCATTGTAAAATCAATGAATGTTTCATTCATATCAGCTATATTCCAGACTCCAGAGCTAAATACGTTCGTGTTAAAAAAATCAGCAATTCTTACACAACTCATCTTACAGCTTGCTGTGTTTGCATTCTGCATACGTTAAAATTAGGCTTCGCTGTAGAAATAATCAAAGTTTGATGATCATTTAAACTGAGAAATATTGTAATTGCGTTGGAGCAGTATAAAGATGCGCAGAATTTACGTAAAAATAAAGCGGTTTTAGGACGGATGCAACACTAAATGTAAATTAAATAGAACTTTAAAAACCACGATTTTGACACTCGGAAAAAGATGGTGCCATATTTTATTTTGAAGTGGATCACGTGATCTCTTCATATAATATGGGTGCAATTATTACTTTAATTTTTATTTAAGAAACTATCAAACATATTTTGTTGGAATTTTTTTATATATTTTATGGGATAATTTGAATATTTCCTAAAATTTTCGAAACAATTTGTGAATTTTAATGCCGCTTAAAAAATGAGGTACCATAGGGTTCAACGTATTTCATTTTTTAAACCCGGATTCAATCCAAAACTAATCGGGTGATGTTATTCATATGCATTCCCACATGTTCCACAGACCGTCTGAACAACATACTAAAATTTCATTTTTACGGCAGTTATTGTGCAAACGGACAGACAGACAAACAGAATGAATGGACAAAGTCATAAACGTTTTTAAACTATGTTGTAAAGTGTTAAAAAAGGGATAAATGAGAAGTGTCAACTTTACTTATTGGACAAATTCCATCTACAGAAATTGTTCTGATATCAAAATGTGAATATTTGACAAAAAAGAAACTCTAATAAAATAATATACGAGTTAAAATGTGTCAATTTAACACTGTTAGTGCATTTACATAATTATTAAAAGCATATAGCAACGTTTGAACACAAAATTAATAACTCCCTCATGCCACAATAAGCCGTTTGAGAAACATTTTAGGTTTTCAAAATTTCGTAGCGTCTGCCAATAAGAAAAATCGCCAAATAAGGAATAGCTCGCCAAATAAGAAAAAGGTCGCTAAATAAGAAATAATTCGCCAAATAAGAAAAGGAAATCGTTTTAAAACTGAGAATTCTGTATTTTATAAAAGCATCTATTTTATGTGTTATTTTTGAGCGATAAAACGTGCATTGCATATAAAACAATAAGAAATAAATTAAATCGAGTCTATAGAAAGTGACGTTCTGCTTCCTCGATTTGCAGGCTATTTCGATTATTTCCCTAAGAGCAGAAATGGAGCATCTCAACTTTCAAGGAAGAAGCGAAATGGAAGTGAATACACTTAATTGATACTAATGAATCTTAATGTAGCAAAAAAAATGTCCATTCCTTTCTCTAAGGTGCTGTACGTTGCATTGTCTTGGCGACGCCCACCCGCACAAAATACAAAGTATATTCAAACGTTGTAATGGCAAATTAGAAATTCCCATTTGCTTTGTTTGAGGAGATAAAAGTAATTATTTTCAATTCGTAGAAGTAAGTTTCCAGATGAAATGGCTAAGCATCTGTGGCATTGGAAATAAAGCATTGTTACTTGTATTCCATTTGTTTATTAATCAGGACCTGACTAACGCAGGACCATGCGGGGCAGACGTCCCGGGCCCCCAAGTTAAACAATTGAAAAGTTGAAAAATTAACGACTGCTTTGTGAAAAAAATATGTCATATGGAATAGGTTTCCTCAGCGAAAATATTTATTTTGGGGATAAAGCCGTACTAATTCAGGATCTAGAGTATGTTGGTTTCTTGGCTGTGATGAGTGTGAGACCAGATTTTGAAAAAGATGCAGTGAGATAGTTTTATGTTTGTATTTACGATGTCTGTAATGTTTAACAATAGCATCAGACTTCAAGGCGCCAGTTTTATGGCACTTTGACCCGAAAGATCAAAGAGGCAATAAACCTTGGAGGCCAAGATGAAGCCACTAGAGTGGTTAAGGATGTTAACCAATGTTCTAGATGTCTGGTCGCATTGCCCTAATGTCAGCCAATCAGAGCGACAAGTTACAGACTCCAGGCAAAGGAGTGTCCGTATGGTGTAAAGTGTTACGACTCCATGATGCGTTGGCCAACGTCATGTGAAAGCAAAATGGTTCAGAGCAGAAAGATTATGTTTAGGAACCTTAAATTTCCTTATTATTAAATTAAATATTTACCCCCCCCCCCTATTATTCCCTACGCTGCAGAAATAAGTTCCCTCGTTCTTTTAATACATCTGATTCTATGCATTTAATATCAAATAATGTACTACCTCTGATGATTATTACCGCCAAGTGCACTGATTAGATAAAACTTGTGAATTGTGTTTTAAAAAAAAAGAAAAAATCTGATGTGGACAGCACATGACTTTCCTTTTATAATGCAATAAATTTTCTACTTTTATAGTTAAAAATATGTTATTCTTATAGTAGATACTTATATTCTTTCCAAGATATTGATATTTCTTCAATTAGTCCTCATTTTCATTGATTTAGCGTCATTTTTATCCATTTGGCGAGATTTTCGTTAATTTGGCAACATTTAAAAAGTCTAGTCAAAAATTTAGTGAAGGCTTTGGCTGAGAGGTCTAATGCAAGCGTTTCATCCTGCTCTTTCGACTATCTGGTTGTGGATTCAAGTCTTACCTACGGACATGAATGTTGTGGTATCCATTAAGGACGCAGTGTGTTTAGCCAGCCACTGGTGTGACATGAAAATGCCATATGATGACAAAATGGTTCGCAATCCGGCCGCTAAAGATGGGCGAATGATTGGATGATAATGTGCCTGGCTATTAAAAAATCAGTTAGTGTATCGTTAATACTTTTGTTTTAAAAACTGTTAGTTAATACGATTAAATTACTTAGTGTAAAAAATTATAGGGAAATACTGATTTTTTTTTTTTTAAATTGTATATTTTAGTCAATTTTAAAGGTAAAGTAACATATTGATGTCTTTAATCCTGATTTTTATATGAAAATACAGTTTAAAATGGTGTGTAATGAGATAAAGTAGAAAAAGGAAATAATTTTTATAAGTTCCGAAATATATCACCAGGGGATCTGTAACCCCTTTCATTGATTAGCACATGAGCCTTTTAGAACATTTTATATAACATTTATAACTCTAGCATCATTATTTATAGAATTATTTTGTCGTTTCGGGACTCTCGAGACACAGCTGTAGGGATGGGGGATTGCATTTCGGAACTTGGCACAATTATTTTCTTTAAGTTTCATTTTAAGTCATTATGGTTTATTACGAAATCACGTTCAAAAGAAGTCAACTGTAGTTCAATGTTACCAGGTACACCAATTATGGTTCAACTCTAGTTCAATCACGTTCAGAAAAGTCAACTCCAGTTCAAAGTTACCAGGCACACTAATTATGAACTCTAATGCAATCACGTATAAAGGAGTTAACTCTAGTTCAAAGTTGCCAAGCACACCAATTAAGGTTCAACTATAGTTCAATCACGTTTAAAGGAGTCAACTCTAGTTCAAAGTCACCAGGTGCATCAATTATGTTTCTTCTCTAATTCAATCACGTTCAAAGGAATCAACTCTAGTTCAAAGTTACCAGGCACACCAATTATGGTTCAAAGGTGTCAACACTAGTTCAAAATTACCAGGAACACCAATTATGGTTCAACTCTAGTTCAATCCTGTTCAAAGGAGTCAAATCTAGTTCAAAGTTACCAGGCACACCAATTATGGTTTAACTATAGTTCAATCACGTTTAAAGAAGTCAACTCTAGTTCAAAGTTACCAGGTGCATCAATTATGTTTCTTCTCTAATTCAATCACGTTCAAAGGAATCAACTGTAGTTCAAAGTTACGAGGCACACCAATTATGGTTCAACTCTAGTTCAACTACGTTCAGTTCAAAGGCGTCAATTCTAATTCAAAAACTATCCAACGGAATATCCAACCCATTTCGATCAAATTTCGAACCCATTTCCTCTATTCTATGTTTTAATGAAAAATTTTGCTCTGTTAGTTAATTAGTATCCTAGTGGTCATAAAGTGTAAATCCATCGAGAAATTCAACTTTTCAACCTCATTTCAGTACTTTCCCTATACACTACTACGAACACTAGGGAAAGTAAAAAGAGCACACAAATCCATAGGTTAGTGCTCGCTCGTGGTGTTATTTCCTATTTTGAGCTATCGCAAAAGCAAAGAAATTTTGAAAGAAACCTCAAAAATTTCTAAATCGAAAAACGGTCCAAAATCAGCTTTGGGGAGGGGGAAACCTTAGGAAAAGGTAGGGACGTGGGATTAGAGCTGCACGCGCCCAACATTTCGTTTTTTATTCGCAACGGCAGCATTACAAAATACAAGAGTGGGTGAGGCCTGCAAAAGTGATAAGGTTGCTTTCTGAAAAAGATTGGTATTTTAGATTAAAAAAACATTTTGAGTGAAAAAGCAATTGAGTAGATATTAAGCTTTTTCCATGCCAGACACTACGCATGGTATAATAGTGGTTTGATATTCCTTATCAGGTACACCAAGTATGGTGTGATAGTGGTTTGGTATTCCTTACCAGGTATACCAAGTATAGTGTGATGGTGGTTTGGTATTCCTTGTCAGGTACACCAAGTATGGTGGGATAGCCTTCTCATATTTTACTATTAGGAATTAACAGTGTAAGGAATGGTACGTGATATAGCATATTGCATTGTTACTGGGTTCGAAGTAAATATTTCTACCAGAAAAATTCTAATATTTTTCTTAAAATAAATTTTTGCTTATGTTCATGTCATTGCCTGCTTCATTCTATCCACCGGCAATGACAGTGAAACTATGGCCCATGTATGGGAATAGATTCTTAGTTAAGTCCTTTCTTGTTACTTTCCTTATATACATAATGTATAAGTAAAGTATTGTGACGGGGACGAAAATTCGAATTCGAGTTTTCGACGGGAGAGCACGTTTCAAGCATCCCTGATCACGAATCGAACATTTTTGAAGTGATGTCTGTATGTGTGTGTGTGTGAAAGTATGTGTGTGTGTGTGTGTGAAAGTATGTGTGTATGTGTGTGTGTGTGTGTGTGTGTGTGTGTCAGTGAGTCTGTGGAGACCATAACTGACGAACGAATGGACCTATTCGAACCAAATTTGGTACAAAAATCACAATCCGTAAACACTGGAAGCCTATTGTTTTTATACGTAATCGAATGTTCAGAACCCCCTAAATTTTCGAATAAAATTTGGAAAAAATCGTCAAAAAATCAAAACCACTAATAAAGTTACGCAAATAGACATTTCTTATGTAATTTTTCATTAGAAAACGATTGGCATAAATTTTAGAACGCTAACATGAACCGTTCTTGAGATATTGCATATTTTTCAAAAAAATTATCAAAAAGTCATATAAAATGAAAAAAACAAAATTCCTATTGAGAAACATGTTCACTTTTCATATGTAATACTATGCAATAAATTGAGTGCCATCATTCTCGTGGATCTAGCGCGTTCCAGTCGTGAAAAAAGATACTTTGAGTAATACTTTTGTATTTTAACGCCAATAGTCATTTATCTGCTGTAAGAACAACTTATTTCTTCGTCCATAACGCTTGGCGAGACTTTGGCGACCAATTTGACGGAATGTCGCCAACTTGGCGACTTTTTGAAATGTTGCCAAATTAACGAAAATCTTGCCAAATGGATAAAAATGACGCTAAATCAATGAAAATTACGATTAATTGTCGAAAATTCAATATCTTGGAAAGAATATTAGTATCTACTATAAGAAAAACCTATTTGTTTTAATGTAAAAGTAGTAAATTCATTACATTATATAAGGAAAGTCATGTGTTGCCCACATCAGAGTTTTTTTAATTTGCAATTACGTCATGAATAAAAATTAATAAATTTAACGTGCTCAATGTAACTGAGTGTTATTATAAAAATGCATTACATCATTTTATTACATCAAACATTTATTAAATCAAAATATTTATTATCTTGATCAACATTCATTTTTAACACTTTACAACAAAGTTGAAAAGTGTTTATGACTTTGATCATTCTGTCTGTCTGTCTGTCTGTCTGTCTGTCTGTCTGTCCGTTAGCACGATAACTGCCGTAAAAATGAGTTTATCAAAATGAAATTTTAGTATGTTGTTCAGACGGACTGTAGGACCTATGGGAATATAAATAAATAATATCACCCAATTAGTTTTGTATTGAACCCGGGTTGAAAAAATGAAATACATTGAACCCTATGGGACCTAATTTTTCAAACATTTTTTAAGTAAATTTAAAATTCACGAATTGCTTCGAAATTTTTAGGAAATATTCACATTATCCCATAGAATATATAAAAAAAAATTCAGTAAAATATGTTAAGTAGTTTTTTAATTAAAAAAATTATTTAATATAGGGAAAATAACAAATTCAATTAAATTCTGACTTTGGGATATCTTCCAGAAAGAAAAGAGAGAGATATTTTATAATAAATATCTCTCCATTTGTTTAAACGTTTTGCATATGGGAGTGGCTTGATATTTAAAAATAAATTTGGTAGATAACAATTTTTCATTTTTTTTAAATTTTATATAACTCTTCATGATAAATTTAATTGATGGCATTTTAAATGCACTTTCCTACGTCCTAGAGAGTTAAAATTTGGTACACAGCTTAAATTTGTTGAACATTTTATTCGACAAAAATTTGATGGATCTTTAAATATAGATCATACATTTTTTTTCGAAATGGCCTGAAAATAATCCCCGTTCACTTCTATAAATCATTGGTGTAATATTGTTAAAAATTCTGATGTGGACAGCACATGTCTTTCCCTGCAGACTCATATTCGTTCTCTTTATTTATTCAATGATAATTTGAGTTTATCTGCACAACATAAGTATTTTAAATGACATTGAATTTACACGTTAAACTTAAATTTGGTTCTCATTTGATAGCTGGACTTATTGTCAAAGGTGGCGTAGCGAAAACGCGAAAAAACTAGAATATCTCAAGAACGGCTACTCCTAGAGTAATGGGGTTAGTCTTATTCTTTTTGTTGTCAAAAATCACATATAAAATAGGAATTTAATTGATATAATTGAGCACACGTAGTCTTTTATTTTTATATATAACGATTTTTGCTGGCCATTTCGCAAAAATAGCCCGTTCCTTTTTCCCGAATCGTAGTAGAATAACCTACAAATGATTTATATACAAAATTTTGTTAAATTTGGCATATAAATCACTTGTAGGTTATTGAAATATTATACTCCAAATTTTGTTAAATTTGGTTCATTAGTTTTTAGCTAGAGTGGATAAAGGCAATTTCTGCGGCCATTTCGCAAAGAAGGCAGATTCTTTTATTACGAATCGTACTATAATCTAATGAACATCAGGATTTCCCACAAAAAACATACCTACCAAATTGTATGAAATTCGGTCCATTAGTTTTTCAATTAGAGTGGATGTAATATCCACACAGAAACATACACAGATACACCCTTACACACACAGACGTCTTCCTAAAAGTAGTTTTTTCGTGTTCTAGAAGTCCCAAAACGTGTAGATACTTTGAAAATTCGAGTTCCGATCTTCGGCACGATTCCAATACTTTGAGTACATACACATACACATATATATTATCTGTGTATTATCTGTGTATCTAAATTCCGTGCCTATGCAATTACAATAGTTGTGATTTTAAATGATCCCTAAACTTTTATTATTTCTTCAAGGAAGCCTAATTTTAACATATGCAGAATGCAAATATCTCAAGCGATTGTGAGATGAATTACATAAGAATTGCTGAATTTTTTTCACACAAAATTATTTAGCTCTGGAGTCTGGAATACAAGTTATATGAATGAAATATTCATTGATTTTGCATAAAGAATCAGATGATTTATATTTCGATACAGTTTTAAATATTTAAGTATAATAAATTACTGTAGTACTGTGATAATGTAAAAGATATTACCACTGAATGAATCACATTTTAGAAATTTTTAAATGAAATTACATTTCAGTTGGAAAGTGTTTCATAATCAATGCTTATGCATGATTGATCTTTCTTGTTAATCCATACTTTAATGAGCATATGAATTATTTCCAATACTGTTTCTATTTCATTTGAGTGAAGCTGCATTTAAATGCGTTAATTAAATAAATTGACACAATTCAGAAGGCAATGTACATTAAATACACATTTTTTAGGACTTTGAATTGAAGAGACCAAACATCTTAAGGAATTATACATTTAATATAATATCGTTTCCCCTTTTCTGATTCATTTACGTATTTTTATTTGTAAAAGTAACGGGCAATTACAAGGAAAAGCAATATGTCATCTGTAAAATGAAAAAATTATTATAAAAATAATTAAAATGAAATTTAAGAATTGGGATAATTAATTACACCAATAAGAAATAATTACGGCGTGTTTAATGGTCTTCTAATGATTACAGAAGATTGCGTAATATTTTTAAGGAAGTTTTGTCAATGAAAATAGCATTTGAATGAAAAGCATTTTATTACAGAGCAGTGTATAATGAAATTATTCTACGGTTCAAATTGAATGGGTTTTTATAAATGTATTTTCAAGCGTAAATGTGAAGATGTCTTTTAGGGGATGAGTATTCAGTTTAAGATATGATTTATAAGCTGTCCCCGTGGTTTGAGAAAACATTTAAGAGAATAATGGGATTCAAAAATTTGCAAATAAAAATGTTCAGAATATGTAAACAATTTAAAGAAAAATTTTAAAAATTTTCATCTAAACTAGGAAGTGAAATTCGAAATTTTGCACAAATACTAGATAGATTTTTACATAAATACTAGTCTTTTGGATAAAAATTATACTTATTTATACTTATATATATATAGTATAAAAATTATACTTATACAGGGTCTTTCAAAAGTCCGTATAAACTGTAAAAATTCATTAAAAATCGAAAAATCATCGTATTGATGTACGGTTTGTACCATAAGTATTGCTAGGACGGGTTTTTTTTTTTACGTGAAAAAATTTTGTAGTTTAAAAAATCACATATAGGTGGCGCTGAACGCATTGGAAAGACAATTAAAATAACTTACTGAACATGTCAAATCGTGTGACAAGCCTCAGTAAACCTGAACAATTGATAGGACCTTTTCCTTTTCTAGATTTTTCTTAATTCAGAGATTTCGAAAAGCATCTGAGGCTGATTCGCCGCTCACGTAATACAGATTCACTAACAAGACTTTCTCGATCAAAGTTAACATTCTCGCAAAAACTTCTTCTTTGCACAGTTTACTAATGAATCAAATTAAGAATCTACAGAGCACTACAGTTCTTTTATAACAACCTCATTTGCATACTTCTGGAAGATGTATTCGGGTAAGCGCCACCTATAGGTAATTTTTTAAACTACAAAATTTTTTCATGTCAAAAAAAAAAACCCCGTCCTGACAATATTTATGGTACAAACCGTACCTCAATACGATAATTTTTTGATTTTTAATGATTTTTTATAGTTTATACGGACTTTTGAAAGACCCTGTATATAGATAATTGTAGACAGAGAGCGGTAGATTAAATATTTTATTATCTAATGTTTTCCTTCATATATATATTAAGAGAAAAAAAGTTCTTTTAGGTGAAGGAATATTGAAAACTAGTGAAAGAATAAATATATGACTAAAATTAAAGGATAAAAAATCTCGAATTCTAGACGAAATATGATATAATACCCATTTTAAGCGCCTCACGCGTTCTCAATGGCTAGCGGCCTTGATAACACAAATAATGAGACACTTACACATTTATTAAATTTGCGAATATCAAAACAGTTTTAAATTTAAACACAAAAATGAAATGTCACACATTTTTTAGAAGCAAAGTAGTGTAAGTTCTATGAAAATCCCTTTGTAACGTCACCATTAATTCTAATTTACAAAAGTTTCTATTTTTTCGTTGATCCTGAAGCCGAGACAAATAGAATGAGAGCAAAACGGAGAATCTGGCTCGATTTAAAATGCTCGATCATTTTGAAAAGAGGTTTTGAATTTCTTGAATTTTTCCTATGCAACATCACTTTTAATTCGAATTTTTGAAATATTAGATTATTTCTTTAACCTGGACGCTGAAACGAGACCATAAGCCAAGATTATAGATACAGTGAAAGTGCTTAATATTTAAGCGAAATGATTATGAATTATTTTTCGTATTATTATTTTGCACCATCACCCCTAATTGGATTTTTTTTTAATTTCAGATATTTCCCTTGGTATGAAAGCAGAAGCGAATCAAATGACGTCAAAACCAAGATTCTAGTCATAGTGGAATTGATCGGTAGTTTTGATTTTTGATACACCACACCCTCACTCGCTTACTCAGGCATTTCAGTGCATATTAGATACTCAATATTTGATTAAAGCAACTTCATCCCCTCACTCATTTACTCAGGCATTTCAGTGCATATTATACATGCTCACTCATTTACTATGCATTTCAGTGCATATTATATCGATACTCAATATTAGATTGAAGCAACTTTACCCCTCATTCACTTACTCAAACATTTCAGTGCACATTATACATATATATACTCAATATTAGATTGAAGCAACTTCATCCTCTTACTCACTTACTCAGGAATTTCAGTGCACATTATATAGATACTCAATATTAGATTGAAGCAACTTCAACCCCCCCTTACTCACTTACTCAAACATTTCAGTGCATATTATATATATTCTCAATATTAGACTGAACAAACTTCTGCACTGAAACGTAAGGCTTCTAGATATTCAGAATGGAGCAACATCAGGCATCTTGATTTTCAGTTGAAGCAATGACTGTAAATGGCGAATAGAGGATTGCTGTCTCGTCAAATTATTCTCGGGATCTCGTGAAAATTAAATTCTACACTATTTTACACTATTACATTCTACACTATTTTTTTCTTCTTCCACCCAGACTATCCAACCTACTAGAAGGTGTAAGATATCTGTTTGGACCTCCCGGAAGTGCCACCAAAATTAGACCAGATCCTGACATCTAACGGGACCTTGCCTCCTTACATCCACCCTCCTTAACCTACCGTGCATCCACCCTTCTTAACCTACCACTAACCTCTCGGAAAGATTACGAATCCACATATTTAACGTGCCCGTACTCCATGGGAACACGGTGATAGTTTGAGTAGAGGCTGGAATCGAACTCGGGTCGTCTGGGTGCAATTCCAGCGTGCTAATCACTGGGCTGTTCCATCCCGCACTGTTTTCTTGAATGATTGGTACATTTTTTTTAAAGCAGAAGCACCTATTTTACAGCTAGCTAAATTGCGTATCAAATATCAGACATGTAGCATGCGTACCATTGAGATAGCACAGACAGACGATAACTGATTGGACCGCTGGGAGTCAAAATGGTGTTCGTGTCAGCTTGTACATTTAGGAACTTTAATAGAACAGGTCGTTGAGTAAAAGTAAGAACATGATCACCTTGCAATCCATGATTACAGATGTACTATGGTTTAGCAATTATAGCCGTTAGTCTTCCCAGGGCAGACAAATAAATTTTCGGTGGTGTTGAGACTATCAGTGGACACAACTAGGGAAGCATTTACCAGTAAAATTCTGCAATCCGTCCTTTAAGGAGTTTTATGCTCACTGATAATCTCATCACCTTCCCCGTGCTGATGAGCGGAAATGATAGCAAAACTATGTTCCACGGGTGGTGAGGGATGATCACTTGAGTACGATCTTGTTTTCATCAAGCGCAGGGAAGAAGTAGCTTCATTGTAATTCTGCTCACTTAGGATTTTGTTAACAATAGGCGGCGTTTAAATAATACATTAATATATCGTTATCAGCTTCAAAATAAATACTTCTACCAGAAAAATTCTATAACTTCTTATTTAAGTACTTATATGCTCACTTATTACGTGGTTGCCAGATCCGAGTGCCATTGTGGCCGAGTGCCAGATCCGAGATCCACTACCATTGTGGCCGAGCATCAATGGCAGTGGCCCATAGGTGGAGAGTATTGTTAAGCACTTTCTTGTTTTCACTCTACAGTAATTTTATCAATGAAAATAAATAAAACGTGTTCACCGTAACTGAATGATTTTATAAGAAGGCAAACTATATAAAAATATATATTATTCAGATAAATATTAATTTTTGGTCCATACTTAAATGAGCATATAAATTATTTTCAATTTCATTTCCATTTTATTTGTCTAATAGCTGCATTTAAATGCGTTAATTTAATGGATTGACGCTCTTATTCGGAACTCAGTGAGGATTAAAAGAACAAACATATTTTATGGATTTTGAATTGAAACAAAACATTTTAAGGAATTACATTCTATGTCATTGCTATTCCCCATCTGGATCATTTACAAATTTTTATTTGTAAAAGTAAAGAGCTATTACAAGAAAAAACAATATTCTGTTTGTAAAATGAAAGAGACTGTTATAAAACTGATTTAAATGAAATTTAAGAAATGGGATAATTAAAATTACATCAATGAGAAATAATTATGGAGTGTTTAATGGTACTTTAATGATAGAAAAGATTCCGTAATATTTTTTAAACAAGTTTTGTCAATGAAAATGGCATTCGAAGAAAAAGTATTTTATTCCACAGCAGTTAAAATTGAAAATATTCTGCCGTTCAAATTGAATGGATTTATAAATGTATTATCAAGCATAAATGTGAAGATGCATTTTTGTAGAAGATTGCTCAGTTTAAGATACGATTTATAAGCTGTTCCCTTGGTTTGAGAAGATATTTAAGAAAACAGTAGATTTAAAAATTTGCGGAATTTAAAATGCCCACAATACATGAGCAATTTAAAGGAGAATTTTCAGAAAGTTTCATCTAAACTACTGAGATACTATATTCTGGATAAATACTAGATAGTTTTTTATATAAATTTTAGCTTTTTAGATAAATATTATACTTATATAGTACTACCGTTATATAATTGTAGATCGAGAAATGTAAAATAAAT
Organism: Amaurobius ferox; assembly: GCA_951213105.1. Classification (NCBI taxonomy): domain Eukaryota; kingdom Metazoa; phylum Arthropoda; class Arachnida; order Araneae; family Amaurobiidae; genus Amaurobius; species Amaurobius ferox. The sequence continues at coordinate 34,153,999 of OX578149.1, forward strand.
ATTTTATTATTTAATATTTTTCTCCTAATCTACACTTCAAAACAGTCTTTTTGGGCGAAAGAATATTGAAAATTAGTAAAACACAACTGTATGACTAAGGATAAAGAAAATCTCGAATTTTAACCGCAATATGACATACTAGCCATTTCCTCTGTGCCTCGCGCATTTTCTTTAGCTAATGAACACTAAATGTGACACTTATACGCTTGTTAAAAATAAGTGTATTTTGAAGCATAAATGCGAAGATACGTTTGGGGGGGATGAGTTAGTTCTCAGCATAAGATACGATGTATTCCTCGATTCTAGGAAACATTTAAGATTAATAAAAAAAAGATTAATTAAAATTTAAGATAAATTAATAAAAAAAAGAAAAAAACGTAGTTTTTTACACTTTTATTACTTGTAAATAAGTTAAATGTACGAAAAATGTATTTATTCAAGTGTATGTAACTTAAATGTATGAAAGACAATAACATACCCATTTTAAACTTTCTACTGTTTCGGTTTTAAAGTTGTGCCACAAAAACGAGTATATTCTGACGGCAGGCCCAAAATGGGCTGGAACGATGAGGTTTAGAATTAAAATGTATCACAATAGACAATGATATACTAAATTTGAACATTTTAGCTGCTTCGGTTCTCGTGTTATTCCAAAAAGCTTATATATATTCCTATATTCTCTGACCTGATAAGTCTCAAAATCCAAAGAATTAAAATATACTACAAAAGACAATGACACTACATTCACACTCTTCAGCCTCTCCGGTTATTCACAAAGAACAGGTGTATTTTTATCAGTGGCCCAAGACGGGCTAGCCCGATAAGATTCAAAATCCAAAGAATTAAAATGAATTCAAAGCTTATGGCCTTTTCGACCAAGTCAATAGTGATATATAGGAACAAGAAGAGAAATATTAAAATTCATCCGAAAAGACGCTACTGACATACTAAATTTAGATTTTTTAACTACTTCGCTTTTCGATTCCTTCTAAAAAACGAGTACATTTGCATAGCGAACCCAGGACGGGTTGACCTGATAAGATTTTAAGTCAATCGAATTAAAATGTAGTCCAAAAGCAACTACATACCTAATTTCATATTACTGTGAGAAATGGAACCTGATTAGCTAGGTCCCCCAAAAGATTTGAATCTCACTGATAAACTCCAGTTAAATAAAAGGTTGCAGGATCAACTCAAATAATGAAGTTAAATAAAAGGTTGTAAAATCAAGTTAAATAATGAAGTTAAATAAAAAGTTATAAAATCAAGTTAAATAATGAAGTTAAATAAAAGGTTGTAAAATATCTTAAAAAGTTAACATAATTTTACATTTTCAGACTATTTGAAAAAATTAAAGAAGGGTATTTAGAAATTTTCATTTAAGCAAGGAATTCAAAATTTTGGTAAATAATACCTAGATAGTAATTGTAGTAATATAATAAATAATTGTAGACCTAAAGACATAGAATACATATTTTATTCTATAAGTGTTTTCCTTCTTATGTGCATGTTAAATTTTCCAATACTTCTATAAACCTTTCAAAACGGATTTATGAAAGATTTATTGGTGACAAAATTTTTTCCGTTCTATTGCTTTTTAGAAAAAAAATCGCCTTAGAATATCTGTTAGTCGGGATCTGCTATAGATAGAGCTTAAATAATGACTGGTATAGATTCAGCATCAAAATATGAAGGGGTTAGGAGACTTACTAAGAATTTTCACATCCGGTTATTTTTTCATTTGCATTTAAATTTTTTCATTTTACTAGAAACATGTCTTTCTCAAGATTTGGATATAGATATCGAGCTCGAATAATAACTGATATAGATTCAGAATCAAATTCTGAAAGGGATTTACTAATTTTCACTTATGTTTTTTTTATCCTAGTTCAAAAAAATTCATGTTAGTTTAAAGACGTGTTTGTCAATACTAGCTACATATTTAAAGCTTAGATGTAGAGATGATATATGATATACAGCATAGAATTAAACATAATTATTATTCGAACCCCTAACAAAACACAACTACTTTAAAAACCTTTTTAATCGGCTAACTAAACACGCTTAACCCAGGAATAACGAAACTCATTATATTTTGAATAAATAATCTTAAAGAAATAATTCCCACAAAGCTACAGAGATTCTAAGAAATAAATAAATAAATCCAATTCTATTTTCAGAGATATTAAATAATCGGTAACTTTGCGACATTTTCCAATACACGTGAAATTGACGATATTATGCAAACATAGCCAAATATTTCGTAAAGTGACCTTCGCCCGTAGACACGCTAATTTTCTCATTGACCTTTAGAACATAGACTTATAGAATATACTTTTACCTATACTTAACAGGATACCACTGTTTCAATATCAAGAGCCGGGACATTTAAGTTTGGTGACACATTCTGGGAATATGACGTCGAATTTGGTGATTTTTGGGGAGTTATAGAAAGCTCTCAAATTTTGAAGATTGTTTAAGGACTTCACAAGTTACGCGCTTTATTCGAGAACATTCTACAGAGAGCATATAAGCTCGTCAGTTTTCAGTTGGGTTGTTTCTAGAATACGAGTCAAAGTAAATTATGAATATATCAGTGTCTTGAAAAGATGATCTTCTGATTGGTGAACTAGCTGAACATTTAATTGCTGGTTTATTGTATCTGGCATTTATTTTGTAATTAAGATAGCTAGATAAGATATCTACTACCTGAGATAGTTACTAAGCTAGATAAGATACTTACCACCTAAGATAGCTAGATAAAATACCTACTACCTAAGGTAACTACTAAGATAGCAAGATAGCTAAAGACTTATTATCTGATATTGCTTCTGTTTATGCTTATTGGTGCTTTTAATAACGTGTTGGTTATTCAGAAATTCGGACCCATATTTGTATCCTTGGATCATATCCACGATTTGAGAGGATACATCGTAGCGATATAGTTACTTTTTGCGTAGGATTTTGAAGATTTTGAATGTAGATTAAGTAAACGCCAAAGCTTAAAATTCCCTCAAACTTCCCATCATGTTTAAAGGAGTTCTCTGCGAAATGATTTAATAACCGAACAGGCGATAGCGCGCCATTTAATACGCCCCCGCTCCTATCGGATGAAAGTCTCCGGAATGACGTTTCCTACTGATGGGTGAAGGAAAGAGTGCTTGCGGGTGCGACGGGAAATTTTCGTCATATTTACTTCACTTGAGAAACAACTTTTTCTCTGCTTAGCCATTACAGTACATAAAAAGTTTCGCGGGAACATTAATGATTTGAGAAAGGCATAAAATGGCTTTTAGAAGGAGATACAGAAGAGAGAAGGAGGGGCGGTTGGGGCGCTAAAACGTGTCGGGGAAGAAAAGAAAGTGATAAAAGGAGAAAAATGACGACTTCGTTAGGATAAAAGAATCCCTTTTCAGTGTGGATAAACAGTATCATATCCAATATTATGAAAAATGTCCAAATAGCACTTTCACAATTTTGAGTGGGCGGATAGAATTAACGTCTATAATCATTGATAAGTGCCTAAATCTTACCTAACCATTGATAAGAGCCTGAAGATAACCTGCATTAAAACGTCTTTAGAAAGCACGTGGAATGCCACATCCTGTTTATTAGGAATTTTATGAAGTTTATAAAGAAAGTGTCATATCGAACGACTATTTTTACCGACTTTATGTGTTTAGAAGACTTGAAGACATAAAATTGTCTCCTCCGGTTATAAATTTATTCAGGTATTATACTGTTAAAGAGATAACAGTTCTGTGAAACTAAATTGGGGGTTTGCATGGAGTTGTTTTTGAGGTAATTAGATAAGATAATTTCTAATTTCTTACAGTGTATGTGCGCAAAATCCGGAGTGCATTAAAAAATTGGGTCATGGAATTTTAACGTTTTGTTTAAAACATACACAATATTTGTTCTTGATTTTAATCCCAGTGGAGAAGTAAAGCCTTACACCACGTACACTAGAACCCTGGCCCCATGGCGAAGGATAATCTGCAGCTTCACTTTATTGAGGCTCCCCAAGGGCAGAAGACTGACTGTTAGACCTGAAATAGATCTCACATTTGATGAGACACTTTTATATATAAATTTATTGTGGCCAAAACGGCGAACAATACTTGTAGTCTGGCTGGGACCGAGTTTTATCACCCCGTGAACCTAAAGGTCAGAAGACCATAAATTTAGGGGGCCATGACAGAGGGGCTGAGCTGGACCTTACGAGATGTGGAATGGTTTCATTGGTTAAAGGAGTAACCAATAAAAAAAAGAAGATTATTACGTCAAAATCAATGCGGCAAATGGAAGAAAAGGGGGAGTCCCCCACCCCCGAGGCAACCACAACCGGTGACCCGCGAACGAGAGAAAATAATTATGAAGATTTGACTTAAGAGGAGACTAGAGAAGAAAGGGATACTAACATGACTTGGAACAGATGACTTCGACATTATGACTTGTGCAGATACTACAGCGATGACTTGGTATACTAAAAGAATGAAGTAAGTGCGAGTGCAGAGTTACAGCAGACAATATGGTCAACGAATTTGCGTGTGGGAACATTACACCAAGAGTTAATGCAGTAAATGAACGACATTAAATACATATGCAGACAAAGTCCAAGACAGGAATTGAAGGTATGTGCCCATTGAAAATGATATCTGGTCATAACCAATATTTAGGATTTTCCGTTTTGGTCACATATGTTCCCTCCGCTGAAATAATATAATTAAATAGTGTAATTGAATTTAATTAAGATTTATGTTGTTAATAAATGTTGTATTGTTAAAGTTTAAATGGTGCAGTCAATGAGTATTATAATAAATTACAATTCCTTTACAAGTCTTATATTTTATTTATTTGTATCCCACACTGACTAAACCTCGATATCACAGCATCCATGTCGGCTGGTGGAATTCGAATACATAACCCGGCAACCGAGCGATCAGACGGTAACGTTTGCCTCTGACCGCTCGACCACCACGTCGGCATACACAATATTTTAATGGTAACTGTGCCGATTATTATTTTTGTTGATTAAAAATAATATTGTCAAAAATGCATTTTACATTAAATTAATTATTTATTAGTATATTAATTATACATGTAATCTGTTCTAACTTACTGCTGTGTACATTGCGTTGGTGGCCGCAAAACCCACCTATTTCTGTACTTAACGGGATACTAAGTTAACAAACTAAAAATTAAGGTTAATAGTAAAGGAACAAACATTTATTTATCACATACTCAATTTACACTCTTTAGTTTTACAAATTAAATAAATATCACACATAGTGGAATACATCACAATGGTAGTTCGGGGGGTGTAATGCCAGATAAATTGATATTTGGTTGGAGCACGTGGTGGGATGCATTAATTAGCTTTTCCTTAAAAACACAAATTTAGACAAAGAGGTTATCCTCATATAGTTTAATTCTACGGTACCTGATCTTCTTTCATATAACTTGGGTAACACCGATGCTTTGTCACACTTTACACTTGCAATACCAGATGAACATGAGCTCTCCTTCGAATTCCTATATCAGAGACGCACACACAACTCTTAACTCTGCTACCGTCGCTTCTTCTTGACTAGTCTAACTCCAACAGCCTGCCTTGACCAATTCTGACTCCCACTTCGAGCAACTCTCACTTATATCCCTTTTTCGGTCGGCGGTCCACGTGCTGAAAACTAGAGCTGAGGGCTAATCCGTAGACATGGCGTCGCCGTCTCGGTTGCCGCCAAACGGCTTAACGTGGTATGTAAACATGGGCGTGGTATGTAAGATATGGGGCCACCTGTATATTATCGCCCATCTGCTTAGCGTGGGGATAATCCGACCGCATTCCTGGTTCCATTATTTTTTAATCCTTCCAAATATTTATTACTTTACATTTCTGGCATTACAGTAACTATGAAATCTTAAAAATAACCGGGTGCTTAGATACTATACGACCCACTCACAAAATGCAATTACTTTACGACGCCCTTAGATTCCCTTGACAAAGTGGAATTCGATACGAACTTCAAACATACCTGTCCACGAACAGTGAACCCCACTTTTCAATAAAAGATATTAAACCAATAATTCCACAAGCCGCAGGGACTATAAAAAATTGAATTTAAATATCAGATGATATTTTTGATGTATTTTTTTCTTTTCATTCTACCCAACCCGTCCGATCTACCCAAAGGTATAATGTATCTGTTTGGACGGCCGGGACAGTGCCACTCAATTTAGACATAATCCCAATGGGAGCCACTTCGACAGGGACCGTAGATTCTTTCCCTACCACCAACGGAAGGACTTCCAGACCTACATAATAAACGTACCCGTACTCCGCGTGAATACAGGGACAGTCTGAGCAGAGCCGGTAATCGAACTCTGATCCTCCGAGTGCAATCATCGTGCTTTAACTACTGGACTGTAACGCCTAAGATATAAATAATTGTCCCCAGCTTGGCGGCATTTCCCTTAAGTTGACGATATTGCTCAGAGATTATAACCAAATCCCCCAAATTTATCGCCAAGATTGCCATATTTTGTTACCAAGCATGAAAGACAGCGATATTGAATTTCCTTACATATATACAAAAGTTCTGATTTCCCAACGAAAGAGAAGGGAGTTTACATATTAGCTGTTTTGTTGTGTTTAATATTTTGTCTTATTTATATCATTAAAGACATAACTTTACTTTCAAAACAGCCCTATTTGGCTTTTTCAAATCACACTCAAAACTTCGCAGAAACATTAATAATTTGAGAAATAAATAAAATGGCTTTTAGAAGAGAAGTGAGAGCGGTTTCTAAAATATGTCGAGAAGGGTAATAAAAGAAAAGAATCTGATGAAAGAAGAGAAATGAGGTGTGTTAGTTTAAAAGACTTCTTTTCTGTGTAGGTAAACAATACTCCATTATAAAAATATTCTAAATTGTATTTTTCCTATGTTGAGTGGCTGGAGAGAATTAACGTCTCTTATCTGATCTTTGATAAAAACTCGTAAAGATCCGGCATTAACAAGTCACTGTAAGGTTTGTGTGGCTTAATGTCATATACCCTATTATAAAAATATTCGAAATTGTATTTCTTCCATGTTTCATGACTGATTTGAATTAACGTTTTTTAACTCATTATTGATAACAATCTAGAAAGAACCAGCATTGTAAAGCCCCTACAAGGTTAGTCAAAAGCCTTATACTGTAAATTGGGATTTTATAAGGTTAACAGAGGTGTCAAATAGGATATTACTTTCCTTATATACATAATGTATAAGGAAAGTATTGTGATGGGGTCGAAAATTCGAAATCGAGTTTTCGAAGGGAGAGCACGTTTCAAGCATACCTGATCACGAATCGAACATTTTTGAGGTGATGTCTGTTTGTGTGTGTATATGTGTGTGAAAGTACGTGTGTGTGTGTGTGTGTGTGAAAGTATGTGTGTGTGTGCGAAAGTATGTGTGTGTGTGTGTGTGTGTGTGTGTGTGTGTGTGTGTGTGTGTGTGTGTGCGTGTGTCAGTGAGCCTGTGGAGACGATATCTCACGACCGAATGGAGCGATTCGAATGAATTTAGTACAAAAATCACAATCCGTGAATACTGGAAGCCTATTGTTTTTAAACATTATCGAATGTTCAGAACCCCCCTAAATTTTCGAGTGAAATTTTAAAAAATCATCAAAAAATCAAAATTTTTAGTAAAGCAAATAGACATGTCTTATGTAATTTTTCCTTAGAAAACGATTGATATAAACTTTAGAACGCTCGCATGAACCGTTTTCCAGATATTGCACATTTTTTAAATAAATTTATCAAAACATCCTATAAATTAAAAAAAAATATATTAACTGTAGAGAAACCTGTTCACTTTTTATATGTAATATCATGCGATAAATTTGGTGACATCATTCTCGTGGATCTAGCTCGTTCCATTCATGAGAAAAGATACTTTGAGTAACACTTTTGCATCTGAACACCAATAGTCATTTATCTGCTATAAGAATAATTTATTCCTCAGTTTATAACGCTTGGCGAGATTTTGGCGACGAATTTGGCAGCATATCGCCAACTTGGCGAGTTTTTTAAATGTTGCCAAATTAACGAAAATTTCGCCAAATGGATAAAAATGACGCTAAATCAATAGAAATGACTACTAATTGACGAATATTCAATATCTTGGAAAGAATATAAGTATCTACTATAAAAAAACCTATTTTTTACTGTAAAAGTAGTATATTCATTGCATTATATAAAGAAAGTCATGTTGCCCACATCAGATTTCTTTAATTTTCGACTTGAGTGGACATTTTTATTAGAATTTTTCTTTGATTTTTTGCTTGTTTAGGCATTACAGTCTTGTGGTTTGATTTTTTTAATATTAATATGAAATAAAATGGAGTTATGTGCTTTTAGGCGGTTGTTTATACATTGACTGGTTAACAAAAGTATGTGCATAGCCACATTTGACAGTATAATTGCTTCATGACAGGGAACACATGGTATACAATTAGAGACACTATGACTCATTTTGATAAACATATATTAACATGATACGGCATGGACACCTATCCATGAAACCAAACATGACTTCAAAAGAAAGAAAAATGCTTATGGAACATCACGGTATGAAAATAAGTGCAAGATTTGCACCTATTCGACACACTCTCCACAATACTCTTGAGAAGACTCGGAACTGTATTTCATTTTTTTAAAGGACTTTTAAGGTCTTGAAGTGAGTGAAGATCTCTTCTGTGCACCTCGTCTTCAGAGAACGTCCTAACTTCTTCAGGAATCCAGCAGACTTTTTCAAAGCTGACAAGAAGGAGGCTGTATTTTACATTTGAAACCGGTTGAGCAATTAATTATTGTATATATTCAGTATTTTATGAAGTTTTGTTTTAGTTTTAGTTTGTTTTCCTGAAACTCAGAGACTCTGTTATCAGTCGAGAAGTCACATTCTTTGAAACGCCCACTGCTCTCGCAATCTCAATGAGTTCAACCAGCCTCCAGGTATTCAAATGCTCGTTTATGATTATATGCATCCATATCATGTCGTTGGAGACATTTTATATACGGAAACATACTGTAAACGAAAATATATCACATAATCTGTACGATAATGTCTTCGCAATTCTGTCTCACTACTTACTGTTTTACTTATTCACTGTGGTAGATTTATGCGCATCGTCATATGACGAGCATAAAATCTAGTTTAACTTATAATTTTCTATTGACAGCACAAAACGTACAGCAAGGTACTGCTGCCATAATTACACTTCCCTTAAGGAACAATTTTTTTCTCAACATAACCATCTTCAGTTTCTCCGCAGCACATATAAAGCTCCACAAAAGTATTAATGATTTGAGAGAGGCATAAAATGGCTTTTTAAAGAAGAGGAAAGGGATCCACGAAAACTGCTAGGGATGGGGGGGATGGTGGACAAAAAATAAACTAAATAAGGGGGGGGAGAATACATAGTTCGTTAAGATAAAGTAATTCTTTTTCTTGGAGGGTAAGCAGTATCATATCCTCTGTTATGAAAGAAATCCAAATACTGCTTTGACAATTTTAAGTGGTCTTTTTCAATCAACTGCTTCTATCTAATCATTGATAAGCGCTCGAAAGTTGTATCAAAAAGCCATTATAAGGATCGTTGAAAGCTACATTTTCTTTATTATGAATTTTATGAAGTTTATAAAAATAATTTCATAATGAATAAGTTTTACTCTTCCATTCTATTGCATGCAGGAAGTACTGAGTTTTCTAAAGAAATTGAACTTTAAATTTTGACGGAAATAACGTTTAACGACTTCCTGAGACTATTTTGACTATGTTTGGTAAGAAGTCAGTTCATGTATGTGTGTTTGTGTAAGGATGTGTGTGTGTGTGTGTGTGTGTGTGAATGGGTATGTGTGAGTGTGAGGGTCTGTGTGTATACGTGTGTGTATACGTGTGTGAGTGCATGTGAGGATGTGTGTATGTGTGCGCGCGCGTGTATATGTGTGAGGGTGTGTGGGGGTGGACACGATAACTCAAGAACAGTTGCATTTATAACTACCAAATTTCATATAGATACATTATACGAAAAACTAAAACTATTAAATATTATTTTTAGTAATTCTCATGATTAGAATTATTTAACTTTCAGAATTATTATTATTTTTTTAGATTTTTATAGCATTATTTGCTATGAAAAGAAAACGATAATATATGGGGGAGGGGATAACTATCAATATTATTGGTATCAAAATAGTATCAAATGGAATTCAAATTGGCCAAATTCACCCATTGTTGTCAATAATCTGATGTTAGCTTTGTAAAACTTTTTAATTTTTTTTACGAAATATTTTGAAAAGATAACTCAAATACTGTATTATGAAAAAGGATACACACTCTCCTTCGGATAATAATTGTGATACAAATAAAACCAAACACAATGGATTATAAATGCACGAAAAAGCCGAATCTCTCTCCAGATATTATAAATCATGATTTCATACGCTCTGTAATAGAAAGTATATATAAATTTGTAAAAGTGGCGGAATAAACAAGTCAGAATGTACATGGTCCACCCTTTCTACCATCCTTTCTACTGTCGGCTAAAGCCACACACGACACGTTCTAACTCGTGCTTCGCACTAAGTATTTTAAGAACCTGGTTGCCAGCTCCCCCTTAGTTCCGCAATCTGCGCGGCTGCTATTTAAATTTAGACTATTCTTTCCCCTGGAAGGCAATGTTTGAAAAATAAGAAATCGAGAATAGAAATTGTTAATCTTTACAACGTTACAGATTAACCATTTGTTTAATTTCAGATTCTTAAAATACTTTTCTAAATTTATTGGAATGTGTCATCGATATTCTGTTCAGCAAATTCAGGATTTTGTCCATTCAGATTTCTTTTTCTGACATATCCTTATTTATAGAGCAATATGGCTCACGCGTCTACACATTATAAAATATTAAATGAATAATTATAATTTTTTAATTATAGGAAACATGACACTCGCATAATTTAACGCAAATGACAAAATGATCCAATCCTGCGATGTTCAAAACGCAGATATTAATATCATACATCTGAGGGAGACTGATCGATTGACTTAAGGATTATTTCACATCTCAAACTTCTGAAGGTAGAAACTTGAAATTTTGTATGCGAGTGGAAAGAAAAATATAAAATTGTGTAATCTTGTTCAAATAATTTATAAAACTCGAAATTTTTTATTCCAATATCCTTCCCGCTGTAACTCGAGAACTGCTAGACACAGGGCTGTAGACAGGATGGGGAAGCAGGGGCTGAAGACCCGGAACCCCCCTTGCTCAGGGGGACCCGTCCCGGCAACAAAAGGAAAAAAATAGGAACACTCAAGAGGGGGCCCAGAGAGGCCCTACCACCAAGCCCGTCTATAACTTTCCATTTCCCTTGCTAGACATAAAAATTCCTGGCTAAATCGAATTCCTGGCTAGACAAAATTCTGGCTAGACAAATTCCTGGCACGATAAATCCCTCGATTTCCTCGCTAGAGAGGAGGGGGAAGCCGGGCCTGAAGTTCCCGGACGCCACTTGCTCAGGGGAACCCGTACAGCAGCGAGGAAAAATATAGGAGCAATTAAGAGGGGGACCGGAGAGGCCCTAACACCAAACCCCTCTATAACTTTCCACTTCCCCCAGAATTTAATTTCTCACTCGTTTTTAGTTCTTCATTTAGTTCTTAATTTTATTATTAGTTCTTTTTTAATTCATCATGCGCAGAAAAAATATCCTAAATTTTCTTGATTAACTATATTTCTGTACATCCAACGGTTATTGAAGTATTTTAATTTGTAGTTATATATAGCAGACAACTTTTCTATAACATTTTGCAATTTAATTTTTATGCAGTTTTCCATTCCATTTTTAAACCATGGTAACATAGTTACACGTTAAATATAAAAATCGTCTAATAGTTATTCTTCTACAGCATTTATTGGAAATAAATATTATAATTAATTGATTTTCAGATTTAAATTTCTGAAAACGATGAAAATAAGACCGCATACAATGATTGGAGATGAATTAGTGTTTCCTGTACATTTTAACAAAACTACATTTTAACAAAACTTTACATTTTAACAAAACTTTAATAAGTGTTTTTTTTATTTATTTATTTTTAAATATGAAACAATTTTAGATATTCATAACTTTTATTGTACGGTTGTAAATAGACTAGTTTAAAATACTCGGTAATAAACATTTTAAACTTGGTGAGAATACATTTTCCAACATATGTCTTGCATTGAAGAGAGAGTAAAAATTCGTACATTGGAAATCACAAAAGAAGAATTTGTTGAAGCGAAAACAAGATTTATCTTCAATTTCAAAACCATCAAGGTATACAATTCTAAAATAACCACTTTTCTGGGAAAACTTTTAAACAGTATTTTTTTTGCCATAAACATGTCAAACGCAGAAGCCTTTGCCATTTTTCATCGCTCCTTTTTTTTCCGAGGATTTTCAAAGTTCGAGGTTTTCTTGTCCAAAATATACATTGTATTGCATTCAATATGGCTAAAATGGTTAAAATGTAAATGTCAGTTTCCCCTGATGGGTAGTTAAATTACATTATTCCTGTTATGGACATCGTATATTGTATTAGTACTTGCTTATCTAGGAGAAAAGCTAGAGGGCTTCAACTTCCCCGCCAAAATGAAATTGTCTCTTCCTTTACATAAAATGACACTTTAAATTATATAGTAGGGTGTTTCTTCATTGTAGTACGCACAGTAATTTTAATTTTATAATGCTTAATTGTATTTTATACATTTATGGATAAGTTTTAATCAATTCAAAGGCGGTGTTTGGTGAATATGCATGACAAACGCCCACGAAGTTAAAAATAATAAAGTAATAAATTAATTTTTTCTTGTATGAAAAAAGAAATAATAATTTATGCAGTTTTTTTCTTTCTCATTGAATCCAAGTAAATTCTATAGTCAATAAGTAAACTACACTTTGTGTTCAAGATAAGGAAAACTAGAGCAACGTAAATAAGCACAAATGGCACAATAATGTAGCATGCAGCTCTTTTGGGGATACGCTGGATCCCCTTCATCAGTGCAAAAAAAACAACAAACCAGAGGTGCAAAAGTGGAATTAGGAAGAGGTAATAACATTATGGTGATTTTGATGCATGTACAATATCCCTAGTAGTATTTGATATTGGTCCAGTATTGGACCAATATTATATATTTTGGTCCAGTATTGGACCAATGTTATATATTTTGGTCCAGTATTGGACAAATATTATATATTTTGGTCCAGTATTGGACCAATATTATATATTTTGGTCCAGTATTGGACCAATATTATATATTTTGGTCCAGTATTGGACCAATATTATATATTTTGGTCCAGTATTGGACCAATATTATATATTTTGGTCCAGTAATGGACCAATATTATATATTTTGGTCCAGTATTGGACCAATATTATATATTTTGGTCCAGTATTGGACCAATATTATATACTTTGGTCCAGTATTGGACCAATATTATATATTTTGGTATATTTCCAGCATTGGTATATTTTGGTATATTGGCAACCAATATATTTTCAATATTGGCTGCCAATATTAGGCCAATATTGGATTCCTGCTGGGGATAGAATAAATGAGAAAAATCAGTGGAGACCCACATTCAATAAATTTTTCTATGACCGACTATTTCATCACGAGCAAGAGAAGATCTAAAGATTTATCTCTATCTGAAGCCCGCATCGCTCACCCAAGTCCTGTACGATTGATTATCCCCTGGCGATAACAATCCCTGCACAGTGCAGGAAGTTGTCTTTCCTCCTGTTACAGTCATTTGGAAATGATTGGAGGCAGAGGAAACGGAGATCATGTTCCAGTCCGGCCACTGCCAGTCATTAAGTAAGCTGCAGGTAAATTTATGGAAGCATCAATTTGGTATTGAGGTTGCTCCTAGTGACCATTATCTACAAGCTACGTCTATATATTGAAAAATAATCTGATGTAGGCAGCACATGATTTTATCTGCATAATATAAGGATTTTACTTCTTTATAGGGAAATAATTATGGACAAGGTACATAAAACAATGTTTTCGGCATTGGATTAACACTATGAAAATTGAAATTGGATAATAAAAATACAATTGACATTTAATTAATATTCCATGAGAAAATGGCTGTGGGCGAATTCTTTGACGTCAAATTAGGAAACTATTATAAAAGGTATATTCTGCCATGAATGGATCGAACTAGATCCACGAAAATGGTGTTATCAGACTAATCAAATGATATTGCATATGGCAAGTGAACATATTAGATAATACTTATTACTTTTATTTTATTGAATGTTATGCTATTTTACTTTCCCTGCAATACGTGGTAATATATAGGGAAAGTATTCGAATCGTGTCAAAATCGCAACTCGAGTTTTCGACGGATCTACACGTTTTGGGACCTCTAGAACATTAAAAAAACTAGGTTTAACGTGACGTCTTTGTGTGTCTGTGTCTCTGTGTGTGCGACTATATGTGTGTCTGTGTGTGTGTGTCTGTGCGTCTGTCTGTATAATGTATGTATCCATTAACTCAAAAACTAATGGACGAAATTTCATAAAATTTTATAGGCAAGCCACTTGTGTGTGACCCTGATGCTGATTAGATTTTGATATGATTCAGAATAAAGGAACCTGCCTTTTTCTGCAGAATGGCCCGCAAAAATCTCATGTATCCACTCTAGCGAAAAAGTAATTGACCAAATTTCACAAAATTTGATAGCTAAGTCGCTTGTAGGATATCCTGGGGCTGATTAGAATTTGGTACGATTAGGAAAGGAAGAACCTACCTTTTTAAAGAAATGACTCGCAAAAATAGTCAAATCTAAAATAAAAGGCAACGTATGCTCAAATGTATCAGTTAAATGCTTGTTTTATACGCAATTTTTGACGAGGCAAAGAATATAAGATCAAGCTCATTACTCTAGGACTAATCGTTCTTGAGATATTTCAGTTTTGTCGCGTTTTTGTTCGTCGTCCTTAAAAGATGTTCCGTTTTCAAATAAAAGCAAAAATTAAATTAAAAGTGCAAATTCAGTGCTATTTTGTATAATTAAACTCAATTTAATGAATTATAATGAATAAGAAATTCAGAGAACGTGAATATGAGTTTGCAGTGAAAGTTATGAGCTGTCCACATCAGATTATTTTGATAGATATAGTTGCAAAAATATGCAATAACTCAAGAATGGTGTATGATAACTTTTTAAAGATTACGTCATTCGTTTTTTAATGAAGAAAAATTACTTATAAAAGGATTTAACATTGAAGCTCCTGATGTTTTATTGATTTTTTCAAAATTTTACTCGAAAATTGTAGAGGATGGGTGTGTTAATCGAATATTAAATTGAATTCAAAATCAATAGGATTATAGTATACACTAAATGCAATAACCATACCAATTTTTTTAAAGATGTTTTTTTTTATTCCGAAGACAGCATTCGTAGAGTCATGGACACACACATATACTAGCATGCATACACACTAACATATACACATACGCACAGACATTACTTCAACAACTTTCGATTCGAGTTCGTTGATGCTTGAAACATGCTCTTCCGTTGAAAACTCGAATTCGAATTTACACACCGTCGCAATAACTTTCCCTGTACATTGTACTATGTATGTAGGGAACGCAAAAAGTAGCTTCAGAATTATTAGATACAAGGCGAATATAATTCCTAAATTTAAAAAAAAATGAGATCTCTAAATTTTAGTATCGAAAAATAGGAAAATTCTATTTATGTGTTTATTTTATAAAGTAGTAATAGAAATACTCGGCGTTGTCCAGGATATATACAGTTCAACAAAACAAAAAATTATCTCCATACTGTTCTTTTTATCTCTTCTTTCCATTGCGTGTAATTTAATTCGTAATTACTGAAATTATTTTCTATTTAATTAAAGTGCTTAAGGTTGGTGTTGACATATTTGTCAGTGTTTAAAATTTTGCTAATTGTATTGTCTTGCACTCATGCACCTATCTTTACAAAGTTATTGAAATACTTAAGGACCTTCTTAGGATCCTTGTATCTTTTACAGTATGTAAAAAAAACAATCATGTACTGATTGTATAAGATATTTTTTCTATTATCCCCTATTTCTCTACAAGCAAGAGAGGATATCAAACAATAACATTTATCTAGATCTGCGTCTCATCCTATCCACATACGATTGATTATTCTTGGGAGACAACAATTCCTGCACAATACAGTAAGTTGTCGTTCCTACTGTTACAGTCATTTAGAACGGATCTCGGACAGAAAAAAACATAGATCGTATTCCGTTTCAGTCACTACCAGTGAGGAAGATGCAGGCAAACATATATAAATACTCGTAAAACTGAAAATCTGTCTGTATGTATGTGTGCTTGTTTCATCATAGCATGTATCGAATTAAATAAAATTTTGTATGTAAACTTGGAATTACCCCAGTTAAAATTTTGTCCACGTTTTCAGTTTGCAGGACCAAGGGTTGTTGAGATATTAATTAAAGAAAATAATCTGCAATAGAGATAGCACTATTCAGACGATATTTTATCCGCTAACTTAATTGAAGGAAATCATATAATGTTGCTTAGTAACGGAATTAATTCCTACGTGCTTATACACTAAAATATTTTTATTAAATCTTTTTCAATTTAAGTAATACAGAAATGTATATTAAAATAATTTTATAAGAATTGTATTTTTGACTGGATAGTATCAATTACGACGATCTCTGGGTTTAAAGATTATGGGAATTATTGATATTTTCAATTTTATACGTCATCTGTTTTATTTGGGCAAATAGTTTTCAAACTCATCTATTGTGTTTAGCCAGTAACTCATACATTGTGACACTGTGTTTAGCCAAGCAACTCATATATTGTGTTTAGCCAATTAGCTAATTGTTGAAACAGAATAAAAATGATACGAGTAAATGGTATGATACAGAATTAAATGATACGTAAAAATTGTACGATTTTAGCACTTTCATTTGATGGTTATCTTAATATATTTAAAGAAGTAGTTCCAGAATAATTAAATGACATAAGGAGGAAATATCTTCTGTAAATTATTATAGATAAATTAGGGTGTTTTGCATAGTTTTAACACAAGAAGAGTGACTTTGTCTTCTAAATTACTAACAGAAAAATCTGGCGTTGCTTACGACATAGGGGAATGATGGATAAAATAATCAATCAAAAACAATATATATATATATATATATATATATACATATATATATATATATATATATATATATATATATATATATTACTTAATTAAAAGAAATAAAGTAATACAATTAAGCATTATCACAATTTATGTAGATTTATGTTTTGCATGAATGCAGTTCTTTATTCATTATTTGTTTTATAAGAAGTAAATGAATGTAGTCCTATCAAATGACCACACAGGAGGAGAAAAGTGGCCACTATATAAAATAAAATAATTTACGCATATAAAAGCGCAAACACTTTATATAATTTTTGAAATATTATAACAAAAAAGAGACATAAATGCTATCCACTATAAATATTTCGTTCATGTCCATGATAAGCAATACAAAATTTCAATTTTTACATATAAATATGGCACTTAATTGGAAAATTGCAGAATGCTTTATGTAATGAATGACTAATTAAAAAATATGTAAGTTTACGCAAAAAAAATAGCAATAAAATATTAACCATCCATCCATATTGCTGGCCTTCTTGCCGCCCGGATGCGCTATTGGGACTACAAGCCACTAAGATTAAATCTATGAACATTGTCATTGTTCTAAAAATTATTTTTATAGAATAAACATTAACTTTATATAATTGTTGTGTAAAAACTAATAGAGTTGAATATTAAATCATCCTTGCATTGATGTCCGTGAAAAACACATTTTAAAAGATAAACCATTATTAAGCGTATCTACGTGGTTCGGTGTCAGTCTATAAAAAATATAATTTTAGACAAATTGGTTAATTCTCATTTCCGATAGATGGCAGCATATAAAAGATGAAAAAATATCACATGGCCACTTACCCGTGTGGTCACTTTACCTACCCCTACACTATACATCTTAATGAAATAGAGAACCGTTTCAATAGTGTCCCATTTTTTTTATTTCTCCATTTCTTTTTATTTCATTTGTATTTATGAAAACTATTTTCTATTTTATTAAGGTTTATACATAGTATTTAATATTAGTTGCTGAAATGTCCGATATTTAATTATTAATTCCTCTGAGTAATTTTTCTAATAACAAAAATACAAATCCATGTAAAATATAAAATGATATTAAGATAGGGAATTGCAAGTGCATTTTCATCAAAATATCGATTTCAAACTTTTAAGTAAACAATACTTACTCTATCTATACAATAGTATGATAAAATAAAAAGTGATTTGGAATTTCTCTATATTTACAAGTTTTGTAATTAAATGAAGAATTTAACAGTTTAATAAATGCACGTGGAAAAGGTTTTATAAATATTCTCTATCAAAATATAAGTGAAATTAATACCAATGTTGACTTAATCTGCAATTTGCGCCAAGTCGGAAACAAACACACAGTAAAGTCAACGCTTCTATTAATTACCGTCATTCATGGCGGTAATTAATAGGAACGTTGGCAGTAAGATAAATGCGTGCTAATCTCAATATAGCCTAGAACGGGGCTAAACCCGCGAATGTTATTTCCTGAATATTTTCACAAAAGAGTGATCATCACATATATCCAGTAGAGCGCATTAAAGTTGAGTTCAATATGTCCAGTTCTCACATTCAGTCATGTCAGAATGTGAGGATCGGCTTTAAATGGCTGCCTGAGACATTATCGAATGAGTAGTCGATGAACGAAGTAGTAGTATCGAAGTATCGAATGAGTAGTCGCTGAATGAAAAATTTAATCGAATTGCTTAACAAGTTTTCACGAGTGTTAGGAACGGGGATTGCCATAAATAGTAGTTCAAGTAAATAATAAATATACAGATAAAAAATCCAATATGTCTATTTGCCTGCCCCACTTGGCGTCATTGGCGACAAATTTGCACACAATACAGTGGCCGCGGCTTTTAAGAATCAGTGGTTATAAAGCGTTAGTCATTTATAAGAATCAAAAACAACAGAAGCAAACACAAACTATAATTTAAATTGCTAAAATCTCCTCTTTAAAGAATCATGATTGCCACTTTTAAGAATCAGTTTTCTACCTAAAATTTATTAATATCGTAGTAGAGAGAGAAAAATTAAATAAAAATTCGCGTTGTTCAGGGTTATCTGGTCATTGTCACTTCGGATATATAATGGAGATGGTTGCTGTGCGACAAAATGGGCCTACATGAATACCAGAGAAAATCTGTGTAGAAGTTGTTAGATGATATAAAACAAGCAATAAATAAGGTTTATATAAACAAGCAATAAATAAGATTTAGCTTAAAAAACTGACTAATAACTAAAGGCGTACTTGGTTATGTGTTCAAAATAAGATTCGTAGAGCTTTAATTAGTCCTTTCGCGTTTTGCTAGTGGAAGTATAATGTCGCAAATAAGAAAAGCTTTTAGTTTTCTTTAAAAAAAATTGCTTCAAACATATGATTCTATTCCTCTGTACAACCAAAGAGAAGCTATTTCTGCATTAGAAATTACGCAAACAGCATTATGTAAAATTTGGAAAGGTAGAAATGAAATTTTTACGGCCAATTGCAATGTTCCGAGAAAACGCAAAATATAAATAAAAGCAGTTGATTTCAAGGAAACATTTTTACAAAGGCTTTTTAATGCCAGACGGAATAACGTTACCGTCCTTGTGGATGTCGCCCCCTCCCCCACGGGGTTCCGGTCTAAATAGGGTGACACAGCCCCGGCCGTTTAAACAGATATCTGATACTTTCGGGTAGGTCGAGCGGTTTGGGTCGAAAGAAAGAAAAACTGAAGAACGCTCTAATCAATAGAACAATGTTATTGTAAAAAGCTGATAATTTTGTCGAAAAATTAGGCGAAAAAATTTTCGTGCAAATAATGGTTAATTATATCGGTTTATTTTGTACAATATAGATATACAAATTTATTAATAGTACTTGACTTAAATTACATTTAAATACTGTAAAATTTTGTAGTCTTAAATCAGTTAGTCTTCACTATAGAACAACAATATTTAAATAAATTCCGTATTATGGAATTAAATCAGTTAGTCTTTACTATAGAACAACAACATTTAAAAATAATTCCGTATTTTAGAATTAAATCAGTTACTCTTTGCTATAGAACAACATTTAAAAAGAATTTCGTATTTTAGAATTAAATCAGTTAGTCTCTACTATAGAGCAACAACATTTAAAAATAATTCCATATTTTAGAATCAGCTTCTTATAAGAATCAAAATAAGCGAAACTAATATGATTCTTATAAACGGTGGCCAATGTACTTGGCACTTGATTTCCCCCAAAATGCCAAGTTGGCGATAATTCAATATCTCTGAAAATTCGACTCTATGTCTTGGATAATTAGGCATTAGTAATCTTTTCGCTAATTTTAGTAGAGGCATGGTTAAGTAATATAAGACCTGGAACTTTCGTTCCAGTGTGTATGAAAAAGATAATATGTTTGTCTGCCTGAGTGTAGCGCTCGGCATGTTTGTGGAGTTGGTAAAATTTAAATTACTCTGAAAATTAAATTTAATTTTTTAATCACTGTCGCTAGCTATGAAATTTGCTTTTAAACAAAGCTAACAATGCACCTTGAATGATTTTCATTAATTCGAATTAGTTTTTAAGTTCAAATTTTTAATTAGTTTTTAAGTTAGTTTTTAAGTTCGAATTAGTTTTTAAGTTTCAAGTTGAACACACATTGTGCAACGAATGAAAGAAACTTGAGCAACGTATATAAGCACAAATAAGACAATAATGCAGCATACAGCTGTTTCGAGGATACGATAGATCCCCTTCGTCGGTGCAATAAAACCAACAATGCAGAAGTTAAAATGACAAAATGGGCATGAATGGAAGTAACTTAGGTTGTTATATACCCAAGATTTGGATTAAGAGCTAACCTGCCCAATTATTCTTGTTAGTCTCATTCATTCTTCTTCGGAGTTGACGGGTATTATTTGGGTATTCTTGTGTTTTGGTACACGCCAATATTGCGTGTTACTTCTCGTTCAGGGTTGGCTGTTCTTCATTCTGCTTTCTGATTGGCCCTCTCTGGTGAATAGGTGAACTCTTAATCCAGGTCTTGGGTATATATCCCTCTGTTTCTTCCATTTTCACCCAATTCGTGTCATTGATTTGTTTGTTTGCTGGTTTTATTGCACTGACGAAGATGATACAGCGTACCTCAAAAGCGCTGTATGCTGCATAATTGTTTTATTTGTGCTTAAACATGTTATTCAAGTTTTCCTTGCTTCTTAGGTTATTTAGTGAAGCCAAATTTTTTATTTTCCATCTTTGCATCATCATATATATTACATATATTTCTCACAAACATATTCACACCTTTCTATATTAATATCGATCGTAGTTTTTTATACAGTGGTATGACCCAACAGCGCTACAGAATTTGCTTTTTCACATTTTCCATGTAGTAAGACGTAGGCGGCGTTGAATAATACCATCCAGACATCTCCCAACTCTCAGATTCCTGAATTCCTTATTAAGTGTACATTCCTGAATAATTTTAGCCCTAAATCCGGAATTAATTGAAACATGAATGACGGCAATTAACGTCGACATCAGTAGTGAGTTGAATGTCTATCTGCTCATCTTAGCACTACCTGGGGCGATGATGATTGCGAATGCCACTTCGTGGTTCTTTTCAGAAAAAAGTATAATTACTCTTGGCTCAGAGTTTGGCCCTTAATTGGTAAAATAAGACGATTGGGTTAAAAAGACTGCGTGAGGGTTATAGTCATGTGGGGTATCGATAGATTAAGGATGGGGATGGGACAGTCCAGTGGTTAGCGAACGAGGATAACACTCGGACGACCTGCGTTCGATTCCCGGCTCTGTCTAAACTACCCCTGCCTTCACACCGAGTACGGGTACGATATATATATGACTCCGTAAGTCCATCCGAGAGGTTGGCAGTAGAGGAAAGAGGGTACAGCCCCTGTGAATGCGCCCCCCACACTGGGTTCCGGTCTGAATTGTGTACCACTTTCCGGCCGTCCAAACGGATACCTTACACCTTCGAGTGGGTCAGACGGTCTGGATCCCGGACGTCCAAACAGTTACCTTACACCTTTCTGGTAGGTCGGGCGGTCTGGGTCGCAACAGACGGTCTGGATCGAAGAAGAAGATGATAGATTGAGGATGGGAATGATTTAATCAAATAAAGAAAATTAAAGAAAGATTAAGTGTGTGGATATATATATTCTTCGGGCAAGGTTGACTTAAAGCCAACTAAAAACAGTTCAGAGATATAGGAAAAACTGCAAATCTCCACTAAACTGTATAGTTCATCTATTAATGGATAGCCTAAATAATCAATGAAATTAATCTCGAATAACAAGTCATTCGGCAGAGATTTAGAGTACTAAATAAACTAGTGATTAGTCATTCAAACGCAGTTTACCTTTCATTGGACGTTAAGCTGTTGGCTTGTGGGAACGTCATTCAAAATTCCGATTCAATATTAAATAGCTTGAAATAATTTGAATTCAAAATATCGCTCCAAGGTGCATTTTAAACTGACTTGAAACACCTCTGTACCAAATTTCGTGTGTATGCATCGCTTGAATTTCCTTCTACACAGACATACATTCCCTTTTATTATTTCAATTGGCACTAATGGATATGAGAGTTTCCCGATTTGTCACGCCTTGCCATATCTTTTTTATTACACTTTATAAAATTAGCTGCTTATATAGATATGCGATTTTTACATGTGCTCTTAACATTTTGTGTAGCGAAAACAAGCAGTTGGTGTGCTATACCACCCCAGTCTAAATGTGCCATTCTTGATGAGGAGAAAAATAACAATTGATATTGGACGAAAACATTATATTAAATCCAAATTACTCAAAGTTTAATAAAATTTTAGGAAGTACATGAGCATTTCCCTGTCTGATACATTACGTTATCGAGCAGGGGCGTAATAAAAAGGGGTGGGGTGACACATAACACCCCCACATACCCTTCACGACACCTACGACTTAAGTTACGGATTAACTTCATGAGTGTATGTCACTGCCAGAAGTGACGTACTTTGATAAAAGTTACATTTTCTACTGAATAATAAAACTGTTAGTAGAGCAGTTAAATGAAACTAAGTATCATCAACGAGCCTTTAAAGCAAAGTACCTCTTCTTTTAACCATTTGCTTATGGGTGGGACAGCATCAATCTCAAACGTTCGATCCCCCTTGCAGACAGTTCGATCATTCATTATCGTCCATGGACGCCAATGCCTGCAAAGGGGATAAACTGTTTGGGATAGAGTATGTCAAATACCTGTCTTTTTGAGAGGTTCTTCGTTTGAGATTGACGCTGTTCCACCCGTAAGCAAAAGGTTAAGATAAAAAAAACATACCGGTCATCTCCGTCAAAACAAAACGTGTTTCTGTCACCCGAGTTCTGAAGACATAACCCAAGAATTAATGAGTTGCCTTCTAGATAAAATTTAATATATTTTCTTTCTGAATTTAATTATTAGTTTGATTTTTACAGCAGTTTGAGAATTCCTGTGTTGCATTCATAAATTTACATATTTTAAGTAAACTAATTGCTAAGTTTTACAACTTCTGTATGAAATTGTTTCTTTATCTTACAAAAAAATACCACATCTTGTTAAAACAAAAAATCTAAACCAGGGCTAGGATCCCTCAACAGGGAACCTTGGATTTGAAATTATATAGCTACAGTCCTGGGGTGTCCTGAAGCAAACAATTTTGAGATTTCATAAAATTTTTTGAAAACAACTTCTTGCTTCTTAAACTTGTCGGAGAGTTTTTTCCCACGAGGTGATTTTTTTTTTAAATATTCATTAGATGCACTTAACCGCGAACACAATTTATTCATTTTTTTTTAATTTTCCGAATTTTTTAATTGCAAATCAAATTTATCTTCGAGTTTTATGTGAAATTATATGCCTCAAACCAGAACATACTAAATGATCCATCATTCATTAAAATATGTTTAGTAGTTATGACTGCAGGCCAGTCAACACAAAAGAAAACGACAAAATGGAACAACATCAGTAGATAAAATGTATCCCTTTAAAGTTCTTTTTTCTTGAAGACTACAACACCAATTGTAATTTATTTCTGTTTTATGTTTTTCAGATGTAGGGCTGTTGTATACAGAAAAAAAAGTCAAATCTTTAAATTTCTTGGGGCTGAACTACAGACCACTGAAAATCTGGATTCTTTACATCAAGTATAACATACACTTACCAGCTACGGATTCGGATATGATGACTAAGAGGGGTGAATCATTACCTCGTTCCTAAAATCTTTAAACTCAATCCATACTATTTTATCTAAATCCTGGTCATAACTCAACCAAAAGTTACCTAGCAGTCATGCTACAGCTTCTACCTACTCATTCAACTTCCCTTACAGAAGTGAAAATGAATATTAATCACAGCCACACATTCCATATAAAGTCCCACATAATTCTCATATTGCATACATTCCTACAATCCCATATTGTTCTCACATTCCTGAATCCAATTTGGCGTTGAACTCTGATTCATCCGTGTCGTGAATGATGGTAATTAACGTCAACAGCAGCAGTTAGCACAATACGCGGTCATCTCAATATAGTACACGCTGCGATGAAAGCAAATATGAATGTCACGTTTTGGTAATTTTCATAGGAAGGCTTAGTTCTGTTTGATCTTTAAAGTCCCGTCTACATAGTAGTCAGAATATGTCCTCTGAATTTGAATGAATTCCAAAATTTCGGATAAAAAATTAATTGATAAATTGACGACTTAAATAGGTTAATCGGCTATTTTCTTTATATCAGCCTTTTGGCATCTTTCTTTTCAGCTTTTGACTCTAAAGATGATCCAGAATAATTTACTTGATGATACTTTATATACATGTTAAACATCATTTAAAAGACGTGATGTGGACGACACATGACTTTACCTACAGACTCACTTATTTTTTCTTTCCCAATCCATAAAGTTTAGTTTTAATTTCAAAAAACAAGATGGACAATTATTTGAAACAAAATTGCGAATTCGGTGTAATTTCAAATGATTATCCATGTTATTTTGTGCAATTGAAACTTAATTTAATGGATTGGGAAATAAAAACTGAATTTGATTCTGTAGCTAAAGTCATGTGCTGTCTACATTAGATATGATGTTTAAAATGATGTTTAACATGTATATAAAGTAACGTTCCTTAAATTATTTTGACTGAAATTTAGAGTCATCAGCTAAAAAGAAAGAACGATGCCAAATGGCTGAAATACGGAAGATAAGTCGTTTAATTAAACCTTTGAAGAATATTTCTGGAATGCTATAATTAAAACAGGTAGAAAATGATATATATATTTATTTTAAATATACGATGATAAAAAATTCGTGCGAATCAAATTTCAAATTTACATACTGTGCCGAGAAATAGAAATATTAGAATTTTTCAATTAGGGGTCGTAAATTATATATAAAAAATATACTAAAAATATATTAAAAATATACGCTTGAAATATATAAAAAATATCGTCAGCTGCTTTTAATACGTTAGACTACTGTTTCCAAACCAGAGTTTTGCGGAACAGTAGGACTCCGCAAACTCATGTCAGGGGTTCCGCGAGAATTTTCAAACGCCTGCTAAAAAATGCTACTTTCCAGCTTTCCAACTTTTCTGTAAATTGATTAAACAAATATAAATAATTAATGTTTTTACGTGATCCATGACTAAAACAATGAATTACTTTGAACGTTTAACTTGGTTTGATATTAATAGTAAAATTTCAGCTACAAGGGTTTCACTTGAGGAGAAAAATTTGGTTGAAGCGGGGAATTTTTAAATCACCAAGGAATTCAGTTGGTCGTAATGAGCTTTACCAGCACTACTCATAGGGTTGCCAGCTAAAAAGTTTTATGGAAAACAATTATATTTACACAAAAATCCTACAAAATACAGACAAAATGTTTGTTTGTGACTATCAACCGTGATGTAAAGCAAAAATATTTGTCAAGTTTTTATTAAAATAATCAATAACAAGAAATAGGCATTAAATACTTATGTAATTTTTTATTCAAAAGTAAGAGTTAGTTATTTTTTACGAACTACACTGACTTACCCGTCTATTTTGCAATTTACTATTTTTGAACTTAAAATATGCCATCCAATTAGGGGTTCCGCGAGAATTTATGAAATATTTCGAGGGTTTCTTCAAACCAAAAAGTTTGAGACTCACTGCGTTAGACAATTATTTCAATTTTATTTTTTAACAATTGAAGAGCATGGTATTTTCCCAGAGAAAAATAATTTTTATTTTAGAGCAATTCTATTGGAGCCCATAAAGGACTACTAGAGAGGGCACTTGTTCTCCGCTGGACATTCAAGTTCATAAAGGTGAGCTAGATACTTCATGTTGTACACCTTATTCTTCAGTTTTTCCAACCGACGTCAGTGATTTCCCCCTCCTGGGAAAAATTGTATGGGAGTCTATGAGCAATTCTCTACTTATTCTTACGAGAGTATAATTGAAGAGGATCTGACGAAATATCCATGCTGTAAAATTGTTAACAAGTCAAAACAATTACGAGGTTAACAAACTGTTTTCGTGAAACTGGATCTGTTGCAGGTAAAGCAAAAACAGGTGGCCTTTCTATTTTAACTCAGGATAAATTGTCTAAAATAGAAACTTCAAACTCTTTAATAAACTCTTCTAAAATTCTAGAATGACATTCTCATAAGAATGGCTAAAGAAATATTGCTTTAAAATTGAAAAACTAATTCACTTTAAGAAAACTCCCTGTTCATCATTAGATGAAAAAATATCAGTAATGACCGTCTGGCGTATTAAAAACAGCAAACAACATTTTCTGATATGATTTTCAAAGTATATTAACTAAAAAACCGATTTTGTATATTCACAAATGGTACCTTATTTCAGACATAACAAATATAAATCGTTTATGTTTTTCAATTAGGTTCGGAGATGTACGCTTCCAAAGTATTTATATTTTTCGCAACTCTTTGATTTAAGCCGGAAACCCTGCTCACAGACGTTTTTCTTCGCAAAAACACTTACCATTTATTCAGTAAATGTTTACTACAGTCAAACGATTTTGAATTCCACAGCCAATTCAATGAAATGCAATATAGACAAATTAATAAATAAATTCATAATAAATAAATTCATAATAAATAAATTCATAAAGAAGACAAATAGATAAATGGGCTTAACGGCGTAATAACGGCTTAAAAAGTTGCTTAAATAGTCATAATTATTTATAATAATTCCTTTAATACAGTCTGAATCCGTAAACAGATTACTGAGTACACTTACATATATACTTGTAATGTCACACTATCATTCTTTTCATACTGTTGACCTCCACTGGTAATAAGAAAAAAATGTTACCTACAAGAAGACGTAACGATTTTTTCTTTCTGTCTTACATTATCCCAGTAGAATTGATAGTAGTTCACGAGGAACACGTACAGCACATCAGTGTTTAATGCTAACCTTCTAGCACAACTATTTATCCCATTTGTATTGCTAGTCCACTGGTAACAAGTAAAAATGTAGCCCACCAGAAGACTTCACGATATTTTCTTTCTGTCTTACATTATCCCAGTAGAATTGATCGCGTCCAGGTGGAACATGTACAACACATCAACGCTTGATGTCAACCTTCTGGCACAACTATTTATCCCATTTATATCGTAAGTGCAGGGGATATATTTTATTTTTCATATCATGTCCCTATGCAGTGATAATAATTATATAAGGGCAGAATAATATAAGCTCAGAAAGATTTTATTTGCATCTGGGGTACATATTATCCTTTGAATAGTTATGATAAACAAGAGAAAGTTTGCTAGTTTGTCAGTTTATTTGATCTGAAAGTGCACTTTCATATAAATAAGGATAAACTACTTGAATAATTCAATTGTTTAAATAATCTTATTTTTCTTACACCAGTTCACCGCTGAATTTGCCCACATATCCGTCGTGCCAATACATCTTACAGAATCTTCTTCGATGAGAAAAATTTGGAATTTTGTCCCAGTAGAGCATCGGTTGGCCTGGTCAAAGATCTGTGATTCGATCCCTGGCTACAACAGTGAGATTTTTACAGTTTTTTTTTTTTTATAAAATGTTTATTTCGATAAAATATATTCATTTGTTTTCTTAAAAAAACTAATAACAATTTAAAAAATAATCCAAGATAAATAAGAAAAACTCAAGGCATGTACCGCAACACAGAATACGTCTTGCCATACGGGTGCTTGCAAATGGAACAACAGTTTACATAAAAATTTATTTTATTTCTTCAAACTGCCACCAGTGGTCTATGATGGGATAAATAAGTTATAAAATTAATTATTACGAAATGTTAATTAAGATCTAGAATTAAAAAAGAAATTAAGACTTGGCAATTTGAGTATTGGTTGGTAATTTTTATCTTATCCCGCGGTCAGACGCAATTCTTTCTCAAGCGCGTCACATCGATGAGTCACCCCTCAAAATACGCATATATTCTCGACCTAACACTTGATACCACATTCGTCCCCCTCCGACTATTACACTCCGAACTACAATCTTTCAAAATCTCACGCTTAATCAAAAGCTTGTCGTTTTCAATGCTTACGTCTACCGTGTTATTAAATTATGCTCCACTTCTCAAATTTATCTATGTGTGAACTAAATTATTTAAAATCTATAACCTCGACTCGTGGTTGCTCATCAAAAATTGTTGATCGTGCTAATTTCAAATTTTCTAAACCACCTCAGAACATAAAGATTTTTTTAAAACACATTAGCAATATTGTTTGCTTTCCATTCAATCCTAAATTTAGTCATAAAATTGCTAAATTTCTCACTAAGTTTAACTTAAAAGTAATTTCTCCTATATCGATTAAATAAATTTCTCTTCTCTTTCGGATCCTATTGGAAAGTTCAATATTTAGGGCATTTATCAAATTCCTTGTCAATGCTAGCTATCGTATATTGGCTAAACTAAACGGGATTTAAAGTTTCATCTGAAAGAACATGATGATTATGTTAGAAACCAAAAAATTAGTAAATCTTCAATCGCCAATCTTTGTAGGATGAGAAACACCGGTTTGAGTTTTCTTCTGCCTCCATTAGAATCTTCAAATTTTGATTTAGATTTCTGTGAAGCTTTTCATATCAATAAACATTTCAGTTGTTGTTATTGTTACGTATTCCTCCTAGACTGGGATATACTAGACCAAGTCTATTAAGTCGTACACTTTCAAGAAGTCTATCACCAGAACAGGAGCCTTAAAAACATCCTGCTTATCCAGCTCCAGACAAGAAAGGAGATGACTGGGTGAAGCCAGTTCCAAACTGCATTTTCGGGACAAAGAAAAAGTCTTATTGTTTCAAACGAAGGAGAGCAATTTAATATAACCACTGATGAACTTTGACAGGGCAGTCGAACATTCCAGTAATCTAGTTAATGATTTGTCAATGACACCCTATTTCTCAGAGGTATGGCATGAGCATGTTTATTGTTCTTTCTGCTTCGCTATTCCTTTGTTCGGCAAGTTGAGTTCAAGCACTTCACTTTTTATTTATATTTTTATTTATTTATTTTTGCTTGTTTGCTTTTCAAATTCCTATTTCCTTCATTTCCTATTTTTCTCGTTTTATTTCATTTTTGTCACACCAGATGGCGATACTAAATTGGATTCTATTGTTTGGCTATCTCATTTACACTTGGCATACTATTGCACCTGTATGGGTACTCCGGATCAGGTATGTTTGGACTGAAGAAGGGAATTCAAATATTTTCTAAACATACGTCTGCTTAACTTTCTTTTTGCTGCATTTTATGCTGCGATCTAGTTCGTTATTCATTGTGCTGAATGTTACGTTCTATACTGATAATTCAAAATCTATGAAAATTAAAAGTGATTTCCTTGATGATCCAAATTGATTTGTGATAATTAAATATTCTATAAATAACACAGGCAAACCTATAAGGAAAAAAAATCTTTTGTATAACTTTTTTCCCGTCATGTGACAGTCTTAATATTTAATCCAATAATCCTTTAATTTTAACAAGTGTTCCACACAAACATTAAAGCTCTAATATCGGCAATCCAAAGCTCCGATATCTCACGTCAGCAACAACTGATTTAATTACCAACATCTTCGACCACCGATATGATAGTTGTACCATTAACTCAAAATCACTCCGCTTCTTGGCACTCCAAACTTGTTAGAAATTCAACTCTAATAGGCTGAAAGCTCGCATAAGTGCAGCCAGAACGCATTTCAGTATTAGCATTAAACATAGACATTCAATAATCTAATCGCAAACGTGGCTTTATAATTGATGTTATTAAAAATAGAAATGAATGCAATATCTATTAATTTATGTCAGTTACTTCAAGCTAGAATAGTTTGTTTAACGTATTAAGATACACAATTTGCATATCCTTAAAGTTTATAGTAAATATTTAGTAAAAGATTAGAGTATTAGGCGTCACTTAACTATCTAATACCCTAATCCATATACTGTTTTGTTCCATCTGCATCAAAATGAAAAAGAAAAAGTACTTATTTATAAATATTCTTTATCAAGATTTTGGGGAAACATACATATTTTTATAATTTACAATTTACATACCAGTTGCTCATATGGAATATATACAATGTAAAAAATATTCACAATATAGGTGTGAACTTTTAATGTTTGGAGTCTTAATGTTTGACATCTATATAAATAAAATTGAAAAATGTATATATTTCAGTGTTTGTCTTTTCATCACGGGATAACGACTGCACAGAACTTCATAAAATTTTGTGGGCAGTTTTCAAACAGCTCTACTTAAAACTTAGTCTGTGTTTCAAGTTTCTGGAACTAGGGGTTATCGAGATATAAATAAAGAATAAAACTATCATTGGAAATAATATTATGTTGACGATATTGTTTCTGAAAATGTATTTTAAGTAAATGTTGCTTAGCAACTCGTCAGTGCAAGAGAACCACTCCTGAAGTCTAAGCTAATTTCTCTTTTGAGTTTCGGGCTTGTTCTCTTGCACTGACGAAGGGGCCCAGCGTATCTCCAAAACAGCTGCATGCCGCATTGTTGTGCTATTTGTGCTTATATACGTTGCTCAAGGTTTTCTTTTCCTTTCCACAAAGTGTATTTTACTTATTGTTTCATTTTATTTCATTTTATAACATTTTGCTTCATTATACCTGTTACCTCTTTTCTGTGATGTTTATACATATGAGATTACAATTATGTATACTTCATCGACAAGTTATTTTCTAATTTTTCGTCTGAAACCGTCTGAAATGAAATTAGCATCACGATAAGGCAGAACTAACTTCAGTACAATATATCACAAAACTGGGTTGAATATTTTTGAATTAGAGTGACGATATATACATTACAGGGACAGATACACAAACAATATGCTAAAAATATTTTTCTTTTTCTAGAGTGCCAGAAACCCATCAAATGTTCATTTAATTCCATCAAAAATTCGAATTCCCATTTTTGACCTTATTCTGAAACTTATCCATTACCATGATAAAAACAAGAAAGATCAATCATACATAAACCATTGATTATGAAACACTTTCCAACTGCAATGCAATTTTATTTAAAAATCTCTAAAATGTTCATTCAGCGGTAATATTCTTAAAATTATCAGAATGCTACAATAATTTATTATATTTGAAAACTTAAAACTTCATTGAAAAACATGAATTTTATTCAAATGCCGTCTTCGAAATATAAATCGCCTGGCTCTCTATGTAAAAGCAGTAAATACTTCATTCATACACTTTTATACCATTTCTGTCACTCATCACAATACTACAATTATTTATTTTACTTAAAAACTTAAAACCATGGAGGTAAAAGTAATTTAACTCTATGCTTAAAACTTCATCGAAAAAGTCTGCTATAAAATCGTCTCCTTCTCTATGTAAAATCAATGAATATTTCATTCATATCAGATTTATTTCAGACTTCAGAGGTAAATAATTTTGAGTTAAAAAAATTCAGCAATTCTTATACAACTCATCTTAGAGCTTGATGTGTTTACATTCTGCATACGTTAAAATTAGGCTCCCTTGTAGAAATAATCAAAGTTTGATGATCATTTAAACTCAAAAATACTGTAATTGCGTTGTTTTAGATTATATAGGCACAGAATTTAAGCAAAATTAAAGCGATTTTAGTAGGGATACAACACTATATATAAATTGAAAAGAATAAAAATCACGATTTTTGACATAAAATGGATGACATATTTTATTTTGAAGTGTGTCATATAATATGATCTCTTCATATAATATGGATGTAGATATTATTTTAAATTTTAGTAAAAAACTACTGAATATATTTTGCTAATATTTTTTTTATATATTTTATGGGATAATTTGAATCTTTCCTAAAACTTTCGAAGCAATTTCTGAATTTTAATTCGCTTAAAAAATGTTTGAAAAATATGATCCCATAGAGTTCAATGTATTTCATTTTTTTAACCCGGGTTCCATGCAAAACTAATTGGTTGATATTATTCATTTGTATTCCCATATGTTCCACAGACCGGCTGAACAACATACTAAAATTTCACTTTGTTAAAGTCATTTTCACGGCAGTTATCGCGTGAACGGACAGACAGACAGAGTGAACAAAGTCATAAAAACTTTTGAACTATGTTGTAAAGTGTTAAGAATGATAAAAAATCTGATGTGGGCAGCACATGACTTTCCCTGCAGACGTATATCCACGTTCTCTTTATTTTAATTAAATTTATTTCACTTTTAATTCAATTTTCGTTCTCATTCGGCAACCGGACTTATTTTCAAAGGTGGCGTAGAGAAAATACGAAAAACTAAAATATCTCGAGAACGGCTAGTCCTAGTGTAATGGGGTTGGTCTTATTCGCTTCTTCGTTACACATTACGTATTAAACAAGCATTTAATGGATATATTTGAGCATGCGTAGTCCTTTAGTTTAGATTTTGACGATTTTTGCGGGCCATTTTGCAAAAAAAGGCGGGTTATTTTTTTCGAATCGTACCAAAATCTAATCAGCACCAGGGTGACCCACAAATGACTCATTTACCGAATTTTGTGAAATTCGGTCCATTAGTTTTTCATTTAGAGTGGATACAACCTTTTGCGGGCCATTTCGCAAAAAAAGGTGGGTTCTGTTTTTATTAATCGTAACAAAAACTAATCAGCACCAGGGTCATACCCAAGTGACTTACCTACCAAATTTTATGAAATTCGGTATATTAGTTTTTGAGTTAGAGTGGATACATACATTGCACAGACAGACACACAGACAGACAGACACACACACAGACGTCACGTTAAAAATGGTTTTTTCGTATTCTAGAGGTCTCGAAACGTGCAGATCCGTCGAAAACTCGAGTTGTGATTTTCGGCATGATTCCAATACTTTCCCTATACATTACCATGTATTGCAGGGAAAGTAAAAATGATAAAAAAGTATGATAAAAAAATTCGAACCTTCTTTTCTTGCGTATCTTCTCAAAACATGTTAGACAGGCAACTAAATTATATATTTACTTGAAATATCAGGTTAATCTTTTGACCCATTAATTTACAACTTCGTCTAAAAGCATTCAATTAATATTTCACCGAGGCCATGCGTCCTAATCATGGTGCAGATTTTAACAGACTTTTATTTCCTTCTGCAACAAATTTAGTTCGTTGCCATTACCAATTAAAGATAGATTGTAACTTAATGCACTCCGTATTAATCCCCGTCAAAAGCTTCTGTCTCATCTTCGCACAGAGAATAGTGTGTTGTTTGGAAAGTTGCCTTTCGATCTGAAAATGGACATAGCTCCAGTATCCAGGATTAATAGGATGGATTTGAGGAAATGTTTATATCTTTGGAATTATTTACGAGTGACCTATTGATGGTCTTGAAAAGCATTATCACTTTCTCTATGCATAGTATAACGTTTAGTATAATGTATTGAAAAGTAATATATTTGCCCTATACATAGTATAATGTATAGGGAGAATATTGAGATGTGGTTGAAAATTCGAATTCGAGTTTTCAACGAGATTGCACTCTTCAAGCATCCCTGAACTCCAATTGTTCACTTTTGAGCAATGTCTGTGTGTGTGCGTGTGTAAGTATATGTATGTAGCAAACGCTCGTTAGGCAGTATAAAATGCATTTAGCTGGAGCAATCTTTAGCTCAACGCTATCATACCGGCCTACCATGCTTTGGCCCCGAGATCAAACTCCGGCACTGCCAAGTTGGTGATTTTGCATTCTCGTTACATGCATGTGTGAGTGTTAGTATATTGTGGAGACAATATCTCCCGAACAAATTGAGCGTTTCGAGTAAAATTTGGTACTAAAACGTGCAATCATTGAATAACGGAAGCCCATTGATTTAAACCACAATTGCGAAGCCTATTGATTTAAACCGGATATTCGGAAGACCCAAAAATTATCGAATAAAATTTTGAGAAAAACATCAAAAACCAGAATCGTAAAAAATATTACGTAAATATTAATGTATTTTGTAATTTTTCATTAGAAAACGATTGACATAAAAATTAGAACGAAATCAACCGTTCTTGTGATATTGCACCTTTTTCAAATAAATTTATCCAATATATGACATAAAATTAAAAATAAAAAAATTAACTATTGTGATATATACTCACTTTTCCTATGCACTGCTAAGCGATAATTTGCTTAACACAATTCTCTAGGATCTAGTTCGTTCCATTTACGAGCGGCGATACTTCGTGCAATAGTTTTGTACTTAACGCTTAATAATTCGAGTTCTGGAATTTTTTTTTTAGGGTGATCTGTGGTATATTAGGCAAATGCTGAAAAAAACTGACCGATGCGCAGCAAGTCAATCTCTGTATATCGTAATATAAAAATTAATTTCTTAAATTAGTATCTTAAAAGTGTATATTTTTCGAATAATTTCCAAGAAATATACTCAAGAATAATTAATACCGAAACAACGTTTGCTTAAAACCTGCTACTTTATTTAAAATCATAAGTACTTCTTCAGTAAAACTTCACAAAAATTCCAAGAGTTGAATTATTTAGTAATATCAAGAAAAGTTTTGAATCGTAGTGACCTTGCCAAACGGGCATCAACGATGTTTCACCTTGATAACCCTCTGACGACCACAATTTGAGATTGTGTCATTAAAATAATAAGTACTGCTTAAGTTAAACTTCACAAAAATTCCAAGATTGGAATTAATTTCAAGAAAAGTTTTTGATTCGTAGTGACTTTGCCAAACAAACATCAACGACGTTTCACCCTGATAACCCTCACAATTTGCGATTGTGAGCAATTTAAACTGAGACTTTATAAATTGTTTCAAGATAAGAGTCTGAATTAAATCTAGTATACATAGCAGAATGTGATTTTGTAAAATTCCCAGCAAGATTTAATTATGTTGTTTAAGCGCTCTAAGGCCATTTTATGCACACAGGGGGCTGATTTGACTAGGACTAAAGTTTAATGTGAATTCGGATTCCAAGCATACCAGGCTTTACGACTCATACCCTGGAATCAAATAGGAACTAGAACTTTAGGCCTTGAAAGTTCGAATTTTAAGCAAGGAATCACCAGATATCGAAAACCAATTGGTTTTGTAATACTGTTTACTGTATCGTACAATTATACAAAGTACTGTGTCCATGAAAATTTTTGAATTCTAGATTTTGACAGTGAAACATGTTTTAAAATCTCCAGAACATTTTAGAAAAGAGTACCATCTATGTGTTTGTATTTATGTATATACAAACACATAGGTGACATTATGTGTGTGTATATCTGTAAGGTCTGGATGCCATAACTCAAGAACAAATGCTCATACGGCAATGAAATTTTATATGGTAATACATTATTGTAAAAAATTAGAATCAATTGGCATATTTTTTTTTTAATTTCTATGATTAGAACTCGAATCTTTCGTAATTTAATATTTTCGAAACATAACAGAATAATTTCTGAAACAATATTGTTTGTGTAGTCAATGTTAGAAAATGATAGTTTGAACTACGCTGTGAACGTAAAGGGTTTTAAAATAGTATACATAAACACAGATTAACTACATAATTCACTTATAAAACAGTAGTAATACATAGACTTACAATAAAAATACAAAATTATAGCTTTCTCAATCTTACAGCTATGTGCTTCAAATTAAATATATCGGTAAATTTCATACTAGGGTCATTTAAAAATATTCCTTTCATCACCCTTCTCTCTTACTTACTACAATTGAATTATAAACTATAAATGCATCCATTGATAAAATATAATAAGAACAAAATCCTCTGCTGCAACTATAAATCAAAATATCTCAACAACAGTTGCGCCAATAGAATTAATTAAGAAAATTAAGATTTTTTGTCCTTGGATAATGGTATAAAAACGAATTTTTTGTCTCAAGCCATACTGGATTTATCGCTGAAAGAATATTAGAAACAAATATATCCGCAATTTATAAATTTCCCAAGATCTTAGATTTTCACGATTACTTACAGGTTAAGTCCTTAATGCACAGGACCTGATTAACCAACCAATTTAGGGGAAATATAACCTTATTTGGGGGTCCCAGTTTGATTTGGTGAGCATGGCCCAAGAAACTCTCCAAGAACTCATCAGTGCTCAAAAAAATTCTATTACTGCATTGCTCTGGTCAACTAACAGTTCGCATCAACAAAATGATTTTTTAAGCTGTTTGCATGTACCAAATATCCTAAACCGTAGTCTATTTTATCATTTTATCACGGATGGTCCATGTTTACTTGCAATTAGTTCTAACTTAAATATTAACTGCCATCCTACCTTTTGTCGTTAACAGTTTAATATTGAAATGTAAAAAAAATATGGGCAATACAAATTTGGGCTCAGACAACCAAAATATTTTCTGTGTTTGCCTGCATGGGCAAGATACTATTTAACTTAACTATTTGATAAATGACATTAAAGAAAGTGTGAATCTAACTATTTGAAAAATAACTTACATTTAAATAAAATGTATAAATCGGGAAAGCAATTTGGGGGCCCCTTTGAATCTTTTGAAGGGAAGCATGTGCTTACCGTGCCTTTTCGGTAATCAGGCCCTGCGATATCAGCAAAGTTTCAAGATTCTAACTTCAGTAGTTTGGGCTGTTTAATTTATACCATAGTCCCTCACTCGACAGTCTCACTTAGCTGTATTATATAAAGTTAACAATCTACAGCTTTTAGCCCGGAAATCTGAACTTTAATGTAGTCCTCTTGTTAACACCGATCTATCAAATGGGTCTACACGGAGTGCTTCACTGAAACTAGACCCTCAATTTATCCAAAAGCACGACTGTTTCAGACCTAATGGCGTACTCGCATTGCACCTTCACGAACACAGGTCTCAAAAGAGCGACGTTCGGAATAAGTAGAAAGGCTGGTATTGCATTAGTTCCACGCGTGCCTGCTCTTTATCAATATCATTCCGAAATTCCATGTTACTGGGCGGCTTTCCCCTACTTCCTGCAATTCCAGCACTAGAATCGAATAATACGGTCGGAACAATATGAGTGTTAACGGGTAATACGGTTTCGGAGCGAGGAGTTGAAGGGAAGTGTTGATGTGCAAGGTGCGAGTATGACGTTGTATTTGACTTTATGATACATTCATGTTCAATATTTCTACGTTCACTTGCATCGTACTAAATATGAGAATGGAAAATGAATAATTTTAAATGAATAATTTCTGTTCAGAAATCATTCTATTCTTTTTTTTTACTTTCCATACAACACATGGTAATGTATAGGAAGAGTAAATATGAGAATGGAAAATTAATAATTTTAAAACATTCAATTCGGAAATGATACATTTTTTTTTACTTTTCCTGTAATACATGGTAATGCATAGGGAAATTAAATATGGGAATAGAAAGTGAATAATTATAAAAAATTTTATTCTAAAATGATTTTATTTCTTACTTTCCTTACAATACATGGTAAGCTGACGCGGTGGTTAAGCGGTCGAGGCAAGCATTTCATCGTGCTTGTTCTGTTGCCAGGCTACCAAGTATATATAAACAATATATATATATATATATATATATATATATATATATATATATATATATATATATATATATATATATATATATATATATATATATATATATATATATATATATATATATTATATATATATATATACACAATATACAACAAGTGCAATACGCAATCACAAAGATGTATATTACCAAGGAACAGGCGCAAATGCTGCTCTTTAATCCGAAGTAAATATACAATTGAAATCAAAAAAGAGGATAAAGTTCAGTAGAGGGGAAACCAAATACAATGCATACAATGGCAGAGGAGGATTGCGACTCCTCAATCCCGTTTCAAGCTGCTTTTCCAGCCCGGGCAAACGCTCACGGAACCAATGCATTGCAAAGCTTGATCCCCCATACGTGCCTAGTCAGAAGCACCCAAACATGGAGAAACAGACCACCGAGAATGGAAGTCAAGAAACGCACAAATGAAGAAACACAAAATCTCCTATTATGTAAGGAACTATGCGCATGTGCAAGTCTTCAAGTGATATGCAGAAACTATCCCAATTCAGTGAAATCCCTTTTGAATGAATTTGCTTCATTTTCATTGTTGAAAAATGAATTATAATATTTCTTCAGGAAATTAACCGGGTAATTCTTCCTTAATGCTTCTAATATTATCCCCTTGTTACTTGATATGCATATATATATATATATATATATTAATATATATATATATATATATATATATATATATATATAAATATATATATATATATATATATATTAATATATATCTATATATATATATATATATAGATATATATATAGATATATATATATATATATTTTATATATATATATATATATATATATATATATTGTGACAGAAGCAGGGAAACAAAATAAAATGTCTGTAATGTGAATGTGATTCTAGATAACTTTGATAATTGTTCATTCTTTGAAAGCCATCGGGAAATGCGTAAGAATAAACAAACCGCTTTTCGTAAATGCCAATCAAAACGTTGTAAGTTGTGCCCTTGTGCAAACAAAGCACAAATCAAAAACATTCCATCTCATAGGATCTTCTGCAAGGTGTTCAACTCTGTTTATTGTATTACCTGTAACTTGTGTGGATTAAAATACATAGGCCAATCTAAAAACAATTTACAACTTCGGTTTAATCTCCATAGAAGTCAAGTAAATAAATTCAAGAATGAAAATGATTACGAAATGAGTTTGGAATTAAGGCATTTTGCAAGCCACGGATTTGATAATATTACGATCACCATTTTAGATATTGTTACTAATCTTAAGGCAAGACTATGATGGGAAAATTATTACATTTTAAACGAACGCACCATGTTTCCATTTGGACTAAATTCCATTAATTATGGCAACACATATAACATCGAATTTTTTATGAAACATGGTAATCCACCAGTGGACAATATTAAATATAACAATAGAACATCACGAGGAAGACGGGGAGGAACAGGGAAAATAATCAGTTTTGATAATTATCTGGATAAATTGCATGAAACTTATTAGTAAATATGACAAATTGCAAGAAAATTGATTAAAGAATATTGTGTACGGAATACGAAAAAAATTTATATGCCGAATATGGCTTAAACAACCGTTTTTAAAGAAAATTAACACGGAAAATGAAATGTATAAAGCAAATGTAGCAGCTTTTTTATAATTTGTTCAAATTGAGAGTCAAACAATACGATATTGTATTGAAAGAAAATATTGAAATAAACAGGAAAAGGGAATTTTTAGTTTTGACTTACAACAATAAAACTTTGGACTGTATTAAGTTTAACAATTTGCTAAGAAGGTATAATTCTCCTTTACCATTGCGTAAAACACACGTCCTTATGACGTATCGATATGAAAAGACCAATGGTCGTAAAATTTTTAATTATAACAACCTTGCGAGAAACTTAGATAAATACGATGATTTAACCCGCAATTGTAAAGAAAATAAAATATGTAATATAGACCTTGCACATATCGTGACTGGCGATATTTGACTGGCAACACGACAGGAACTTAGGGAATATTTAAAATTAGGTACAAAATTTCGATCACCGAAAGTCAAGGGTATTGTACAGAGATACACCAAAGAAATACAGTTTTTTATAATCAAAATGGCTATTAAACATAGTCTACCTATATCCACATTCACAGAATGAAAACACAGCATCATCAAAGCATTTAAACAGGAATATCAAGACCAACCTATTTTAGCAACATCATGCAAATTGGAAAAGAAGACTATTTTGGATTTTCAAAATTAGTTTGTCATAACCTATATGGACAAGGTGACTAATAATTATGCATTTACCTGAACAGCAATTTATGTAGAAAATTTAAATAATTGTTACGAAGACGAAGAAACATATAAAAAGATACATAATAGTATTGAAGTAAATAAGAAAAGAATAATAGCCCTATATAAACGGATCGGATATGAAATAACATATATCCGTTTTCCATATCTGGTACTTATTCCCAAATTACATAAACAGCCGATTAGGTTTCGATTTGTTACTGCCGGGTGTGGCTGATA